>OX457050.1:13954644-13987144 GCA_949752735.1 Lumbricus terrestris | reverse complement strand
TATGTCCACCCATCCATCCATCCGTCCATCCATCCAACAATCCATATGTCCATCCATCCGTCCGTCCGTCCGTCCGTCCGTCCGTCCGTCCGTCCGTCCGTCCGTCCGTCCGTCCGTCCGTCCGTCCGTCCGTCCGTCCGTCCGTCCGTCCGTCCGTCCGTCCATCCATCCATCCATCTATCCATAAACTCAATCCACTGTGTCCTCCTTTTACCTCCCTCCATCTATCCACAATCCGTCTATTCCTACATCTGTCTGTCAGTCCATCCATCTGTCCGGTCGTCCTTCCGTCCATCTTTCCATCTGTCCGTCCATCTGTCCGCTCCCACATGTATTTTCGCAATGGTTTCCTGCATGCTATGGCGTCCATATGAGCCAACTACCGATATATAATTACACCAAATTAACTGTCTGTCTCTCTTTCTGTCTCTGTCTGTGTCTCTGTCTTTTTTCTGTGTATCTCTGTCTATATCTTTCTCCCATTATTTTTTTATCCTTAACTGTCAGTCTCTCTCTGTCTCTGTCTGTCTGATTGTCTGTGTGTGCGTCTTTCTCTGTTTGTCTGTGTCTCTCTCTACGATCTCCTTTGATCATTTCGGAGGACGGAAGTGACGTGTGTCGAGTCCATTCGTTTCCGGTTCATATTCTAAGATCACCTTCGGATTTAATGGGTCAACTTCAAACGGATTGTGAGGATACCTAACGTATTGTGAGGACACCTTATTATGACCCACTTACAACCAACTCTATTGATTAGCCACCCCACGTGCACGACTGCACGAGTATCTGTCTGTATCTGTGTGTATCTAATGTGTATCTGTGTGTATCTATGTGTATTTGTGTGTGTGTGTGTTTGTGAGCGTGAGTGCGTGTGTGTATGTTTATGTGCGTGTCAGTGTATGTGTGTGTGTGTGTTTATGTGTGTGCCAGTGTATGTGTGTGTGCATGCGCGCGTGTCATTAGATCTGTCTGAATCCACTGTAAGACTGTCAACATTTTATAAGAGAAATAATAATACTCGAAGAATATTCATAAAAAGATAAACAAGAAGTTGAAAAACTGAAGAAATTGATGAAGAAGCTCATAAAGAAGCTGATGAAGAAAACTGATGAAGAAGCTGATGAAGAAAACTGACGAAGGCACTGATGAAGAAAACTGATGAAGAAACTGATGAATAAACCGATGATGAAGAAACCGATGAAGAAAACTGATGAAGAAACTGATGAAGAAACTGATGATGAATAAACTGATGAAGAAACTGATGAAGAAACCGATGAAGAAAACTGATGAAGAAACTGATGATGAAGAAACTGATGAAGAAACCGATGAATAAACCGATGATGAAGAAACTAATGAAGAAGCAGGACTGACCAGATCTTCGTCGTTGAGAAACGGTCTCGTCACCGTCGAAACCCCGTTGCCTCGCTTCAGCGCAGCCATTGTCTGCGGACAACAACAATCCAAGTTTGCTATAACAATAGAGCTCATCGCATTCTAATAAACGCGACAAATTATCTTGCACCAGCGTAGCGATGAGCAGGGCACCACGATAACAATGAGAGCAATGATGAATAGGCACCAGGGCAATGATGAGCATAGCACCAAATTAATGATGAGCACAAAGACAGACAAAGGCACCAGGAAAAAGACGAGACAGTTAATTTCCGAGTGCAATAGAATCTTAAAATGCCTATTATAGATCATATATTAATACAATGCAATACAATATGATACAACAGAAATGTAATGTGACAATGTCTGCCTTACGATGATGAAGATGATAATGATGAGGATGATGTTGGCGGTAATGATGATGGTGATGATGATTAAAAATAATAATAATAATAATAATAATAATAATAATAATAATAATAATGATAATGATAATGATAATATAATTTTATAATAATAATAATAATAATAATAATAACAACAACAACAATAAATAAGAAACTTTTGTCCATTTTGTGAACAACAGACTCGACCAGTCAAGACACTTGGAGGTCTTGGCCTGAATGACTACGTTACCTCTTATTGTGAACAGGAGATTTTCCATTAGCCTGCAAATGACTAAAATTGTCAGTTTCTTTTGAAAAATAAATGTGTGTTTATAATAACAATAATAATAATGACAATAATAATCTTAAAACTTCTAATGCAGAATGATTGCACAATTAGATGCACGCTCCAACCGTGATAATGTTTACGTCGAGAAAGAGACAATAGGTCGTGATAATTATGGCTATGAAAACACATCAACAGGTTTCAATTTCAGAAAACTGTAATTACTCAGGAATCGGATCAATTAGGCTGCAGACAAAACATCTTTTACTTTAAGTTGAAAGCAGAAATAATTCATAATAATAATTACTAAAAGTAATAATAATAATAATTACTAAAAGTAATAATAATAATAATTACTAAAAGTAATAATAATAATAATTACTAAAAGTAATAATAATAATAATTACTAAAAGTAATAATAATAATAATTACTAAAAGTAATAATAATAATAATTACTAAAAGTAATAATAATAATAATTACTAAAAGTAATAATAATAATAATTACTAAAAGTAATAATAATAATAATTACTAAAAGTAATAATAATAATAATTACTAAAAGTAATAATAATAATAATTACTAAAAGTAATAATAATAATAATTACTAAAAGTAATAATAATAATAATTACTAAAAGTAATAATAATAATAATTACTAAAAGTAATAATAATAATAATTACTGAAAGTAATAATAATAATAATTACTGAAAGTGTACAAAGCATTTACTGAAGATTGTTCTATCAAAACATGTTGAAAGCTTCTTAGCAAAGAGACGAGAACAGGGAGACATTTTAGAAACGAGATAAATAAATTAGAAGCAGAAAAACAGAAAAATCATTCCACCAAATCAAGATAAACGCCGTAATTATGAACAGAAAAGAAAACATTTTGGAAAGGAATAAAGAACTTGTTTTCGTACAAAAGTTTAGACAGAATGATGACGCAAAGTGAAAAGCAAAATTAGGTCACACAACAGCTCAAACATCAAACAATGAGATCAAAGAACACCGAAACCCTCGGAACAATAAGATAAAAGAACACAAAGCATCAAAACAATGAGATCAAAGAACACCGAAACATAAAAATAATGAGATCAAAGCACACCGCAACCTTCCCAAGAAACTCAACAGCAGTCCCCTACACCAATACTAAATATGAGGCATACATTAGTAGGAAGTATCGTGTTAATGCCTTCACTTTCTTAACCTCTGGATATGAATTATCTCTGTCTGTCTGTCTCTCTCTATTTGTCCGTCTGTAGCAACAGGGACTGTCCAGTACCATCTTAACCCTACCCTTACCCTCCCCACCAGCACCGTTTCACCTCTGCATAATAAACCTAATGGCTCTCCGCAAACCCTTTCAGAAGCTAATCACACACGGTCTAGCTACGGAAGAGCACGAACGGCATGAAGCCGAACATTCCCGAACATTACCGAACATTACCGAACATTCTCGAACGTGACGGTGGCTCCGAAAGGCGCCATATAAATAGACGTGACGCCCGACGAAGATCGGGTAAAGTGGACAACGTTGCTGACCAGTAAGTAGTGACCAGCCGTGTGATGAGCCGATAATGGACGGCTGCAATCAAGCTCCAATCTGAAATCAAATCTTCTTCGAGAGTTCATGAGACAATGGCCAGGCACCGATTATTATTTGACAACGATAGACAGACGAAGATGGTCCTCTGAGCGATGGTCCTATGAGAAAATAGTCCCATGAGCGATGGTCCTATGAGCATTTGGTCTAATGAGCGGTGTTCCTGTGAGCAATGGTAATATGAGCAATGGTCCTATGAGCAATGTTCCAATGAACTCCCATAAGCAATGATATTGAGAGCGATGGTCCTATGAGCAAATGGTCCCATGGACAATGGTCCTGTGAGCAAGGGTCCTATGAACAATTGTTCTGTGAGCAAAGGTCCTATGAGCAATGGTCCTGTGAGCAATGGTCTTATGAGCTCCTATGAGAAACAGTCCTGTGAGCACATAGTCCCAAGAGCATTGGTCCCAAGCAGTGGTCCCATGAGCAATGGCTCCTGTGAGAAATGGTCCTAAAGAGCAATGGTCCCATGAGCAAGGGTCCCATGAACCTATGAGAAAATGACGTTTATCTTCATTTGGTCGCATGAGCAATGGTCCTATGTGCGATAGGGCACCAGTTGAATTGCGTGCATCAGGATAGGCCCTACATGCACTCGCTCTGGATGTTGATCTGCATGCGGTCCGATTCTGTTTCGCACATTCATACACACCGACACTATTGAATTGACTAACTGCAATTACAACATGGCAACTATAAACAGATGTTACTTAGCCAGCGACCTGTCCTTAATCCAAAGTGCCTCAGAAAAGCCGTAAATTTAAAAGCTCGAAATAATCACACGTCAAGATGACGCAACGACAGCAACAACTAAAACTAAAAATCATCCGAAACGCTCTAAAGTGGAACAATTCGCATCCTGCCATGAAGCAGAAATTGCCCAACGTTCTTGCATCTTTGTACGCTCTCCTGAATAGAAACTAATGTCATGCACTAAGTCACCATGTATGACGGTGATATCCGTCAAAGCCATATGTACATTGTGATATGTACAATTGTACAATTGTACATTTATGTGTAATCGGTCAGAAGAAGCCGTGTACCCAAAACACACAAGGGGAGGAAGCGGTCAGAAAACTCAGATCTATTTTGATTCGAAAGAAACATAAATGCTTGATTTCTGCATGAAAAGAGAAAACAACAGAAAGAAAAAAACCAAATTCCCGATCTGAGGAAAATCTGCATTACCTTCAGGACCTGTTGAGGAGAGAAAATTACAATAGAAGTCACTATTAGTAACCAGTTAGATAATAGTTAGATTACAGTTACCATCACATTATAGTTACCAGTTAGCTTACATTACAGTTACCATTAACATTACAGTTACCAGTTACATAAGAGCTACCATTTACATCACAGTTACCAGGTTCATTACAGTTACCAGTTACAGTACAATTACCCATCACATTAAAGTTAGACAATAGTTACCAGTAACATTAAAGTTAAAAAACACATTAAATTTAATCAACATACAAAGTTACTGGTCATTACACAAAAAGCCAACCAAAAAAGTACACAACTGGGTTAAAAAAGGGGAGAAATTTCAACACTTTCTCTAACAGTTAAGTCAATAGAGGCAAATTACTCATATTTATAGGGTAAACGGGCATCACAGATAATTAAAATTGCCCAATTTGCGGAAGGTTTAACCAATAGTTCAATACACATAATTATGGCAGCATAGAAATTAAACGTTTTATTTTCTTAGCACAATCAATACTCATTTATTGCACCGAAATATTTCTTGAACCAAGAATAAGTTGAAAATTGATTTGAACTAGGAAATACAGTCCATCTGGAATGGTGTCTAGTTGTTGCTAATCCGTGCAAATTTTGTGAAGGTCTATAGACATTAGACACTTTGCAACATTAGGTCAGATAATATCACTAGGACCACAAACCGACATTCTGCTGACACTCTGAGTCACTTTGAATAAAGCCATTGAAAGCTTTGCGCAACTATAACAAAGCCATGGGACACAATCGGAAACTATGAAAAAAATTATGGGGGCACCATAGCAAAACTATAAAAAAAACTATTAAGCATCGTAGTAAAACTGTGGACGAATCATGGAAACCCGCAGAAAGTATGAACAAACTATGGCGCATCACAGCAAGACTGGAAAACAATGAAAGAGTATCCAAAAAATGGGCTACTATGGAAAAAACTGTGAGAAAACTTTGGGATGCCAAAGTAAAATTATGGAAAACCTATGAGCCAGTATGTAGCAAAAACTAGAGAAAACCATGTGCTACCATAGGAAACCTATGGCAAAACTTTTGGCAAGAGACCATAGTCCACCCGCACATGGGGGGCAAGATGGGGCACTTCCCCACCCTTGGAAAATTTACACCTATATTTAAAATGAAACTCAGAAATTTACATTTATAAACCTCTATGAAAACTATACCATGGCAGTTCTGAATTCCCTGTTTTGCGTTTTCAAGCTCTTGTCATAAATTCCAACCACGACCTTTGTGTTTCCCCCCCCTCTAAAAAAATATCTGAGGGCACTCATGCAGGGGACCAGTAAAAACCTACAAACTGCACACAAGTGCAAATGCAAAGCCAGCTTGTATACTGCATGCGCATTGCGCAACGACAGACTGCTAAGCATACAATCGCTCTGGCGATTCGCCGTCTTGACAAACGCCACAGCCTCAAAAGGGAAATAATATTCGCCCATGCTGCCATGCAGCTGGTAAGTAACGATGTAACGGTCGAATAGTTTGACACAGGATTTTCGTGCATAAATATATCAGGAAACGAAACGATTGCGCGACCATGCAGGCGTACGACCTGTGTGCTGTTCACTAGGGAGGCGAAAGGCTGTGCAAGGAATACGGATGTCATCGTTTCTCATACATGCGATATATATTATATTTATATTACTGTATAATATAAATAATTATATATATATATATAACTTGAAAATTATATATATATATAATTACATAAAATTATATATATAATTATATATACTATATATAACATATATAATATATAATTATATATATATATATCGCATGTATGAGAAACGATGGCATGTATAATTATTATAATTATATAATTATATACAATACATACAATTAGACCATTCCAGATCCAGTATTTCAAAGTTCAATATATAAAAAAATAGAAAAATAAATAAATATACATACGATCAAAAGCACATATTACATAATCATATACATATAAGATATATATATATATATATATGTGCAGCGTATGCGCCAACAGAAGCACACTTGTGCAGCGCCTTTGTCGACCTCTCGATAGCTCTGAACGTGACTAATTGCTTCTCTTCAGTAAGCGCAGAGGAATTGTGAGGCAGTCACGAACTCTTTCCCGTGTAGAGACATCTCTCTATATCTACATCATACGTGTATTTATAGGTCTACATGCTTCAATTCTCCTTTTCAATTTTCCCTTCTTTCCCTCAATCTCAACCGTCAACTGTTTTCCAAGCCGCATTGAAAGTGTCACATCCCTTTGAATGCATGCGTGTATATATGCCTAAGCAGGCTTACATGCTAGTGAAGGGCATACACGTATACCATGGAGTAAAGAGACGTGCGTACATAGCCTCCATATCTATTAGGCCTATTACATACATATTGTATCTAAATATACACTCAGCAGTGGCGTAGCCAGGAATTTTTGATGGGGGGGTTTATGGCCGGAAACCCTGTTTTTGCAATTTTTTCTTACTTAAATGGAAAAATAACCTGAAAAAAACCTTTTCAAGGAGCCAATGGGGGGTTTTAACCCCCGAAACCCCCTTGCCTACGCCACTGACACTCAGTATTGCTCATCTTCTCAGTACGTATACCAAAAGAGCGTGTGTTCAATAAAAACCTGACGGAATGCAATCACGAGATGCATCCGTTTAATCTTAGAAATTCTTTAGCGCCAATAACACCCACGCAGGGCATCATCATCATGATTCATCATCGATCGGTATATACACTGTGAGCCATAAAAAACCGTGCCACTTTATGTTTAGCTATATCTCTGTCATTTCTTTATCGATTTTTACACTTTTTGCATTATTTTAAACAGGAATCAATACTCTAAAGAGCAGAAATAAACATAATCGATTTCATCCTACATGCATGTTAAACTTGTCTTGCGAAACTGAAGACACTAAAAAAACACGTGAGAATCGATCAATGCTGCATTTTTACTACTTAAATGCAAACAATTTTTCAGTGCCTTTATTTGTTTAAAGTTTGTGTTCAAAAGGACTTCCTTTTTCACGTACACATTTTGCCAAGCGACGTCGCCACTGATCAATTGCAGTGTCAATAAGATGTTGTTCCAGATCGTTCCAGACGGATACGAGACACTGCCGAAGTTCATCAGTGTTCTGAATGCGCTTTTGGTACACGCGCTGTTCCATAAGCATTTCCGTTCCAAATCGTTATGAATAATGCGTCTGACCGTCGTTTGTGTAAGATTCAGCTTTTAACTCAAATTTTCAACCATCAACTTTATTTACATTATGCTGCGAAACGGATATGACGTCATCGCGCAAGTAAATAAGTAAATCGTAGAGATTTAATTTTTCTTTCAAACGACACAAAAAGATATAAAATTGTTAAAATATCGACCGAGATATAGCTAAAAATAAATTGGCACGGTTTTTTATGGCTCACAGTGTATATATATATATATACATACACCCATATATATGTATATATATATATAATATATATATATATATATATATATATATATATATATATATATATATATATATATATATATATAGGCCTACACGAATAGCAACACGTCAAACCCTGAGCACAGACGACTAAACGAAATTGCAAAAATCCGAGCACACATCGTTTCGCAATCTCCAAATTTCTTGAGCGACACTCGAAAGCCAAGCGCAGGGCACCAGCTTATTCACGAGCGCTGTGTCTGGTTAGAGGGGTCGTCCAAAAGAGTATAGTCCGAAGGTGGTCGTAGTCTGGGTACCCACAGGGCCGGTGTGGCATGAAATCCTGTCCGGCATGAAATTGTGTCCGGACGATTCTAATGTCTTTTTATCACACACCAATTATGATGACTTACTCAGGATTTTGAATGATGAATTAAAAAATATATCTCAGTGGTTTAAAGCTAATAACTTATCGTTGAACCTCAATAAAACCAATTATATTTTATTCTCCTCCCATAGAAAGATAATTCCGCATGTACAAAGAAATGTGATTATCGATGGTTTAGAGATTCCTAAAGTAACTTCGGTTAAATTTCTAGGTGTCTATGTGGATCAGCATCTTACATGGTGTACTCACATTGATAAGATATCTCATAAAATAGCTAAAAATATTGGAATTATTAAGACAATTTCTTACCTGCTCTCACCTAATACTCTATTGACATTATACTACTCCATGGTTCAGCCGTATCTGAGTTATTGTAATATGATCTGGGCGTCCAATTACATATCTAGACTTCAAATGTTAATAGTACTCCAGAAAAAAATTGTTCGTATCATAACTGGCTCTCCTTATACTGCCCATACTAACCAGCTTTTTATTGACTTAGAGATTCTCAAACTTAACCAGATTACTGACTACCAATCATGTGAATTTATGTACAAATCGCTGCACAATATCCTGCCAAATGAATACACTAACCTGTTTAAGTCAAGCTTTGACTTTCATTCACATGAAACAAGAAGTTCTCTTTCCTTAAGAACGGAATTTGCTAGAACAAACTCCCGTAAATTCTCCATAAAATGTAGGGGCCCACTATTATGGAATAGTCTGCCACAAAACCTGAAGGCCTCTCCTAACATTAACCTATTTAAAATAAACCTACGAAAATGGCTAATAGTTAGTTAACCATAACCGATATTAAATTAGTTATCCAATTATTACAAATGTGCTTCTTCTTAAAGGATCCTCCTGCATTGGAAGTTGGTTTGTTTAGTGTGTCTTAATTGCTTCATCTGCTGTTGGTTTTGGTTGAATTTTTTACCTTCTGCATTGTGTGTTGGTTTTCTGTGCCTGCACATTGCTTTGATGTTATAGGTGTGTCCTGATCAACAATCTTCAGGGCTCTTTCTACTTTGTGTGTTGTTTTTCAGTGTGGCTTAATTGTTTCATCTGCTGTTGCTTTTGGTTAATTTTTTCATCAATTTGTGGTGTGTACCAATTAGAATTATTCATAGCTACTTGGGGGCCCTACTTAGCGGGATTCCCTCCCTTCTGGGTCTCCATTTGTGTCCTAATTCCATACTTTAGAGTTTCTCTTTAACGCACTCCAGGTTTAGGGTTATCTTTTCCCACTGGTATCACTCTATCCTATAGCCACTGGGTTTAAATAATCTCTTCTTATATATTCCTGGGGGTATCCCCAATCTAGCCCAAAGGTTTTTTATAATTTGCGTTAACTAATTAGTTCTTACTTTGATTATTGCTTGTTTAATTTGTGATACTTGTTATGCTTTATGTAACTATTTTCCTGCCTTATATCTTAGTGTGCTTGATACATCTGGACCAATAAAAAAATTGATTGATTGATTGATTGATTGAAATATTGTTTTAATGTGCGATGCTTGTTGTTGCGACCACGATGACGCTAGTTCTATATTTAGAAGGAAATTCCCATCGCTGAACGTGGCGAACTGGCGATGAGTCGAGGCCTGTGTAAATGAGTAAGATCGCTTTCAGAGCATAAAAAGGAGTTCTAAAACCTTTAAAAAATTAGACTTTCCATTTATCCCTTAGTTTTCAGTTCTATTTTTTGCACCTAGTTGTTACAGCTGAAAACTTCTATGTGTGTATGTATAGTTTGCACGCTGTTGATCAATTGGGCTGCTGATACTTGAAATATGTATTCCAAATATCAAGTAGGCCTACTGATATTAGGCATATGCTTGATTAACTTGAAATCCTGCACTGCATGGCTACCTATCGCTACACGCGTCCACTGCCTACAATCTTCACAAGATCGATCGTCTTTCAGATTTCCAAAGCAATGGTGGGATCGAAAAGCCTCTATAAAGACTCTAAAACTATGCGTAAAAGCCGTTAACCGCATCCTCATAGTGATGATTAGGCCTATAATGTTCTGCTTATTTAATTTTCCCAGAATAAGGTTCCCTATGGTAGGCTACTGCTCTTGCCCAACATCGGACGTTTGCTGTGGTTGGTCCTTCCACATGAAATGATTTTCCGCACTAACCACCGTTGAAAGAGCCTTCATCCAGCTTCCATTTCTTAAACATTATTTTCGTCAATCCATCTTCTATATCGTAAGCATTATTTTCAACAATCCAACTCCTATTTCATCAATAAAAGAACCTTCATCCAGCTTCCATTTCTTAAGCATTGTTTTCGTCAATCCAGCTTCTATTTCACATGTAAGAGAACCTTCATCCAGCCTTCATTTCATAATCGTTCTTTTCTTACTGACCTGTTAAATTCTTCTTTTAATCATTTCGTTTCAATCCAGTGAGCTTCGATTGCTCGTCACCTTATTAGCACACTATTTATTTACCATTTTCGGTTCCCTTCGGTCTTTTAAAACGCGCCCTTTAATTGCCTTTTCATTGTATTCGTTTACGCCCCGTTGATTGCGCCCTTTTGACCACTCTTACAATATTTGTCTGTTCGCCCTATTGATCGTGAGATTTTCGTCCATTTGAATGCCGCCTTTTGATTGCGCCCTTTTGAAATTCGCCCTGTTTGATAGGATACCACGTATAATAGATCTCGAGATAGGCCCTGTTAGCCTAGGCTATCTTTTTGAAGTGTGATTATAGCCCACTCATTTTCTAACTTCATACACAATCACTTTCAATTAGCCGTTAAAGTAGAATCTATTTCTTCCAAGTTTAGGAAAAGCTAATTTTACTTAGAACCCATAATTTTGGAGGATTTCGACACGCAGGCCTTAGTTTTAATAATATTATAGTTAGGCCAGCTAGGCTGTGCCTCGTATCATTGGTCTTGGTAGGCTGAATACTTATCTTGTCTATTTTGTGTCTTCCCAGGACAAGATCTCATGGTGCTATTAATACTGTAGCTTGACAGTTGCTATCTGATGTCATCGGTCACGTGAACCAATGACAAGGCTTTCCCGGACATTATTTCATGCCGGACAAGATTTCATGCCACACCGGATTAGGAAACGTGGGGGCCCTGCTCGGGAATTTTTTTTAGTCGTTTGGTCTAAAATTTCGTAGATTATAACGATTACTTCCGTTTCTCAAAAAAGTTGATGAATCTTTTTTGTCGTTTGATTGAAATTTGCTAAAAATGTAACAATTTTCGGGAAAAATTTCCCCGCATGTGTGGGGCCCCCTAAAGTGTGGGGCCCCTGCTCGGCCGAACATGTTGCACATGCCTTAATCCGGCCCTCGGTACCCAAAAATCAGAGGTGGCAGAGTAGATGTCAAGGTGGGTGTCGTTCCGGCATATACAGAGAGTTGGAATACGGAAAATCAGATGAGTCAGAAGTAAGAGTGCATACTACAGAGGAGAGACCTTAGTTTCGAATGGAAAGCCCGATGAGTGATTGATAGAACGAATAGCCTTAGGAGGGCGATAGTGGGTGACCAGAAAAGATGGAGGAGAAACGGAAAAAGAGCGGAATTCAGGAGGATGATCGAGCTTGTTATACTATTTAGCGACACTGCAATATCAAAGATGGTTAGTGTCGTCCTCCTCCTTTATCCAGGCTTGGGACTGGCACTGGCAGAATGCGACCAGTGGAAGAGGGAGATTGCGCACATTCCTATATATATACACACATATAAATATACATATTATACACATATATATATACATATACATATTATATACTTATATATACACATATATAATTATATACATATACGTGCAGTCGTGCACGGCGGATTTCGTCAGAAGACGTCAGCTGCTTAATATTTTATCGGCATGCAGTGAGAATAAGACATCGTGACTGACATCTAGCGACGAATCAAAGACGACAAAAGCACAGAAGAAGAAGAAAAAAAGAAAAACAGCCGCTGACCAGATCGCTGACTAACGAGATGGACTTCTGACGAGCGAGCTTCAGGTCTGGCATGCTGTCGATACTGCTGTAGAACGGGTTATTATCGAACGAGCTAAACAAAATAATGACAAGTCAGTTGTATATATCAGATATAATGTATAATTAATATATTGTTTGTATGTGCACTTGTTATAGAGCCCCTTCAAGCTCTCTCTACTCAGAGGCGCTCCCGAATGCAGAGCGGACACTGCATCGGAGTTTCACGCCGAAGCGCTGAGCAATTGTGAGTGAAGGACTTGCCCAAGGTCCTTACGCGGCGACGTGAGGTGGATTCGAACCTCGAATCTTCCGGCTTCAAGGCAACGACGCCACCACTACACCACCGCGCCCCACTATATATATATATATATACAAGCACGAGCATATATTATTAATATATAATATATCATTGTATATAATTATCAGATTAGTTTCAGCATTTTCATTTACGCATTTCTCGCATCTGCTATTTTTTGTGTGATCCCAAAACAATCGTTCACAAGACAGTTTACAACAGCTTACGAAACAACAAATGTGAAAAAACATGAAAAGCTTATCAATGCTACAGACAGTGCATGGAAGCACAGGGTACCACTGAAAGGAAAGAAATCCCGCTAGGTAGGAGGGGCCCTAAGTGCAAGATAATCCCTGTAAGATCCCTATGGCGCCCCTTCAAGCTCACTACTAAGAGGCGTCCGACTACAGCGCGTACACTACATGGGGTTTCACAAGTGCGCATACAAACAAACAAATTGTGGCCCTTTGGTTGAATCGCCTGCCTTGAAATGCTGACTGAGATTACCCGACTATAATAGGTTTGATACGCCCTTGAGACGTTAATCATGCAAAGACCGTGAGCATGTCCAATCACTATCACCCTCTGCCTTCGATTGCTGCTTGATCATTAGATAATGGAGTCCAATAAGTAAGAATAGTGATAATAGTGATAATTATTAACAGTAATCAACGCGAGAGTATTCACCATGTCATGCAAAACAACAGTAAACCAGAGAGATATGCCTGCTTCGTGGAGCTTTATACATGTGTAATAATAATAATAATGATGTTAATTAATAAGAATAAAAATTCACAAAAATCACGCAAAGCAACTATAAACTAGAGAGATGGTAACATCCCTGAAGAAGATATTATCTAGTGCAAACTGAAGCTGGATAATTGCTTGCATGTGAAATGTATACGCATCTGGGCTTTATGAGTTGCATTCTAGAAACCTTCTCAGAGCACAATAATTATACTGTTGAGGGGTTCCTAAAAGCAATAAGTAATTTTAAACCGAAAACGTCGGCGCAATCTTTTTTACAAATAAAATTCATTCTTATTTTAACAGAAGAAAACTTGCTCAGATTAATTCCAGTACATTAGAATTGGTCTTTGTGCAAGATATCTAGACTAGATAGATTCTTCATGCAAGAGGAACTATATATAGCTAAGGAAATTCAATCCTCAAGGAAAGCATCTTAACTAGGTGTAGTCTTTATTAAAGACCACTCCTCAACTTATTACAAAATGCCCTATCTTAACCACCTAGTCTTGAACAAAAGACCATACCTTCATTAGGTATGGTCCTCGTGAAAGACCATATCTGAAATAGGTATGGTCCTCATGAAGAGGTTCTTAGAATATGGTTAAAGGGCCCTGCCATTTAAGTTTGCTGGTTTCACCATTTCTACCACCAAACACCACTACCAAGACGAGTCCAAGACATAGAGGTTCGACAGCAACGATTAACACCAGATGACAACCGCCATCACATAACACCACCATCAGATAACACCGCCATCAGATAACACCGCCATCAGATAACACCACCATCAGATAACGCCACCATCAGATAACACCACCATCAGATAACACCACCATCAGATAACACCACCATCAGATAACACCACCATAAGATAACACCACCATAAGATAACACCACTATCACATAACACCACCATCAGATAACACCGCCATCAGTTGACAATCGCTATCACATAACACCACCATCAGATAACACCGCCATCAGATAACACCGCCATCAGATAACACCACCATCAGATAACACCTCCATCAGATAACACCACCATCAGATAACACCACCATCAGATAACACCGCCATCAGATAACACCGCCATCCGATAATGCCGCCATCAAAAGACACACCACCATCACTGGTTCATCAGATAACACACAGTCGGATAACACCACCATCCACAGCCTGGAAACCAGGAGGAAAATACCTAACGGATGCTGGATAGATGCATTTGCAACACCTTAATGACGAGCGCATACTAAACCTGACCATAGGAAACTAAATGCATCCGGTGGTTAAAACGTCAAAGAAATGGAAGTCAGATGAAGGATAACACTGTTTAGAATAACAGCCAAACAAGGCACATCACATGGCAAAATTTTTAAAGTAAAAGGTCAATGTCCATGCTGAAGAATGACACCATCATCAGATGACACCATAATCAGATAGCACCACCATAAGATAACACCACCATAAAATAACACCATAAGATAACACAGCATTAACACCACCATCAGACAAGACCATAAGCAGATAACACCACCATAAGATAACACCACCATAGGATAACACCACCATAAAATAACACCACCATAGGATAACACCACCATAAGATAAAACCGCCATAGGGTAACACAGCATTAACACCACCATCAGACAAGACCATTGGCAGATAACACTACCATCAAAATGACACCACCATCAACGAAAGCAAAGAACGCAAGTGCTTGAAAAACCATCCTCTTCGATTGCGGTTTAGTGCTGTCAGGTCGGGAGCGCCTCTGAGGATTTTCTCTCAAAGCGGCGCTACACAAACTCATGATCCCGATTACGAATGCCCATCAACCTGCCCCAAAAAAAACCAGTCAGTCAGACCTATTTCGGTCCTCTTGATTGCGTCAGTTTTTGTGTCAACTCGTCTCTACCATTAGCCACTCTGATTTGATTTTCTGCAACCCAAAAAATCGCTTGTCAACTGGTCATTTGCCCAATGCTCCTCCCGTCCCGATCGTCATTTTATCTGACAGACGCACGCAGCTGTATAGACAGTCGTTCTCGTCCTCTGCTTAATATTTCATTGCTGCAGAATCGAGCACGGCGCTCTCATCAGCTCATTTGCAGTCCACGTCTCATTATCGTCTGACGGCCTTCCAAAACCTCGACGTCGTTATCGCTCCCTTCTAGGCAGATGGGTTTCAAGATAACGAAGCGACGATCTTCTCGTCAAGTGGCTCTTCCACGTACTGTGACGTGGTACTGAGAACAGGTATGTGGATATAGGCCTACTGCTGGTAATACTAGACATTTTTCGGGTGTCACTAAAAAATTCCGTCTCCAATCCAGATAATTGGCTTAAGTCTTCAGGCAAATTGCTATAGAGTTTCGGAATGTAATCGCAGAAGCTAAGAAACAAAACCTTTAGTTTCTTAGCAAAGCCGCGCGCGCGTCTCGATTTTCGCTGCTGTTCTCAGAAGATCTATTTTAGATAGAAGAGCAGCAGTACCGGTAATTGTGTTTAGTTGCCAAAGTGTTGGGTGTGCGATGGGGGTGAAGCGAGGAAACCAGAAACAACGAGAGAGAAATTGGGGCGCGGTGGTGTAGTGGTGGCGTCGTTGCCTTGAAGCCGGGAGGTTCGAGGTTCGAATCCACCTCAATTCGCCGCGCATATAGGGACCGTGGGCAAGTCCTTCACTCGCAATTGCTCAGCGCTTCGGCGTGAAACTCCGGCGCAGTGTCCGCTCTGCAGTCGGGAGCGCCTCTGAGTAGTGTGCTTGAAGGGGCGCTATAACAAGTGAGCATACAAACAAACAAATCATTCATTTCAGGGGGTTTAATCCGGAACCCACCCACCTCAAACAAGCCAGATAATAGATAACTCTACAATACAATTATACCACCTCACCTCTGGCACAATTAAGAGGCATCCAATAAACAAGTCTAGTTAACTAACAGTTTACTCAGATCCCATTTACCTACCTTCCCCAATTCGGTTGATCCGAAGATCCGTCCGCTTTTAGTTGACCATTTCCAAACTGTTCCTGTAAAAGAAAACAAAAAAACAGCTTTTATGAACAGAGTTTCGACTACAAAACCGCGACTAAGACGCAAGTCAAATCGAAACAATGAGGCGAGAATTCGCATTGATCAAATCTTTGGCAGACCAGATACAGCCTAGGATATATATATATATATATATATATATATATATTCGTTTAATCAGAAATCAGGTTGACAAGCCACAACACGGCTACAAGATGAAGAAAAAACTAGCTATAAAAAAAGTTTGTTCAAGAATTGCTTTTATTTCTTAATATTTAATAAACTATTCGTTTATTTCAACATTTGTTTAAGCTATTGTAAAGTACTCTGGGCATGAAATTCTTATCATCTTTAGGTGGCAATTCAAAGTTATGAGTTCTCGGGCGAAGACCATGGGCGTCCGCAGGAATTTTTTTAGGGGGGCGCAAACTTAAAAAATTGTCATAGGGGTTAAATAGAAAGCAACCGATCACTCCACCTTCGACGCTCGCTCCTTCTGCGCTGGCTCCCTCTCGATTCTCTGTCACAGAACCCAGCATTCGAAAAAATCACATACATTCATAATTCATTGTCAAAACTGTAATGATATAATTAAATTTTATGTGACTGAAATCTGACCTTATTTTTGTAATAGCAATTGCAGTCCTCTGGGTTCTTATCCATACTGGTTTATCACTTCATGAATCCGTTTTTGCTCTCTGAAATTGTTTCCGAAGTAATAGGCCTACATGTAGCCTACACTCATTATACAGAGACTTGATAAACGGTCGTCACTGGTTGTTGGAAGAATTAATCGATGTTTCTACACGCCTTATATTATAAGCGTACCGTATTGAATGACCTTTCTATGATGCCTGCTGTAGACCTACTGGTGGTTAGTTTTAAAAAGTCTGACTGAGGTACAGAACTCATCTTCAAGCGAAAACGAAACGCCACTTTGACTGCCAGTTCCGTTACAAATTACTCTCCGCCTCAAGCGGGAAACTTTGGGTCTCTCGTGTTGGTACATCAATCTGTCAGCAAGGTTGTAACTTTCCTCAGATAGAGGTGGTGACTATATTCCTCTGCTCAATACGCATCCCTTCCCTTCTCTATCCCTCGCACAATATATAGGTCTATATGTATTATATGCCACCCTATCAAGTATCAACTTTGATGTGACGTTTTCTCTTCCTTCCTTCCACTCGATCCCTTGTTCTCTCTGTTCCTTCTACTCCTCTCTCTCTCCCTTTTTCTCTCTGTCCCTTCTACTCCTCTCTCCCCCCTTTTCTCTCTGCAGTATATAGGACCCCTATAATATATAATATAGGAATGCAGATGCAGCTGTTCCGAAGCTAGCTGGCAATATTTAAAGTGTGCACGTGTCAAAATGCATGTTGGCTTGCATATATATAAGGGAGGAAGCTGATTTCTTAGTCAGAGCCAGGGACTGTCGCTGCAGCCGGTGCCAGTGAAGTTTATTCATATAAATTATACTTGTGTGTATATGTGTGACTATTCGGGTTTCACCGGCTGGACCTCTTATCTCTTAGTGATCGTATGAAACAACACAAGAGCCGCAGGAAACACGATACCAATTACTCGGCAATTAGGTGACACGACTGAATGCATTTCGTCGTATATATCGGGGTTACAGTATGAATTTACATATTACCACGAGAGAATTCTATCCCTATAAGGCCTATGTTATGCACTAATGCATGCAAAGAAAGTTATAATTGGTCCAACTTGTAGAACGCACCGATAATCATGTTGAAAATCGCGTTGTAATAATCATAACAAAATAATCTAAATTTATCTGCAAATACATGTATGCGAAAAATCCAGGGGGGCGCACATGCGCCCCCTTGCGCCCCGCTGCGGACGCCCATGGCGAAGACTGCAGCGACGCTTTATTAGAGGCGTAAAAAAACTCCGCAGGACATGGCATGACGCACGAGTTGCTGCAGACTGACGCAAGCAGTTTGTCATCAGCTTCGGTTCGCGAGAGATAGTTATCCGCGTCGCTAAGTCAAGAAAATAAAGGAAATAAAACTGCAAAACGTTGCATAAGGACGACGATTATATTCGCGTTTAGAGTTTTATTCGGCCCTTCAATGTCTTTCATTGCCTGTGTTTTCTCATAAATGCAATCTTCGGGAAGTTATAGGGGCCGTCATGAAGAGCTCGTGATCAGTAAACCTAACTAATAGTCATGACGGAGAAGTACCAATAAAGATTGGTCTTGTCCCTTTTCCGCAAGCGTTTTAGAAACATTCTCTTTGATTGTGGCTTGGTTTCAGGTCGGGAGCGCCTCTGAGGCGTTTCCATTGAAGTGGCGCTATATAAATGTACGATTTTCATAATAGCCTATATAAACCTTGATATTATTAGGAATCATCTTTATCAAACAAGCCCTAATTAGATCTACCGTATACGCGTGGTTTTGCAATCGACGAAACAGATTACTTAGATCATATTAACCGTAAAAACAGACAACACCGCAGAAAACTGCTCTGAATATAGAACCAGACTATAATAGATTAACTCAGCTCGCAAAAAATCCAACGGCAAGCGGTCACGCCTCCAGGCCGCGATTTCAATTATGTTGGCCAATTAGGTAACACGGAAGGATTTATACGGAAATAAATCGTCAATGCAGGCTGCGGCAAACATTCTTCGCAAGACGTCTCTATACAAGGGCAATCGAATACGACAGTCCAGTGCTGGGAGGGAGGGTATCTCACCCCAGAATAAACGACCCAATAATAGCGGCAGCAAATTAATGCCCCCCTGACCCAGATGAAAAGAGGAAATTGCAAAAGCCGAAATGAAGAAGAGATTGCGAACCAACAGATTAATTATTCTCCATAGTAGTAGCTGCAGTAGTCTATAATTATATACTGGGATCAGAATATGGATGGTAGTAGAAATTACCATGGACAAAAAGGCATTATATAAATATAGTGTCGACACCGAGGTAAAATATTATTAGAAAACTTCAGTGGTCATTCCGACCAGGGCAGCAACTTCGTTGGAGATTTCTGCCCCCTACCTCCTATAATTTTATTAGGACACTCAGCAATAGCCTAAGCCTTGATATTAGGAATCAACTTTATAAAACAAGTCTTAATTAGATCTACGGTACGTGTCGTTTTGCGATTGACCAAACAGACAGTAGTAGCAGTAATAGTAGTAGTAGTAATAGTAGTAGTAATAGTAGTAATAGTAGTAGTAGTAGTAATAGTAGTAGTAGTAGTAGTAGTAGTAGTAGCAGCAGCAGCAGCAGCAGCAGCAGCAGCAGCAGCAGCAGCAGCAGCAGCAGCAGCAGCAGCAGCAGTAGCAGTAGCAGTAGCAGTAGCAGTAGCAGTAGCAGTAGCAGTAGCAGTAGCAGTAGCAGTAGCAGTAGCAGTAGCAGTAGCAGTAGCAGTAGCAGTAGCAGTAGTAGTAGTAGTAGTAGTAGTAGTAGTAGTAGTAGTAGTAGTAGGCCTAGTAGTAGAAGTAGTAGTAGTAGCAGCAGTAGCAGCAGTAGCAGCAGCAGTAGCAGCAGCAGCATCAGTAATCGTAATCGTAATCTCCTAAAGCTCCACTGGAAAGCCAAGCGCGGGGCACCGGCTTATTCACGAGCGCTGAATAGATTATTCACGAGCGCAGTAGTAACAGTAGCAGCAGCAGGAGCAATAGTAGCAGCAGGAGCAATAGTAGTAGTATTAGTATTAGTATTAGTAGTAGTAGTAGTAGTAGTAGTGGTAGTGGTAGTGGTAGTGGTAGTATAGTAGTAGTAGTAGTAGTAGCAGCAGCAGCAGCAGCAGCAGCAGCAGCAGCAGCAGCAGCTGTAGCAGCAGCAGTAGTAGTAGTAGTAGTAGTAGTAGTAGTAGTAGTAGTAGTAGTAGCAGTAGTAAGCAGTAGTAGTTTCAGTCTAACAATACTGTGTGATAACAAAGATCATTAGCGTCGCCCTCCTCCTTAATACAGGCTTGGGACTGGCACTATCATAAAGTGCAAACGGAGGCGGAGCTAAGAGACCTAGGCTATTCTCGGAGACCCTTCGACTGAAAAGGCTTCGCACTTACAACGGATTGAAAGGTGTGCAAAGGAAATCCTCCGTGTACGCATCTTAAAGGAATTCTTAGAACTGCACGATCCCATCTATCCATCCCAATCCTCCATGGCAAATTATTCCCAATCGGATCATGACAATTTGTTTTACCGTTTATGACCGTTTTCACTATTTTTAACTGCACATACAGTGCCTCTGTGTATCACTCTGCAACTGCTGAAATTCGGTTAAAACAGGACATTTTGTGTAGAACCGCGCGCTAAAAAGTAGTCCCTCAGTCCTCATTCTGACCTCAATGAACGATCGTAATCGTAATCGTAAAACCCGAATCTGCTACTCTCTCTCTCTCTCTCTCTCTCTCTCTCTCTCTCTCTCTCTCTCTCTCTCTCTCTCTCTCTCTCTCTCTCTCTCTCTCTCTCTCTCTCTCTCTCTCTCTCGCTCCCTCCCTCCCTCCCTCCCTCTCTCTCTCTGTCTGTTTGTCTGTCTCTCTGTCTGTCCCTCCCTCCCTCCCTCCCTCCCTCCCTCCCTCCCTCCCTCCCTCCCTCCCTCCCTCCCTCCCTCCCTCCCTCTCTCTCTCTCTCTCTCTATATATATATATATATATATATATATATATATATCGCCTACAAAAGCTGCCTGCTGTTATCCGTCTCTGTCCGTGTACGTGTGTCTGTCTCACATCTCACGCACTCACTCACTCACGCACTCACTCACTCACTCACGCACTCACTCACGCACTCACTCACTCACTCACTCACTCACTCACTCACTCACTCACACACACACTCTTTCGCTGTCTAGCTATGTCCCTCTGTCTGTCTGTGTGTCTCTCTGTCTGTCTCTAGTTCTGTCTGTCTTTCTGTATGTCTGTCTCCAAGGATGTCATTCCAGAAATGTCTGTCCGTCTGTCTGTCTGCCCGTCTGTCTCTCTCTGTCTGTCTGCCTATCTGTCTCTTAGACTATAGCGCCTTCATTCGACATCTCTCTATGCAATTTTCTCTGACTCGGACTTGTGAATGAGCCCGTGTCCGGCACTTAGCTCTCGAGTGGCGCTTTAGAAATGTCGAGTTAACGAACGATTACGACCTTTATATGAAATCCGGTCATGATTTTGAGACGGGGGCAGCAGATGGGAGGACTGCCATTCTTTTCCTTCGAGGCCCATCAGTCGCGACCGCCCCAGGGTTAGTAATCTCGAGGGGTGTTAAAATGTTCTTATAACGAATGAATGAATGAACGACTGAAAATCTGTGGAGAGTGGCAAGATGCATGGGGAGAAGTAAACCTCAAATTAAAGATCTGCACAACAGTCTATAGGGTCTATACTCTACATGGGGAGAAAGTAATCTTCAATGTTGATCGCCCATTGAGTATTCGCGCCGCGCAGAGAGTTCCGTTCCACACGCTGATATTCTTTAATTAAGAATTAATTGAAATTCCTGGTCGCACTCCCACGAGTGCAATTCCGGTTTTTATAATTCAGAATCTAGAATATCTATGAGAGAGATTGCTTCAAGATCATAGCTGCCTTTGCTCTTCAATCGGTAACACGGCAAACCTGTAACTATATTATGTAAAACTAACGGCTTGGCAGCAATTACAAAGGTCGAGAACTCGAGATCAATTGGAACAAGTGGAATTATAACAAGTAACAACGTGTCCATTATAATATAATCTCATATAGGTCGAGATCAGTTGGAACAACTGTAGGCCTAATTGCACCAATGCCCATTATATCTATGTATATATATATATATAATCTCTTATAGTTCTAGCGCAATTAGAACAAGCGGAGTTGCACCAGTGTCCATTATAACAAAATCTCTTATAGTTCTAGATCAATTGGAACAAGTATTATTGCACCAGTGCCCATTATAATATACTTTCTTACAGTTCTATCTATTGGAACAAGGGGAATTGGAACAGCGCCATTATACCATAATCTCTTATAGTCCTATAGATCAATTATTGGAACAAGTATAATCGCACAAGTGCTTATATAAATCTAACATAGTTCTATATCAATTGGAACACAAGTGGAATTGCACCAGTGCTTAGGCCTATATAAATCTAACATAGGTCTATATCAATTGGAACACAAGTGGAATTGAGCCAGTCCTTGATATAATCTCGACGTTAAAGACGTTCCTTAACTCTTCCGCAGCCAATGCGGTCGATTTCGACCGCACAACAAAAACGCGTCCGTATGGCATATACTTATGAATATTTAGTGTTTTATTTATATATTTTCGTTAGAGGAAATATCGAGGTTTCAGAAAATACCAAGAACGGGTTTTTCCAATGAGTTTTGACGAATTTAAAAAGGAAAACTATGGACCTAAATTGTGTAAACATATGCATACAAACTTATGAATGTGTTTCGTCACGATCCCGTGTAGGTCGTTGGCCATGTCTACGTAATTAGTCCTATGTCATTGATCATCCAAGTTCAAACAAATAAATTATATCGTTCGACAAATGTTGTAAGATATTTTTTCTCGATATTTGACGACGATCGACGACCGATTGGTAATTATTTGGCCGATCTCATGAATGATCAAGAATAACAAACCCGACATTAGCTCATTTTATAACGCCTTAGTATGTAACTTCTTTTATTCTTCAGCAAAGGTCAGAACATAAAAATTACATCCAGTGAGTCTTATAAAGGCTCTCAAAATAAGTAGACTACATTGGTCGGAACTTTATGGGATTTTAGTATTGAAATAGGCCTACGGCGACCATATCGATCCAACCATTGTAAACTCCCATTTCGATATCTTCGAGTGGAAGTGATATAAGATAACTTTTTGACTAAATTCAATAATTTTTCGCTCTTCACTGGTTTGTACAAGGTTGTCATACAATTAGCTACATTTTGCAGTGTTTGTATAGATTATACATTGTTCGCAAAATTTTTAATGAATTTCCAATGTTATAAATTTTATTTTTATTTTATGAAATATTTCATTTATTTATAAATTTCAGGGCAAACACGTTGATTGTTCAGATATTTCAATACAAAATATTGTTAAGGGATTAAATACGAACAAAATGATGTATAATATATTTATATAGCACCAGGTTTAATAGATTTTCTTCATATGAACAAATTATGGTCATATTTATGAAAAACAAGTTGGCTGCGAAAGAGTTAAATTAGACACTCGATAAGATCAGCGACTGCTGCAACTTAATCAGACAAAACTATTCGAGACCCGTTCGTCCATGGGCAAAGAGAAATTGGAGCGCGCGTGCAGAACAGCAACGCGTTCGCTAATTCTTCCAATTTCTATACAAGAGGGCGCTGCTATACTGCTGCAAGCGAAGACGTTGCCATCTGGCGGCCATCCATCGAATCGCAAAAGCAGACGAACACGATTCTGCGACCATTAGTCAGCGCCACAACAACTATTCTGTCGCGAATGCACACAAACAGCGGAGAAGGTATACGCGAGGAGAGCACAGCGAATAGGAAGTAGATACATGTACGGGTAGAGTGGAAGGGAGAGGGAATGACGATGGCGAAAAAGGCAGTGTAAAGGGAGCGGAGAACGACACAGAAAAGGCAGTGTAAGGCCAGCGGAGAAGACTGCAGAAAAGGCAGTGTAAGACCATCGGAGAAAATTGCATAAAAGGCAGTGTATATAAGGTCAGTCAAGGACGGATACAGAAATTTTCGAAGGGTGGCAAAAGTTTGGGTGTTGTTGGTGGGACAGGGGAAAAATTTGATGACCTTTTTTAGTCATCGTCAAATTTTCCGGGAAAAGATACCATTTGAACCGCCGAAAAAACTGATGACCTCTTTTTAATTTGTTTATTTTTAGTCGTCATCCATAGTCGTGATGGTAAATCGAACGCGGGAGGGGGGCCACGTCCCATACGATTTTTTTAATAGGGGGCCTGATGTCCTGTTTTTCTCTCCCGCTACATTTATTTAATGGCTTGTTGAAACCAAATGGGGGCCATGTCCATGCAATTTTTAAATGGGGGGTGCCATGGGCGGATTGGACCCCTGGATCCGCCTCTGAGGCCAGTATAAAAGATGGTAAAATAGGCAGACTAATTTCAGCGGAGGGACGTCGAAAGCAAGCAAGCAGCGGCGAAGCCATTGCAGTAGAAATGAAGGCATACAGCGGAAAAGGAAGGGTTAAAAGGTCAACGGAGAAATTTGCAGAGAAGGCATTGTTCCGGAAGTAGAGAATAAGCGTCAGAGAAGGCTGCGGAGAAGCCGGTGTAGGCCTGATCAGTGGAAGTCAGGAGAATCTAGACAGAAGAAGGCAGAAAGCAGTCAGAGGAAGAAAGAAACTAAATAAACGACAACACAAAGCTTATTAAAGACAATCATGAATAAAAGACCATGCATGTAGTCAGCGGCAGAGTCCATAAGCTCCAAGCCGCAGCACTGCAGTATCTACAGCCTTGCGCAAATATTTTTAATGTAAAAGAAAAGGCCTAATAAGATTAATAAGAAGCAAAACAAAATGATAACCGTACAACATCATACGCCAAAAAAGATGACGATAGACCGCAATAATGCGATTGGAATGACTCGAAGTCTCAAGTTAAAACTATATAAC
The DNA here is from genome assembly GCA_949752735.1 of Lumbricus terrestris. Classification (NCBI taxonomy): domain Eukaryota; kingdom Metazoa; phylum Annelida; class Clitellata; order Crassiclitellata; family Lumbricidae; genus Lumbricus; species Lumbricus terrestris. The sequence continues at coordinate 13,961,744 of OX457050.1, read as the reverse complement.
ATTAATTCAAAGTGACAGATAAAATTGTCTTCAGTGGTAAAGCAGCACTATATATTATTATATATTATTTTATTATTTTTTTTAAATTAAGCATTAAGCATCAAGCATTATATGGACAATAAAATATTTTTGGGATTAATCACACAAGTCACAAAAGTTTGCTAAATTTAAAGGAGAGAGATAGAGAAATGTGTGTAGCCAACATCCCTTAAGAAGAAACGCGGTATACTAATATTATACAGTCATGCATATATCTCAAGAAACGAGTTCCACGATCCAATTATTTCAAACACGCGAGAGCAGACCGTCATTTATGCGATAGTTTCTGTGTCGTATTATTATGCGTATGAAAACAATATTCTCTCAATAACCTAATTACATCATCTCATGCATCCATCATTGGCATAAGAATGTCTTCTCAAAACTGGCAATCGTTGTAAAAACATTGAAGTCTCTGAGGGATGTAGCCTACATGTATGCATGTATGCATGTATGGAAGCATGATGGATGTACATATGTGCATGCATTTAAGCATGCAATTATGCATGAACATGTACGCATGAGCGCATGAATGTACGCTGCAGTGCGCTCCCATGTACGCACGCACACATGCATGCAACCATGCACATATGTATGCATTTTGGTATGTATCTATATATGCATGTATGTATATGGGTTTGTATGCACGCATGCACACATGCAACCATGCATACATGCATGTATTTTGGAATGTGTATATGTATGTATGTATGTATGTATGTATGTATGTATGTATGTATGTATGTATGTATGTATGTATGTATGTATGTATGTATGCATGCATGCATGCATGTATGTATGTGTGTGAGTATACATGTAAATGGTTATGTATGTATGCATGTATGCATTTACACAGAAAAGCACTATCGATACAGCACCTCTCCATTGTCACGAGTAAACGATATTCTAGCGTGTATCATGACGCACACTATACAGCAGCTCATTACCCAAGCATGGCGCATATAATATTATGAAGTATACCGAGATCATGAACGGCTCTAAACAAGAGCATTGCAACTTGTAAGACAGCAAAACACGTGCTGCAGAGTAGCAGAGTCAATAGCATCAGCATGCATACGCAAGTGCAGATGGGAGACGACTTGCACAGCGATACCACGCAAAGCGAATTGTACCAGCAGATGTCCTTGCAAGCAAGACACGATTATTGGCGCACGGTGTAGCAGCCGCTCAGCCTCGCCTAGCTCCCGGCGGCCAGTGTGTATAGCTGTACGGCGAGGTTGACATGAAGGACTCGAAGGGGCACCGGTGCAAAGATATCTATCATTCTCGAATGGCTGACGATATCGGTTGAATACATATGTCTTGGTTATGGCTGGACCCTAGACAGTTGTTAAAGTGCACCACCATCATCGTCGTCATCATCATGGTCGCCGCCGCCGCCGCCGCCACCACGACCATCACCACCACCTCCACGACCACCACGACAACCACCTCCACGACCACCACCTACACAACCACCACGACCACCACGACCATCACGACCACCACCACCACCACCAACGTCAACAACAACATTAGTCACCAATACGTGCTATATATGTATATATACACTGCTCGTTTTTTTCAACGCAATCTTCCGAATGGAAGGCTGAGACGACCATTCATTCATTCACTCATTTCGAGAATTTATATAGCGCCTCTTCAAGAAACCTACTCAGAGATTAGATACCATCCAGTCCTCTCCTCGGCCTTCGATTTCATCGCTACTGAAATGGCAAAGGGCACAGATGGGGGGGGAAATAGAAATCTCGAGGCATATGTCACCCTGGGTCGTGGGTGGGGGGCTTTGAACACCAATCTCTCGATTCAGAGTCCTGCAGTTCTAAAGCAACGCACTGTAATACCAACTGACCCCCAGCTATAATTAGCAAAGTCACTGCTCGTACTTCAACAGTGCCAGTCTCAAGCCTGGAGAGCGGAGGAGGGCGTCACTAATCATCCTTGATATGAGGCAGCATCGTTAAACAACAACGACAACAAAATATCTGCAACGAAACACAGTAGACCTTCCGTATACGCACTTTATATTGTATAGATACAAAATCGATATCTTGAATGCGCATACTTCTTGACAACCCCACTCCCCCCCACGAGAGTAGCAGTTGTTATGAGATTGTTGCCCCTCTTGTGCCCTTAGCAAGGCTGAAAGTAAGCCGGGTCTGTGCGGGTCTGCACCCGGCATTTTCGTGACCTGCCGTTGGCGGATCTTAGAACCCGGGTCGCATGTCTAACATTTGGGCCTACATGCATTCATCAGACATTCCATGCCAATTACCAGAGTTTTGACATCTACAGTAGGCCTGCATACAACGAATACCGTACTAAAAAGTCATCAGATTTTTTTAAAGTCATCAGATTTTGAAGATCTTGATGATGAAATCATGAAAATTATTCAAAGTTTCAAGACAGAGACAAAAATGTTGTTAGATTTAAAGGATCCATTGTGAAATCTATTCGGAGTTTCGAGCCAAAAACTATAAAAAAGGTCATCAGAAATAATAAAACTGGTTCAGTACATTGCTCTTAAGTGCTGTAATATGCCGAGCAAATTTCTGTCCAGGGTAACGGCCTCTGTTGTCATAGACCCTGGTCAAATCGGATCCATCCATCCAATAAAACGTTCGTAATATTTTTCGGACAAATGGTTTCGCCACTGTCCGCCTCAGATTCGACCAGGGACGGATACAGAAATTTCTAAATGGGGACCATGGCCGGAATAGCACCCCCTGGATCCGCCCTTGGACCCGATTCCCTGCTCAAACCACTTTCAACCCTGGCCGATACTATTAAATACCTGCATTATGCATAGCAGACGTAACCTGATGGGCAAGGACCTTGTGACGAAAACACAGTTCTACGAAAAAAGGAGTTCAAATGGCGATTCATATTTCGCAGCCGCAAAGCCTCTTCATAATAACCGATTCGTGCGGTATTAAATGCGTCACATGGAGGTTGCGTGTCGTATGCATGCATTATGTATCGTCATATATGTTTCATGCCTATAATACTCGTTTTTTATATATGACACATTTCTATAAGCGTCGCCAGAGTGTAATGAGATGCTGCCATGGAGCGGGGTGGAAACTGGAAACACGTACAGGGCAGGGAAAGAAGGGAAAAGCTAACTGGAGACGGCGGAAAGAGAAGGGATAAGTGCTGCCATCCAACGTCAGATGATGGATGACTGGGTGGATAGGAAGGGAAGCCAGAACATGGCGATGCCTGACAAGGTCATTTCAGGAGGACACGGTCATAAATAGATGAGGCTGCTGATGAGGACAAAAGCGGATGCTGCAGTCTCACCATGCAGTGGCATAAAGGTGAAAAGGATCAGGCAGAACAAAAAGACAACAAAGGGGGTCAGACACGACGATAAAACGCAATACAATGGAAATGCAGTACACAATAGAAGTGCAATACAATAGAAATAAAGTACAATAGAAACACACTACAATAGAAAATACGATACAATAAAACGTGGCACAATGAGGGCGCAATCTGCATACATTTTCGTCACCGCATCAGCGAATGAAGGCCTTTTCTAAAACGCGGAACCATAAAATACCTTCATTGTGTCGAACCTTATTACAAGCTCTGAATAGCTAATAAACAAGGAATCGCTTTATAAATAATTCTCATATAGGATACGATACGCGGAAAACAGTAGACGTATGGTTATTGCCGTTCAACCAGACTGCCATTGTCATTTCAAAGATGATTAGTGTCGCTGTATACTCGCTTATCCAGGCTTGGGACTGGCACTGGCAGAGTGCAACCAGTGGCGGAGTAGCCGTATATATATATATATATATATATATATATATATATGTATATGGTTACATGTTTAACAACACTGCCATACCAAAGATGATTAGTGTCGCCCTCCTCCTTTATCCAGGCTTAGGACTGGCACTGGCAGAGTGCAACCAGTGGCGGAGTTCCAAACCCGTATGGTTGCGCGCTCACCTTTTATATATATATAAGCCTACACCATGACTATGGGTTCGATTCCCCCTCCCAACAAAAGACAATTACCCCATGCATACGCGTAACCTAAACAAGCCATTCACTCACAATAACATAGCCCCGCGCAACTGCCATAGCTGCCTGCTTGGTCATCTTATAGTGACGCTTAAGAATGACGCATCGTCATTAGATAGCGGCGCTAAATAAATGGAAAAAACGGGAAAATAATTGCGCGCGTGTAACCTCAAATCCGCGCCACTTCAAGCAGACGACCACTGTCTGCAGACGACATAAACCCACAATCGAATCGAACGGATTCCTGTTCTAATAGGACTCACTGAAACTGCGCATGGAAAAAAAGCAAATCACGGCTGGTCTTGCCATAAATCTCCCGACATCGGTCTGGCCATAGATAACTATAAGCAATCACTCCCAGTGCGACGTCGAGTACAGTAACTCGCGAGCAGTCAACCAGAGCCTGTATTTACTGCATGGAACCGTGGTTTAGATCGAAGGATCGGACGGTTCCAGTGTTACTGCATGCAGATATACTGTGTGGGATTCGAATTAAATCGTGGAATGGAATTCAATTTAACTATAATTCCGGTGTCACTCACTGATACTACGTTGGATTAGAAAGTAGATCAACTGATTCCGGTGTTACTGATTTGTACTGAGTTGAATTATAATGTAGAACAACCGATTCCTGGGTTGCTCATTGATACTACGTTGGATTAGAAAGTAGATCAACTGATTCCGGTGTTACTGACTTGAATTGTGTTAAATTACAATGTAGAACAACTGATTCCTGCGTTGCTCACTTATACTACGTTGAATTAGAATGTAAATCAACTGAGTCCGGTGTTACTCGCTGTTACTTTATGTTGGATTAGAATGTAGAACAACTGATTCCGGTGTAATTGACTTGTACTATGCTAGATCAGAATGCAGAACAACTGATTCCAGTATTGCGCACTTATACTATGTTGGATTAATCGTAATCGTAATCGTAATCGTAAACTCGAGATTTCTAAAGCGCCACTCGAAAGCCAAGCGCAGGGCACCAGCTTATTCACGAGCGCTGCGTTGCGTTAGAAGGGTTGTCCATGAGAATAGTCCGTGGTGGTCCGGGTCGAGTTACCATTGGATCAGGATCAAATGCGTTGTGTTAGAAGGGTTGTCCGTGAGAGTAGTCCGTGGTGGTCCGGGTCGAGTTACCATAGGGTCAGAGGGGCGGAACAGCTACTAAGGTGGGTGTCGTCTGGGCCGGGAATTGGAGGGTGGAGGATCAGTTGAGTTAGGGTAAGAGATCGTGAAAAGGAGTGTCTTAAGTTTCGAATGAAAAGCCCGAGGTGTGATGGACAGAGGAGCCTGAGGAAGGTTATGGTGTGTGATTAGAAATGATGATGAAGGGACTGAAAAGGATCGGAATTCAGGAGGCAGATCATTCCAAAGGCGTGGTGCTGAGATGGATATGGCTCGGTTGGAGAACTTGAGATGACTTGTGACCGGGTCGCGAGAAAGTGTAAGGCAGGCGGATGATCGGGTAGAACGGGTAGGCTGGATGGTGAAGAGTTCGCGAAGATAACTGGGCTGGGAGCATTGTAAAGAGTTGTAAGTTAAGGAGAGAACTTTGAAGTGGATTCGCTCTGGGATTTTCAGCCAGTGAAGAGACTTGAGGACAGGGGTGATGTGATGATGTCTGGGTGTTCTGGTGACGGCTCTAGCTAGAGAATTTTGAATGAGTTGGAGGCGCTTAAGTTGTGTGGAATCAAGGTTTAAGAACAGGGAGTTGCAGTAGTCAAGCTTTGAGTGGACGATGGACGTAGCAATGGTTGAAGCAGTTTTGAAATCAAGCATAGGTCGGATGCGTCGGAGGTCCCGGATGTGCATGAAACAGGAGCGTGATAGGCTAGAGATGTGGTTAGAGAAGGAGAGATGCGAGTCAAACATTACACCAAGATTGCGAACAGGAGCATCGGAAGTAAAGGCGAGAGTTGAAGAGTTAGTCGATAGGTGTATTGAAGGGTCAGGGATTTTCTTGATTTGGTCAGGAAGGCCAAGAATAACGAACTCTGTTTTTGATGGGTTGAGGCAGAGGAGGTTTGATGGGTTGAGGCAGAGGAGGTTTTGGATTAGAATGCAGCTTAACTGATTTCGGTGTCATTTACTCATGCATGCTATGTTGGATAAGAATTTAGATCAACCGATTCCAGCCAAGATTCCTCAACGAACGTTAGCTGAAAGATCTTGGATCCCATTGCTACTGTCCTAAGCCACGTGGGACTAGAGTGGAGGACCAATCGGGCGGCAGCGTACAGGGGGCTGAAGAAGAGATAAAACAGAAACAGGCAGTGTCTCGCAACAACAACGACAAGGAACACCGAGGGGGCAATTACAATGAAATCTGCGATTCATGCCTTCACCGTTATAAGACGTTGTCAGAGTCAGATTCAGAGACATGAAACAGGGAAGCACAGAAGACCGACCAATCGGACGATAGATAAGTGCACGTGCACCATGCCATGGGCTCATCCATAAATTACTATGCAAAAATCGCATTTTCGAACCCCTGTTGCAACTCGTACATTTTGCGTATACGTATAAAAATAAGTTTCTCTGCCCCCCTTACAAACGTTAATTAGCTAAGGTCGTTTATAAAACATTTATTTTACCTTTGACTAGCCTACTATCTATTTTTGATGAACATCATAGTTGCCAGCGAAAATTTGTTAACTTTTACGGCCAATTGTTTAGTTCTCAACAGAACTTACTTATAGACTAAGCTTAATCTAATAAAATGCCAACGGAAGACAATAGGATAATCTTAAACTAGCCTATATAGAATAGAAAGTTTGTCAATCTGTATGTGGGTCTGTCCCAAGAAAGGCTCTGAAACCGCTTAAGTTTGAATGACGAAACAATTTTTAAAATCTTCTTATGCGAATTTGTAGGTCAGCGCGACTATTTTCAGCTCTCAATTCACTTTAAATCCGAAGTCATGGACATCGTAAATGTCGACCCGTAATCAACGCGAAATCAAGACGCCATTAACAGTAATATTAGTCCGAAGC
>OX457050.1:13924644-13952144 GCA_949752735.1 Lumbricus terrestris | reverse complement strand
CCTTTCTACCCTGTGGTATAGTGATAATCACCTCAAGGAGTTAGGGTGTGGAATGATTCTCACTAATATTTCTGGGTGACTTCTGATTCTCTTATGCACAAGGCGCCATATTGGGGCTCGTTCTCCTGATCCTGCAGGACGTAGGCAGGGGAGGGTAAAACGCCATTGTTCGCCTCTGACACCATCGTCACGTATAGCCTATAGACTGTGACAGTCGTAACAATAGCCTAGTCTTAATACTCTAGCTCTCAGGTTTAGTCATGTCTAAAACCCATACAATGTAGGTCTATACAGGGAACACCAACAAAACATAACAAGGTTCAATACCTACTGACTTATTCAATTTCAAAGAGCAAGACTCTTGGGGCAATGATTTGGTCAGCCTCGGTCAGTTTTCCCGGTTGGTCAGTCGCTGGCGCCATATGTGTCATAGCAAAGAAGGCAAGCGTCGCCCTCCTTATTTATCCTAATTTTAGACTGGCACTACTGCAGAGAGTCAGGAACAGTCTCGCTCATGCTTTCAAGCTTGTAATGCATGTCAGCAAAGACGCCTGACACAGAGACAGAGAACACTATAGGGCATTCAAACAACACAAGTCAGAATGTCAACTAAATATGCCATGTATACCAGAATTTGCATTATCTAATGAAACACCCTAAACTGAATCGCCAATGCAGCGTGACAAATTTATGTAGCTCATCTGTAATTACCCGTAAATTCTTTGACACACTCGTGACGCTTTCCTGCCAGCGCATCTTGCTGTCTTTGACTGGTGGTTTACTCTCCCCCTTGACATCAGCGGATGAAATCATCGGTCTACTACTCGTCGGTTTCGTTACACCGACATTTGAGCAACGGACGTCACCGTTCTGCTGTAGTTGAGCCTCGATCATGAGTCGGTTGCTCCTGCCCAAAGAGCCAAGAATGCTGTCCATTGGGGGAGTGTAGTGATCGGTAATGACGGTGAAAACGCTCCCGTTCGCGAGGAAGCTGGTTGTGTTGCGGCAGTGCACGCCGCCCACCGTCACGTGGAGAGTCTCGGGTAAGTCTTGAGAACCGATGCAGAGCAGGTTCTGTCGGACGAGACTCCGCTGCTGGCGACACGTAGCGTCCGATTCTGTGTTCAGGGCGTTTCCGGTTTCCACGTCTTGGTCTGTCCTATGCGTCAGACTGCAGGGGGCGCACGTCGTTTCGTTTAGAATGCCTGCAGAGGAGGTCGCGCGGTCGGTGTCAATGCGCAGAAGGGTACTACTCATAACATAGGCGGACGAAGAATTAGGATGGGGATGGGTCTCATGTTGGTTTTTTCTCACTGGTAGTTCCTTGAGTTTCTGAAAAGCTGCTTTCACGTCCGCCTTGCTCTGCGGGGCTACTCTCGTGCCATCTTCTGGCAACACCGGGTCTAAGTCGGCGTTTTCCAGGGTGCTGTTGAAGTATACATTCGACTTCAGTGCCGCCATGATCGGCGGGCGGAACGTCCTTGCCGGCTGGTCACTGCAGTCCGGTTGGACCACGGAAACGCTTTCCAGGCGGACAGCGGTATCCTCCGATGTAACATCAAGGATACCGTCACCTTCCTCGATTCTTTCCAACGTTTCCGGTTGCTTCGAGCAAACGGAGGACGCGATTGAACGCAGGTGGAAGTCGTCGTCCTTGACTGAAGGTCGACTGATGGAGTTCTGACCGTTACAGATTGCATCCTTCTCCAGGCACTTCGGAATGACACCTGGAGTGCGGCGCTTGTTGGCACGTGTATCACTGCAGAAGCACTTGAGGAACGACTGAAGGGGGAGCAGTCCCTGGCAGAGTAGACTATATCCATGCCCCATTTCTTTAGCCTCTTTCAAACACATCTGCAGGATGATGCTCTCTTGACCAAGTTATCTCGTGCTCTAAGCTTATCTTATACGCCTATTAAATACATTGGCAAATAAATAATTAATTAGAGTCAATGGGTCATTTTATCAGACGATTATTACGATTATTATTACGATTATTTTCACCGAGATGAAGCAGCTTCTGTCACCGGAATAAACACGCTCGCCTGTTCGTCAAAGACTCGTTTCTTTCTTTGCGGTAAACCTTTCATATTCCTGTTAGATTTTCTTAAACCAAGCAATCTCGCATTAGATCCATGCACCTTGATATAAAGGGGTGACCCCTCACAGATTAAAAAATCACCCAAAATGGCGCTGTTCAACCCTAACTCGTGCACAGTCTATGGCTGAAAAGCTCATTTCAACCCTAGTGCACAGTGCAGTCATAGTCCAAATTAATGTTCAGTTCAACTCTGACGTACTATCTAGGCCTACACCTATCAAAATTTTCAACCATAACACACAGTACATATATCCAAATGTTCAGATCAATTCTGACGCGCAATCAACACCTAAAACTGAAAAATCTCATTTCAACCCTATTGCACAATCCACATGCCTAGGTCTACTTCAAAAGCACAGTTCTATTTTAACGCCGTTTACTCGCGAATCGCACTTCTAGGGACAATCTCCCAACGTCTAATACCATCTTAGGAAATCCCGCATATGCAATAAACGCACATACGCCTGAAATCGGAGTGACACGACAAGAAATCCTCCGCGCCGCACGCTAAGCATCCCTGTTAAGAAACTCGCACACGAAACACCTATAACGCGACGCTCAACTCCGATGAAATATGCAGGAAGGACGCCCGACCGTCGACCCACCGTCGACGACAGCAGCGTCCGCCGATGCACGCACTCAGCTGGCGGCGACCGTCCATCAGTCCGTCGGGCGAGTAGGCCTACGACGCTCTCCGTCTTTTAACGGTTGCCGAGTCGCCCGTCGGCTAAGCCAACTGCGCGGAGCTGACAAGCATCGACCGGAGAGCTTGCATGGCTCGCTGCGATACACCGACCATGGTACAAGACCGTAATATTGTATTGTATTTAATCATTTATGAAACGATACTAGAGGGCGAACCGTTCAGATGGTTCCGAGAGAATTAAGAAGCAGGCTTTGATTCATTCCGAAATTTATATAGCGCGCCTTTAAGATATCTACTCGAAGGTGCGTAGAGAAGAGAGAGAGAGAGAGAGAGAGAGAGAGAGAGAGAGAGAGAGAGAGAGAGAGAGAGAGAGAGAGAGAGAGAGAGAGAGAGAGAGAGAGAGAGAGAGAGAGAGAGAGAGAGAGAGAGAGAGAGAGAGAGAGAGACTGCCAGACAGATAGCCTACATGTAGATATCATTGTTGAGAGAGAGGGAAGGAGGGAGGGAGGGAGAGAGAGAGAGAGAAAGAGGGAGAGAGAGAGAGAGAGAGAGAGAGAGAGAGAGAGAGAGAGAGAGAGAGAGAGAGAGAGAGAGAGAGAGAGAGAGAGAGAGAGAGAGAGAGAGAGAGAGACTGCCAGACAGATAGCCTACATGTAGATATCATTGTTGAGCGAACAGAAGGAGAAAGCGCATTCCGAAGAGAATGACCAATTGTGCAAATGATCGAAACCGCTGAGCCGTAGCAGTTCTATATATAGCGATGAACCCAGAGGTCAAGTCCGCTGGATGAACGAAGTGGATGGTGAAAGGAAGCTCAGTGAGGACGAAGTATAACGTCAGCTCTTCGCTTAAATGAAAATAATTTCAAGTCTGCCACGCAGCGTCCAAGGTGAAGCGATGTTGCACACGAGTGTTACGGTATATGCGGACTTCTCATCAAATGGCGATTGATCAATGGACTGCTGTTCCTCAAGGGCCTACTCATCAAGGGCGTGTCCATTTAAGAATTATACATGGAACATCGAACGGGTACCTTGATGGGGTCTGATCTGTTTGTCAAGAACTGTTCATGAAACGCTTATCAAAATGTTTATGCACATATATTTATACAATAAAATGTTCAAGTACAATAAAGATGTTCATTTAAAATAAAAGACAGTATTAGTTTAAATAATCACACTCTATAGATCAAGTTTTATCCATAAAATATACTCGCGAGATTTCCACCTCCACATCATTCGATTTGCACTTGTAGGCTACGGAATAGCCGAACGCCGCAAGAGGACATTGATTCATTCAAATTACGAATACTCAAGAATTCGTGAAAGTTCAAAATGGCAAACGCTGGAGTCGCGGCGCAACAGAAGCATTTGCAATAATGAGAAATATTAGTCGAGAACGGTTTTAAGAAAATACAAATGCGTCCGAACTGAAAATGAAACTTTCAAAAGATGTCGTGACAAAACAAAACTGTTTTGCAGAACGAGCAAAAATATTGAATGGAATCAGATGTCGAAATGAGAAATGTTTAGCTATCAAACGTGACTTAAAAACAACGTTGTACGTGGACGCTGACAAACTTTAGCAGATCACTTTATAGTAACGCGACGTTTGAAGATTGAAACCTTGCTCGAGCTTGTTGCTATATTTAACGACCAAGGCCGTGGCTAGGTAGGGGGCAACTCCGTCACTGGTTGCTCTCTGCCAGTGCCAGTCCCAAGCCTGGATAAAGGAGGAGGGCGACACTAATCATCTTTGATATGGCAGTGTCGTTAAACATGTAACAAGTAGGCTGAGGGGGGGTGCGTTGGGTGTTTGAACACCCTCCCCCCAAATAAAATATGCCTAAAGCCATAATGAAATAATGCATTTATTAACACAATCCCGATGTAAGGACTTAGGAATTTCATTTTGAAGCTCTTATTTCTATCTGATACGCTACAATAGATTAAATCATCCCCCAAAAACTTCATTGTTTTTAATCAAAATCACTCGTTCATGGCACCTCTGGCCGAAACGCAAGAGCAATTGCGAGTGACGGACTTGTCCAAAGTCCCTACGAGGCGGCTTGAGGTGGATTCAAACCTGTAACCCTCAGGCTGCAAGGCAACCAAATACCCACTACACTACCGCGCCCCACAATTTGCATTGACCTTGAGCGAGTCATTCACTTACAATTGCTCTGCAATACAATCGCAGTTGCGTCGTTGAGGCGTGTGGGCACTTCTGAAGTTCTGAGCTTTGTAAGGAAGGCGATATCAAAATATTGCAGTTGAATTGTATAGATATTGTATTGACAGGAACAGTACTTAGATCATGGTTCCATTTAATAGACGCAGACGTAGACAAATAAAAATAAAATAAAAACCATTATTACGAACATAATATGAATTTATGTGGCAATTCCCAATTTTGGCTATAATAAAGGTCCAAGTCATCTCTGCACACTGTAAATTTTTAAATAGGTCCAAGTGTCAGGACGCACTAACGATTTTACAACCACATAAAATAAAAGAATTCCGAGAAAAACAACCGTCTGGTATAACGGTTTCGATGCAATGTCAACAATTAAGCTTTACTTCTTTGCCAAAGAAATAACATGTTCCGTGTATATATACTCGCACAGAAATTTCGCATAACACATCTCCCACGTGAACACTAACCAGATATTACTGTCCAGTGTTCGGAAAGACGTAGCCTTGTCCATCGGGCATAAACAACCGCAAAACGATGTTAGCTGATCCGGTGACACGAAACGGAGTATCCCCCCTGAAAGCTATCCGGGGGGGATGAATTAATCTATCCTCCCGGATGGAATTAACCGGTCTATACTATCCGGAGGGATAAACCATTCTATCCCCTTTTTGAAAAGTGCGCATAATAAAAAATGTATGCCGTAATAAAAATTTAAAGTGACTCTAATTGTTTTAAGTGTCCTAAGCAGTGCTCAGATAAAGGCAACTCGAATTTATTTAGTGACTCAGAGTGTTTTTAAGTGTTTTAAATGTTTTAAGTGCTCTTAAAACAGGGCAGAACAAACTATTTAGTAGGAATAAACATACCTGTTAGTGTCATTGTTCAAAACAAAGCAGTTGAAAATCAATTTGCAAAGCAAAATACACGCGGAAGCGGTTTCTTCGACTTTTTATAATTTGGGGGATACAATTAATACGGGGGATACTCTATTTCGTGACACCGGCGTCTTGACCAAATAATTCCTCACCGTCGACGATAAAAGCGCATCGAGCGCTAAGCAAAAACCCTGTTTGCGCACAAATGAACAAGCAACAGTAAAGCTCCTCCTCTCGCTTGAACAAGTCAGCTGAATTATTTCTTTCCCGGTCAAGGACAGCGCACGATTCGGAGGTCATTTCAAGGCCCATCGGACGAGGATAATATCGTAATCGGATCTCCAGATACTCGCCTTTATACAGGTTGTGCCAAACAAATTAATCGCAAAACACTTTTCCCAATATTTTAGTCAAAAGTAAGAATTTTTAAATCACGTTTTACAGGTTGAAAACATTATTCATATCTGCATGTACACACAGCAGCCAAATTTCATCAACAATAAACCGAACAAAATTTATATCAGGGCTTTTTTAACGTGCAGTTGTACACAAAATGTGCCGTTCTAAATGGATTTGTGCAGTTGTAGAAGCACTTCTGTACAGTTAAAACTAGTTTAAAAAAAGGGTCATTGTCCTCCGATTGGAAGTAATTTGCAATGGATGATGGGAAAGGAAAAGAGTTGTGCAGTTCTAAAAATTCCCTTAAAACAGTCCTGATTTATATCACTCTTATGGAAACCACCCACTATATTTTTGACGATCCAAACAACAAAACGCAACAAAACGTAACAAAAAAGATTGTAATAAGTCACATATCAAATAATTTTATTGGCAAAAAGCCGATTACTTTTTTGGGCCACCCTGTATAATATACCACGGATCATCATGATCGCGATTACTGTAAAAGGTGTAATGCGGCTAGCTCAGTCGACGCAACGGCATCTGCATGGTGTATACAACACGGTCAATAAACTATGCGCTGACCAATCCACTCGATCCATGAAAATCTTGATGCAAATTAAACGTCAATGGTACTTAATCCTAAAAGCAATCATGCTCTTCGCTGTGCTAGTCAGTCCACCATTCAGATTCACCTGCAAGACGTCTAGCAAGGTGTATTATGCGTATCGAGAGATCATTATGTGCTGATGACTTGTCTCGTGAGCTTTGTCATCCATTACCAGTGGCGGCGCCAGGATTTCGGCTTGGGGGGTGCGAAAATCGCGGGTGAAAAATTTCCATTTTCTGCTTTCAAAATTTCTGACGACCTTTTTTTAGTCATTAATTTTGGTCGAAATCTTCTCAAACGGTCCTTTTTCATATCCGCAAAACTGTCTGGCAAATCTCGTGCGTGCCTTACGCTTACTTTTTTTTAAGGGGGGAGAGCGGGGGTTAAAGGAGGTAAATCGCCCAAATGTTTAATTTTTACATGGGATAAAAAATGGATGGCCTTTTTTAGGGGGGGCTTAGCCCCTTACTTAGCCTCCCCTAGCGCCGCTACTGTCCATTACTTCCTCATTATCAGAGTCTTCTGTTAGTGCACACTGTCCACTTCACCGCCACAGTTACGACTATATAGCACAACCACGGTCATCACCATTATTTCACCGCTAATTCCTCCACCATTTTAACAGCCACCACCATAAAGTCCAGCGCCACTAATTCCTCCACGAAAAATCCCATCTGCAATTCTGCAAACACCACTAATTCCTCTACCACCAACAATCCCACCACGACCACAAACGTGAGTGATGGTTGCGCTCGCCAACCACCACCACCACCCCATCACCGCCGCCACCACCACCAGCGTCACCACCACAGCACCGTCACCACCACCCCAGCACCGTCACAATTCCATCACCACTACGTTCACTTATTAGGCTGGAAATTAATTTTCCGCTTGAAGACTCCCATGGAAAATACATTTCGACACAGCACATTACTCTCTCCCGTGGAATACGAATTGGAATGCGATTTTGCTCGTCAGAAGCGAGCATTAGCATTAGCACGTGCCTTGCACATTACGACACAAATTTCTGCATTCAATTTAATTCGATCAAACAATGACACTCTGGCTTGAAAACAGGTCATCAACTCATACCACCAACGACAATGGGGCATGCAACCATTGCTCGGGTTCTACGTGTGTGCGTGTGTGCGTATGTGTGCGAGCGCGTGTGTGTGCTTGTGTGTGTGCAGCCCAGTTCACCATTATGCATTTTTCGTTAACCGGTGTAAAACTTGCCATACAAGTAATCCACTTTACTAGCCATTTACTAGCCACACTTTAACATTTCTTTTCAATAGCCATTAACTAGCCATAGACATTTTACTAGCCATTTTATTAGTCATTCATTTTGGCAACCATTCTTTTTTCAAGTTTAACTAGGCATTTCATCATCCATTTATTTATAAGCCAATTACCAGCTATATCCATACCAGCCATTCGGTTTGCAAGCCAATCATTAGCCATTTACAAGCCACACTATCAATGATTCGTCATACCAGCCATTAACAAACCCGGTTACAGTATGTGGAGCAAACGATATATCACTTAAAGTACAATGAGAGGGAATATTAAGTCCACGCCAATGCGGCAGGAAAGTATATGGTCTGGATGATGAACCCTGACGAGAAAATCATTTCGATATTCAAACAGATGACGGATTTCCTCACCCGCCGCTGGAGGCGCCATGTGTTCGGTTGAATTAAAACCTCGCTGGAAAAATCATCGCAGGCGCCGTATATTCTGGCGATGGATGCGATATCAAGCTGCAGTCCAGATCCATCTTGATTCGGAATGATTCCGTCTACGATTGTAGCGCCAAAGAAAGCAGCTATGTGTATATATATATATTATATATGTATATCCATACATATATACATACATATATTTATATATATATATATTTATATATATATATATATGGCCGAAACAATGACCTCGACAGCAGCCATTCGTTTATAAGCTCTGCTGGAACGAGACACTAACGTCGCGCATTCAATGTAAGAGCAAGCAAGCTTCAGACTTTAAAAAGTTCTATACGCAAGCTTAAGATTTAAAAAGATTCTACGCTAAAACTAAACGCAGCAAAGCAGCTTATTATTCACGAACGCTGCGTTAAGTAAGAGGGTTGCGGATTTATTTTAAACGTCAAAGTATGTTGACAATTGTATTGCATATATGCCAATTTTTATCCGACTCCTATAATAGTTACGAATTGTCGTTGGATCTATTGTATTGTATTGTATTGTATAAAAACATTTATAAAGCGCCTCTACTAAGTTGAACCGTTCAGAGGCGCTCCCAGTGCGCAAGGCCACGAGAGAAGAAGTAGGTTTTAAGAAAAGAAAATGAGGAGGAGGGATTACCTGTCAGAAGTTGAGATCGAGTAGATGGAGAGAGCGTATTATAGAATGGATACTTGGATAGTAGCCTTTTGTAGGAACTAGGCAAGCACAGTGTCTTAGATTGACGCCAGCCATGTGGCGGCAGAGAGCACGAATAAATCATATCAATTGTCATCAGTAATTGTTTTTTTAAACGTCCATTGTTCCCCTCAGCCATGGTCCACTGCTCGCACTTTGGCAGTGTCCAGTGTTTAATCTAGTCCAATGCCTTGGGGTGGGGGGAAATTCAGATTTCTTGGGGGGTGGGCAATCGGGCTGGCCAGACACCGACGAGTCGCGACGACACCCTTTGACCGGTATTTTTTCTGGTGACCTTCTTTTCGTTCTGTACAAATTGCCGACAACATAACAATTTATTCCGGTAGTAATTAAATTCGTTAAATTCTAGGCTTTGAAATTTGATGACCTTTTCTAAGTAGGCTACAATGCTATAGGCTGTCGAATTGTTCTAACTTCTAACGCGGAAATTTTGCTTATAATTAATTATACAAGTAAACAACAGCTATCGAATTTTCTGGAGAAAATGTTACGTGTATGATTTCGCGGGTGGGGGATGATACGTATCAACATGCAAAAAGCACCTCTCGAATTTTTCTATGGGAATCTCATTCTTGGGGAGAGGCCTTTCCCTCCATAGACATCTAGATTAAACACTGGGCAGTGCCAGTCCCAAGCCTTGACGAAGGAGGAGGGCGACGTAATTGATCTTTGCTAAAAGATCAATGTAATTAAACTGAAACTATTACAGCGCTATTTCTGGTGATACTGCTGATACGACCACTATTACAAGGGTCTACTACTACAATCAGTTCGTCGACTATAAATTGAACGATAACATCAAGAAACAGGTGGCGCGCCCGGCGGACAGTAATGTGACTGATCCCCGCTTGACGAGGAGGTTACGCGCCGACTTATCCTCTGTTAAGCTGGCAGGTGATGTCGTTCCATCAGAAGTAGATGTGAAAGTGCCGGTAGGAGCACAATCAGGGTCATGCCGCACTACTACCGACTACGATCAGGCCCGAGCCTACGGCCGCTGGTTTATACTGCACCGGAGGGTCGTATAGGGACGATGTACGGCCACCGGCGATAAGCAGGCAACAATGGTCGACGGCGGAGGCGGTGAAAGTGAGGCGGGGATCGAAGTGGAGAGGATATGGGGGCCGCGGCGAGGCGGAGGATGGCTGGGGTATTAGGAGGTCTGATCCGTATATACGATGCGACACGGTTTTATATATACACGGGAGTCCGTGGAAAACAAAACACGTCCGTTTCTTATGCAGTGGGGCTGCATGATCAGCAGTCATCGCTGATAAAAGTAGTCACTGATGTGCGTGATTATAAACATCGTGTACTGCAAGTTGAATGAAGGTTTACCTTTATCATGCGCTTCCGTGGCAATGCTGCTCACGTACAAAGGCACGGGCCCCGCACATGGGGTCAAGGAGCACGTGACGCCCACCCACTGCTGGAAAATGGAACCTATATTCTTCAACTACCGCTTTTGGGTTTTTAATAAATATATTCACACTAAAGCATTAATGATACACACAATGCGATAGGCTATTGATAAATTCACATACTTATAAAAACCTCTTTGAAAAATACAAATGTTCTTAATTTCCTGCTTGGCATTGCAGTTTCCAAGCTCTTGCCAGAAATTTAACCGTGACCACCCTTTTTTCCCCGCCCCATCCCTGCAAAATTAATTTGCGGGCGCCCCGCCCACGCACATAGGATGTCTGTTGGAATCTTATTTGAATTGAATGAAGTAAATACGACAGCATAACCGTGTTATCCTCCCCCCACCGAAGGCGTGGTATCTATAACGTGAGAACCGTTTATAATAATGTTAGAATAATGTTAGAATAATGTTAGAATGGTGTGTTTATCTACTACACTGCTGGTACGTCAAAGAGTAGATATTCATTTGGTTTAACAAGCAATATACTTACTTACTAACCTCTTATGCATTTATTAAGCGCCACTGTCCAATCGATGGCGCTGAAATGACAACACCAACAATCTGACTGTAAGCCACAGTTCGTGTAGGCCTATTTCATTCAGCCACATTACATACATCAGAACCATTGAACACAGCAACATCTGCAGTCATCAGACATAAAGTAAATATTCGCCAGTGTAGATCTATGATCAAGACGAACGCCAGTATTTACCATCGAGTGGTGTCGTCTTCTTGAAGATGAAAAAGCAGAATTCCCTGCATGAGACATATCGTCCACAACACGGATAGACTTCAGAACGAAACTAAATGAAAGACAGCTATACCCAAGAGAAATCCGAGGCAGATTCTCGCAAATCTATTTAATTATCGTTCATACAAAACAAAAACCGAACAGCATTTCGATACTGAGCAGCAAACAACGCGGGGCAAGTATGGCCTACACAGTAGTATGCAAACAAAAAAGATTTAGGACGGTAAGCTTTCTTTTCACTTTATATAGCCTACTCAAACCGTGACAAGAGGCTTAATATGCGGCCAACGAATATACTTGACTGGTTTTTGCTCTTGTATCTTATCCACAACAGCGTATACGATCATATAAGCTCGGACATGTGTCGTATTAGGATCGATGGCTACTCACAAGTGGGGCTTGATCACGGCTACAAGTGGTGGTGGTGGTGGCCCGTGGTGGTGGTGGGGTGGTGGGCTTGATCACGTATTAGTCCGGCCACAAGTGGTGGTGGTGGTGATGGTGGTGGTGGGCTTGATCACGTATTAGTCCGGCCACAAGTGGTGGTGGTGGTGGTGGTGATGATGGTGGTGGACTGGTGGTGGTGGTCTTGGTGGTGGTGTTCGTGGGGTGGTGGTGGAGGTCTTGGTGGTGGGGTGGTGGCAGTGGTAGTGGTGGTGGAGTCGATCATGTCCCCCGCATGTCCTGGCGGTCACTTTCCGACAGTCAAGACTTCGAGAGTCAGAGTAGGGATGTACGATAATCTATATCATGTGGACTTTAATAATTAATCAACATAATATGGAGCAATCAATTAAAACAACGTCGTATACGCATAACCACTCAATCTGGCAGATCAGCAATCTATAGTCGACACTCGACTTCATTCGCTAGACGCTTATATAGCATCTTTTCGTCTGATATAATTATTATCAGACTGATGTCCAAGTTTCTTCCTTGACGTGGAGTAATGCGAACAGCGAGAAGCGCCTGCTGTTCAATCTGATTTCTAAAGACGTCCACGGGGCTTTGTCGCCGTACGAATGCCGTTGATCTGTAGATCAATAATTCAATACTTCCTGCACAACAGTTCAAAGTTTAGGAGCGCACGTGACCATTTGACTGTTCGAAAGATCACCAAAGGTCCTGAGCAACTGTGAGTGAAGGAACTCTCGAGGGTTCCCGGACAATTCGGAGCCGAAAAATTCGGAGCCAAAAATTCGGAGCCAAAAAATTCGGAGTCGGGCATTTCGGAACCGAGCAATTCGGAGCCGGACAATTCAAAGACGGACAATTCGGAGCCGGGCAATTCGGAGCCGGACAATTCGGAGCGGCCAAGAATTATTCTCATCAATCCAACTTCTATTTGAGCGACAGTTATCGCTTCCATAAATCCAAATTCCATTTCAGCAAATTCTATTTAAGAAACAGTATTTCCATCAGTCCAAGTTCTAAATTAGGAAGAATTACTTCCATCAATAAAACTTTTATTAAGCAACAATATTTTCATCAATCCAACTTCAGTTGAAACAAGAATTATTTCCATCAATCCGACTTCTATTTCAGCAAAAGATTTCGTCGATCCGCTCCGAATTGTCCACTCCGAATTATCCGGCTCCGGTTTGTAACTACCATAGGTAAGGCTCGAACCCGTATGTCTACTCTTTGCCTTAAAGACTGACTGCTCTAACCACTTGGCCATCCACATTTTACTGCTTACAATGTGCCGCTCTTTAACTGCTCTCATTGCAATGTTGTCGCAAGGTGCAAGCTTTTCTCCGTTGCTAATAAATATCAATTTTGTTGACAGCAACGGGATTTAAAAGCGACTTTGAAAAACATAAATAATGGGACTCAAGAGCATAACATTAAGAAACCATAAACAGTTTATTTTTATTAGCGTACTCAGCTAGAGATGCATGACAACAACCAGTAGAACGGTAGCCTATCCTAAGAGAAACGGACGATAAGTTCGTCGATAAGCAATGCTACTAAAAGGTAAGGTAAGCCTTGGTATGTTAAGGAGACGATACCTTTAGCAATGGTATTGTAAGAAAAGGTCTAGTGATTGAAGTGGAGTGACAACTGTAGATTGTTGATATGCCACACGTTCATACATATGTCCATACATACAATACATGATGTGGGTGCACAGTCTTTAAAGAGTATGCACGTAAAAATGTACGTACGTAGCCTACACGTGGATGTATGGATGCATGCATGTATGGATGTATGGAAGTATTCATGGACGCATGTACGCATGTGCGCAATGTACGAATGTACACATGTATGCATAGCATGTAATTTTATGCACGAATGAATGTATGTATGAAAGTATGGCATGTATATATTGATGCATGCATGTATGGATGTATGGAAGTATTCATGTACGCATGTGTGCAATGTACGAAATTACTACGAATGTACAAATGTATGTATAGCATATAATTTTATGTACGAATGAATGTATGTATGAAAGTATGACATGTATGCATGTATGTATGGATGCATGTAAGTATTCATGCACGCATGTACGCATGTGTGCAATGTACGAATGTACACATGTATAGCATATAATTTTATATACGAATCAATGTATGTATGAAAGTATTGCATGTATGACATGCATGTAGCCTATATGCATGCATGAATGTGTGTATTATATGTGCATTATGAATGTATGATTGTTTGTATGTATGCAGCACACTATAAAACGTACGGTGGCAAACAGTCCACAACGACCATAAAATAGATGGACATAAAACGATACAAAAAAGACAGTAAAGCGTAGGACGCAATATTCGTCACGTACGTCCGCGCGCCGCAGCCGTCAACAGTCCACCAGTTCCATTTAAGGCGAGTCGTTATTCTTGCGGGATTAGCCAATCTACTCGGAAATGAACCTGACTCAATCTTTCTCACATCGATTCCTCCGCAGCTCCTCCTCCTTCTCCGTCTCTGTATCGAGGGCATGCAGCTGCTGTTTCTGTCGCGCGTCAGGGTTTTTTCTCGACGCCGAAGAAACGTGGACTTTACGATAATGAGACACCGACTTAATAATGCAGACTTGGTAATCGAGTTGAGATAATAGAGTCGCACGTCGTTGTGTCGCGATTATAAAAAGCGTTCTAACCGGAATTCAGATACATGAACACGTACGCGAGAAAATATTTGTTCGGATATAGACTATAGGAGCTATATAAATGTTTAAGAACATGAAGACGCACAGGCCTCACATAAAATATAGGCACAAAAAGCTACTATACAATAACGCACTGTTTGCATAAACACATGTATATAGGCTACCAGTTCAACATAAATCTTTATGAGCATGCCGGTGCCAAGTCGATTCAGTTCAAAGTTCGAAGAGTTACAAGCCGATAAAGGTCCAAGTCGGTAGAGTTCCAAGTGGATAGAGTTCCAAATGGCGTCGTTGGACATACGAACCTGCCTGAGGGCAGAGAACCAAAAGAAGAAGAGAGTTCCAAGTCAATAGAGTTCTAAGTTGATAGAGTTTCAAGTTGATAGAGTTCCTGGTCAATAGACTTCCAAGTCGATAGAATTCCAAGTCGATAGAGTTCCAAGTCGATAAGAGTTCCTAGACTATAGTGTTTAAAGTCAATAGAATTCCTAGAAATAATAATACTTACAGTGAAGACTAGTTCTCCCAGAAAAAGCATTCCATAATTTTAAAATCCCATACATGAAAATGTACTTCAAACTTCACGTTAAAAACAAAAATCCATAATTTCATATCAGCTACATAAATTCTCTCACACACACACCAGCTATACATAAAATCTCAGTGCTCATACACACACACACACACACACACACACACACACACACACACCAGATACCAACCAGGCGACAAATAAACTACTTGGTAAATAAATAACTATACACCCTACATGCGTTCACCGACAACCTTTCATCCTTTCAGTCTATAGGCCTACGTCGTCGGTTTGGCCTACCGTGTATCACGCGAGCTCTGCAATTCATTGACATTTAGAACTTCCTGCAATTGCGGATACAACACGTTGGACCGCTGAAAAAATACGGCAGGTCGTCGGAAAACGGCTAATAATGCTTGCTGATGGTTTTAATGGCGAAAATGTGTTGCAAATGCTACTGCATTGATGTGCTGAATGGCCAATTGGACATTGGTCATATATTATATATAGACAGACTAATTTCCCATATTATCACGCACCTCAATTCTGACCGGAATCTAAAAGCAGCTAGGTGTCTATATACAATTATATACATAATTCATTATACGTATATATATATATATATATATATATATATATATATATATATATATATGTATAGTATGCACATATCATAATATTATATATATATATATACACATATTGTATATATATGCAAAATGTACGGAACCGTTTTAAGGTCGTCGAAGGCCTTATATAGGCACTCTTGCATTCACATTTCACACTGCCCCAAATGCCAACTCTGTAATAGAGCTAAACACATTCCCATTACATCTTGACATCAGGTCACTCATGTGTAGGCCTACTCGTGTTTAATCATGAATAATGCAAGAACGCACGCAGTTGTGATTTTAATAACTTTTAGCGGTTTAACAATCCTTTATTGCCTTTAAAACTGGCAACGCTTTTATAACAGCCTCATTTTCGTCCGTGTTAAAAATAATCTTTGACCATAACTGTGGCCAAGCCAGTCAACACAACACAACATGGATACCTTGAACAACTAACTGAAGTTCAGCGACATCGAACGATACTTGATCGCGAGATAGTGGCGCTTAATAAATGGGCAGCATTACGAACAAATAAAAACAATGCATAGATTTATAAAACAAATTTTGTTTGTCTATCTGTCTGTGTGTCTGTCTGCATGTTTGTCTGTGTGTCTGTCTGCGTGTAAGTATGTGTGTCTGTCTGTGTGTCTGTCTGCGTGTAAGTATGTGTGTATGTCTGTGTGTCTGTCTGTGTCTGTCTGCATGTCGGTCTGTGTGTGTCTGTCTGTGTGTCTGTCTGTGTGTCCGTCCGTCCGTCCGTCCGTATGTCTGTCAGTCTGTCCCTTCAGTGTCGCTGACACTAAAACGTGACAGCAAAAATTTGCAACATATTCATTCGCTAGATGGCCAATGCAATGGAAAATAAAAACGCTAGCAGTCTCACAATATGTAGGCCTTCAATTTCTATCAAATTAATTAGTTACTATTACGGCCTAGAGCCTGGATAGCCCTAGACCCTGCTCAATTTCCAATGAATCGTGCGAGATCCTTCACCACTCTTGCTCGTTCGACTGGGCGTCATGTCCATTTTTAAGTTTCCCGCACACATAATTTTTATTGTGTTACGGTCCAGTGGTTAAAGTGCTTTGGATGAGCAGTGGGAACGCTGAAGAAGTTTTATTGTGACGCACGTGTCCAGGGTTCCGTACATCGTGGGAACGCAGTGGGAACGCAAGCAAAGAATGTCGAGAGCAGTGGAAACGACGTCCCAACGCGTTCACACCCACTTCAAACCCTGGTGTTAGACCAAGAATTAAGTCTCTTAATAATTATATTATTAGCCACGATCGGGAGGCAAACTCCGACACTGGTTGCACTCTGCCAGTGCCAGTCTCAAGCCTGGATAAAGGAGGAGGGCGACACTAATCATCTTCGATATGGCAGTGTCGCTAAACATGTAACAAAAACTGAGCGATCGGGAGGCGAACCGTCATCTTGCACAGAAGAGCATGGGACGTGCGCTACAACCAATGCAGCTAACTGGGTCAGATACACGCAGAGTTGTCTCTAGCCGCATCTGCCTATCGATTTTGTTTTGACTGAGCGCAAGTAAGGAAGCTGGCTGTGTTCCTAGCGTAACGATTAGGTTCGCTGACTTGTAGGCTATGCTATACGACGTTTTTCAAACTGAATTTCAGATGAGAAAATCTATTATTCGGATCGACGTTGCGGTTGCTCGAGCGTTGATTCTAATCTTAACACCTGCCGACGAATTCAGACAGATCTGAAAAAGGCCTTGCGACTTTCTGCCTTTTAAGTTTTTATTAGATAGGATTCACGTTTTCACATTATATACATTACGCAACATTTTGTGTGCGCGTACGCGTATGAATGTAGGCCTATATATATGTATGTACACGTATGTATACGTATGTATGTGTACGTATGCACGCACGTACGTATGTATCATGTATGTATGTATGTATGTATGTATGTATGTATGTATGTATGTATGTATGTATGTATGTATGTATGTATGTATGTATGTATGTATGTATGTATGTATGCACGTACGTATGTATCATGTATGTATGTATGTATGTATGTATGTATGTATGTATGTATGTATGTATGTATGTATGTATGTATGTATGTATGCATGCATGTATGTATGTATGTATGTATGTATGTATGTATGTATGTATGTATGCATGTATGTATGTATGTAGGATGATCAGAAGTTATTACATTAGTCGAATTTAACCGTCGGCAGCCAGGCAAGGCGCTCATCACGTCCTATTACTCATTTTACCAACGATCCTTGCCGAGCGGAAGGCTAGAGTGAACCTTTTGAGAGAGTAGCGAGAAGCCACCTCGAATCCGTACTATACGCTTTTCGTCCCATTATGCAGTACCCATCCCATGCATCGATGCGTAGGCTATGTTGGCCAGTGTTTAATCTAGACGTCTCTGGGGGGGAAAGTTCCCCTCCCCCCAGGATTGACATTTCCCCCCCCAGAAAAATTGACGAAATGATATTGATTTTTAGTTACTGTTTTCATCACTGTTTGACATGAAGTGCTATAATATACCGTGATATTATTTATTATTATATGATTAAAATGACATTATTTACTACTATAATATATGATACTATCATGTTAATATGACACCTTAAAATGCAGCCATTGCAATGTGGAAATTCAAAAAGTTTCTAATGGGTCACTGAAGAAGTACAGCTATTTTGTTAAGATGACACCTTAAAATGCAGCCATTGCAATGTGGAAATTCAGAAAGTTTCTAATGGTTCATTGAAAAAGTACAGGCATTTTGTTAAGATAACACCTCAATTGCTGCCATTGCAATGTGGAAATTCAAAAAATTTTCTAATGGGTCACTGAAAAAGTACAGTATTTTGTTAAGATGACCCCTTAAAATGCTGCCATTGCAATGTGGAAATTCAAAAAGTTTCTAATGGGTCACTGAAGAAGTACAGCTATTTTGTTAAGATGACACCTTAAAATGCAGCCATTGCAATGTGGAAATTCAGAAAGTTTCTAATGGTTCATTGAAAAAGTACAGGCATTTTGTTAAGATAACACCTTAAATTGCTGCCATTGCAATGTGGAAATTCAAAAAACTTTCTAATGGGTCACTGAAAAAGTACAGTATTTTGTTAAGATGACCCCTTAAAATGCTGCCATTGCAATGTGGAAATTCAAAAAGTTTCTAATGGGTCACTGAAAAAGTAAAGCTATTTTGTTAATACGACACCTTAAAATGCTGTCATTGCAAGGTGGAAATTGAAATTTTTTCTAATGGGTCGCTGAAAAAGTACAGCTATTTTGTTAAGATGACCCCTTAAAATGCTGCCATTGCAATGTGGAAATTCAAATATTTTCTAATGGGTCACTGAAAAAGTACAGTGTTTTGTTAAGATGACTCCTTAAAATGCTGCCATTGGAATGTGGAAATTCAAAATTTATCTGAAGGGTCACTGAAAAAGTACAGTATTTTGTTAAGATGACCCCTTAAAATGCTGCCATTGCAATGTGGAAATTCAAAAAGTTTCTAATGGGTCACTGAAAAAGTACAGCTATTTTGTTATTACGACACCTTAAAATGCTGTCATTGCAAGGTGGAAATTCAAAAATTTTCTAATGGGTCACTGAAAAAGTACAGCTATTTTGTTAATACGACACCTTAAAATGCTGTCATCGCAATGTGGAAATTCAAAATTTTTCTAATGGGTCACTGAAAAAGTACAGGCATTTTTTATTAAGATGACCCCTTAAAATGCTGCCATTGCAATGTGGAAATTCAAAAAATTTCTAATGGGTCACTGAAAAGTACAGCTATTTTGTTAAGATGACCCCTTAAAATGCTGTCACTGCAATGTGAAAATTCAAAAATTTTCTGATGGGCCACTCAAAAAGTACAGCTATTTTGTTAAGACGACACCTTAAAATGCTGCCATTGCAATGTGGAAATTCAAAAAGTTTCTGAAGGGGAGGGGCACATCCCCTCCCCATACTCCTCCCCTCCCCATACCCCTCCCCGTCTCGGTGCTACGCGCATCACGAGCGTCCGAAGGACGCTCAATTGTCTCCCCCCCCAGAAACCTCAATTCCCCCCCAGAGGAGGGGGACTAGATTAAACACTGTATGTTGGCTACGTAGGCCTATGTACCCAACGCACAGTAGGCTTTAAAGTTTAGGTCATCTAGCTGCCAGTATAGAGCGGATAATCGCTAGATCCTCCTGGGTTCAACTACCCTAATATGGGGGCTAAAACAAGCACCCTGACAGCGCCTGTCAGTGAGAAAATAATGATGGTCATTGGTCAGACACAGGGCTTTGTATGCGGATATCAAGTAAAATGAATTCGCCGACACTTTACAGGACTTCGTCTTTGTATTAGGCCTACACTGCAGGTACTTACCATGTGGAGCCGTTGTTGGATGAGCTGGTAGGCCCGATGCCACCGCGTGCGAGCGAGTCGAGACGGTTGTGCCAGGGATTGGGAAACTTCATCTCCACGGAATTCGGTTTGGTCGGGGTCGGTTATGCAAACGCTTGGAATTGAATCCGGTCTTCGGGTTGAAGATGAATCACTGGGCAACGACAACAACAGGAACATTCAACAGTTCGTTTATTTTTTGAGAATTTATATAGCGCCTCTTCAAGACAAGAGATCTACCAGGAGGCGCTCCCATGGAGACAGAGATGAAAAAAAGTAGGATTTGGGCGACGTATAAAGAGCAGGCGAGTTTAGCCTAAGCAGTAACTCCGCCACTGGTTGTTCTCTGCCAGTGCCAGTCCCAAGCCTGGATATAGGAGGACGACACTAATCATCTTTGATATGGCGGTGTCGTTAAACATGTAGCAGGTCTAGGCATCAATCGCAAGGCTAGATGGCGTGACAGACAGCAACAGTTGCTTGGGTAGTTACCTATGCATGCACGAGTGTAGGCTATATGAATGAACATCTTTACATGTAGCCTATGTATGTGTGTATGTATGTGTATTGTGTATACATGCTTGCATGTATTCATACATGTATGCATTTATGCATGTTTCGATGTTTTTGTGCAGGTCTATGTAAATGTATGCAAATTTTGTACATATCTATAAGTTTGTATCATGTAATAGAAGACCTGGAAGTAAAGAATATGGATTTGAGGAAGGCCGTGGACGCTGCAAGAGACAACGTAATTGTTGATGGAAGAGAGAAAAGAAGAAAAAGTTTGTATGCATGTATAATTGCATATAGACCTATGATCTTTATAGCATCTTGTGGAAGTGCATCGGAAACATCACCACCAGACGTCTTTCGCATACTTGTAGAGCAAAACCAATACTATAGCTTTTCATTCATAGTTTAGAGTTCCAGGTCCACAATGAGGTGATTAGGAGGAATGCAACTAGAGTGGACTATTTTACTCTTTAAAATTGATCTGCCTCTAGTCTACCTCGCTTAAACTGACTGATTTATCAAAAGTACATTTAGAGGAATAAACCTGAAAAAGGTTATTGCAGAAATGAAGATAATAATTCCTATT
The DNA here is from genome assembly GCA_949752735.1 of Lumbricus terrestris. Lineage (NCBI taxonomy): Eukaryota > Metazoa > Annelida > Clitellata > Crassiclitellata > Lumbricidae > Lumbricus > Lumbricus terrestris. The sequence goes on along the minus strand of OX457050.1, from coordinate 13,930,935 downwards.
CAAACGAAATATATTTCACATACAAAAACCATTTAAATGCAGAAGACAACACAAATCCAAGTTAAAGCACATTTACAGGAAATAAATATGAAAAATATAGGTCTATCAAAATAATAACAGAAATAAAGATATAGTTTCTATTCAAAATGAAATACATTTCACATCAAACAGAAAAACATTTATAAGCAGAAGTTCAGGTGGATCAACTTTCGCATTCACATACTAAGCAAGTTATTACAAGTATGAATTCAACCAATCTTAATCTGCCAGGGACCCAAGTTGGCTGAGATGAAAATCAACCTTTAACAAAACGCAGCCTCAAATGACAATAATCAGATACAAAATCACTTCAATAATTTCAATTTTAAATCAAGCAAAGTACTGAAACACAAAAGAATAAAAACATAATTCACTAAAGGAAATAAAAAAATCTAATGCATAAAAAATCCAATGCAATCAAAACTGAGTTACTCTAAGTAAACCAGTCAAATGATTATTTGTAGAATCGATACTAAGTTGTCATTTGAAAAAAATAAACGAATGTTCAAAACAAAACTCTAATACGACAAATGTGACGCAGCAAAGATCATTTATCAAAGGTTATAAAACAAAGTTCATAATTATATACAAAGGCGATATATATAACACAGGTGGTGTAACTAAGACAACAACAACCATAGCACGACCATAAAATTATTTATTATATATGTATACCAGTCTTTTGATGTGCATCTTCTTGTGAAGTCCTGCAAAGGGTCCTCTGGAGTCGGGACAGATCGCGGGTTGATAGCAGTCCACAAAGGTATCCCGACCTTATGCTGGAGACGTTCAACGAACTGGTTATCCTTCAGATTCCATGCGTTCCAGTCAAACGTCGATCTCTTTTTACTCTGAAGACAAAGCTGGACAACAAAACTAATACCCGAAGACCTCCTAGCAAGTGACAAGAGGCTACTGCTGGTGTCCCTGCTCTCTGCCTGGCCGCTACTACTACTCCGCCTTTCTGTATGCTTTATATTGGCAGCAGCATGGCGCTGTAGTCCACGCGAACTATGCTGAGGTGTTAAGCTTTGGCGTCTTGCTGTAGAATCCGGAAAATTGGCGTCGATCTTACTTACACATGGAAGGTGACTACTCTGTGAACGAATCAATTTCTCATCTTTATTGCATCGTTCTTTACTGCGTTGTTCTTTATCGCATTGTTCTTCATCGCATTGTTCTTCATCGCATTGTTCTTTATCGCATTGTTCTTTATTGCATTGTTCTGCTCCTGGTTTAACATACCCAGCAACTGGCTGTTCTGTTATTTGAACATCAAAGTCGTGCTCAGTTTTAGACTTTCGACTTCCACGAGGTTTTGGAATGGTAAAGGCATTATTGGGATCGACGCAAAACTCAGGATGCTCGGGATTCACTTCAGCATCCGCAGCATTCACATCGGTGATGTCTCGATCGCTGCTCCATCTTTCCTGCTTCCGCATCCGGTCATCTCGTGACGAACCACCGGTGTCAGCCGTCGACTTGGAATCAACGCTGTTCGCAAAGCTGCTGCTGCTGCTGCTACACGCACTCCATCCACTTTCGTTGGATCCAGATGCTTGGTAGCCATCAGCCGCATCTTCATCTCTGTGGTCTACAAGATATGGTCTGTCTGATGGCTGGTTCCTGTGATGGTCCTGGTCCCTGTGATGGTCCTGGTTCCTGTGATGGTCCTGGTTCCTGTGATGGTCCTGGTCTTTGTGATGGCCCTGGTTCCTGCGATGGTCCTGGTCCCTGTGATGGTCCTGGTTACTGTGATGGTCCTGGTCCCTGTGATGGTCCTGGTCCCTGTGATGGTCCTGGTTACTGTGATGGTCCTGGTCCCTGTGATGGTCCTGGTCCCTGCGATGGTCCTGGTTCCTGCAATGGTCCTGGTTCCTGCGATGGTCCTGGTTCCTGCGATGGTCCTGGTTACTGTGATGGTCCTGGTCCCTGTGATGGTCCTGGTCCCTGTGATGGTCCTGGTTACTGTGATGGTCCTGGTCCCTGTGATGGTCCTGGTCCCTGCGATGGTCCTGGTTCCTGCAATGGTCCTGGTTCCTGCGATGGTCCTGGTTCCTGCGATAGTCCTGGTTCCTGTGATGGTCCTGGTTCCTGTGATGGTCCTGGTTCCTATGATGGTCCGGTTCTGATGGTCCACTGGAACTGCTTGTCTCCGTAGAATTCTGGTTGCTGAGGGGGGTGGCGTTCCGTTGCGTTGGGGAGTAGAGGTGGTTCGGAGGGCTTGATGGAAAGGGGTAGGTGGAGTTGGTGGAACCTTGGGATTTAAAACTGTCAAACAAACTGAACAGAGAAGCAATAGAAATTTAAAATTCAATGATTTAGTTATTTTAAGATTCAACAATTTTAAAATTTTCTTACGCAGACAAATTATGACAGTTATATAAATTGAAACATGTACAAACATCCGCTAGAAAGGATAACAGTTCTCATTCACGGAACAAAATTCTAACTAGAACTGCACGTTACAAAACAATTCCCAAGTATTAGAACATCAAAATCATCAATATGCTGCCCCTGCTTATAAGAACTGCATTTAAAAAATTTAGATTGCAAATATTTAAATAGCGACGCTTCAAGACAAACGAATCATGGATGATCCGGACCTGACACACAAACCATGATTGGTTAAAATTGCTTTCAAGCACTTGTGAACACCAGGGCAATAACTCAAATCACAGGTTGCAATTTACTGTAACTTGAGAAGTCACATTTTCACAACTAAAACCATTGAACGCCCACCATTTCAAAACAGACTTAAGGACCTCGTATTTGCAACAATACTTCGTATAAATAAAACGAACATAATATTTAATTTGCTTGCAAATCTAGGGGTCAGATCGCTTCCAGTGCGAGGTACCGGAAGAAAAATTACACTATTAAGATGGCATAGAGTGAAGTGAGGGAGGAACCAAGGGAAGTGATTCCAGTGAAGGGCAATGCAGGCAAAAGCTTAGGATTAGGGGCCAATGGCCATGGTAGTCCTACCCTGAGGAACAACAAGGTCGCTAATCATTGATGTTAAAAACGTGCCACCTTTCGAACACTATAACAGATCATATGCACAGCATCTCTCTCTAGAGTGTCTCCATTAGCTTCTTACACTACCAGACTCTTCCTAGATCTAATTGTACATTTATTTCCAACCATATAAAAACTCAAAAGATCCATGCCACACAATCATGGTGGTAAGGAGGACAATACAGCTTTGCAAAATAGTCTTGCCGACTTTCTTAGTTACACACTTCGAAATGAGTAAATAAATTTCATATTAACCTGAAAACGTGAGAAAAAATAGTTTGGACATAGCCCTGCCCTACCCTACCGATACAAACACCTATTCCAAGTCACGGCTAGAATACGAAAAATAAAATTATTTACAAGAGAAATAAAATTTTAAGACCATAAGTTTTTTCTAATACAGTTATAGTGTCACAGAGAGGACAAAATGATGAATAACTTTGTTACATCCCTTAGATGCACCATAACCACTGAACAACATGTTGTACAGTAGTAATATTGATGAATAACATGTTACATCACTTACATGCACCATAACCACATGTACAACATGTTGTACAGTAGTAATATTGATGAATAACATGTTACATCACTTACATACACCATAACCACATGTACAACATGTTGTACAGTAGTAATATTGATGAATAACATGTTGCACAGTAGTAATGTTGATGAATAATATGTTACATCAAGCATAAATGAATTAATAATTTTCTTAGAAAGCATCACTCGAAATTCTTGCTTACCTATTAAATTCGGCAGCATTCGTAGCATCTGAAGACTCAGGTGAGAATTTTAAAGTAGTCGGGCGACAGACACTGCCAATGCTACAAAACGACAGACACTGTCAAGGCTACAAAATGACAGACACCGCCAACTCTACATTGCTACAAACAACAATGTCAATGCCACAAAATAACAGACATTGCCAATGTTGCAAATGTTGACGACACAATGCCTATGCTACAAACGACAAATACTGCCAATGCAACAGAAAACGGACAATGTGAATGCCACAAAATGACAGACACTGTCAGAGCAGCAAGCATCATAAGCTGCCAATGCCACAAACAATACATACAGGGCATTCAGATAAACGATCTCATTCATTCACTCATTCATGAATTCACTACTTAGAGCATTTAGCTGACTTTTTCCAATTTGCCATACTACTTTAATGAGTCTGTGCCTTCTAGGGGGCGGGGGTGGCTAAGCCCGGGAAAATATACTGTTTACACGGTAAAAAAAACTTCATCTGGGTCTTCTTGGTGGGCTTAACCCCCCATAGGCCCCTGATAAACTCCGCCCTTGGTTTCTGTCCCTTTGTCTTCGGTAAGTTTTTTTAATTGTTCGTTAGATAATGTTGACGATTTGCTGAAGCAATAAAATTTGTGGTAATTCATTCATTCATTCATTCAGAGCATTTATATAGCGCCCCTTCAAGAAACTACTCAGAGGTAATGGTGATGCCTAGGTTGCATCTTCTGGTCTTACGAGACTTCTCGTCAAAGCAATTGCAAATCCTCTCCGTACCTATCCACAAGATCCGCCTCCTCGTCTGCCTCCAGCGCCTCGAACGTGTCATCATCCATCCGTCTTCCAAAAGCTTCCGTCAAGAGCTCCGTTCGTCTTTGGATGACGTCGTCAATGTCTGGTTCTTGGTCGCTGCTGCACAGGTCTTCGTTGGTCGGGTCAGGTGGGGACGAGGACAGGACGGAGGTCTCCGTAAGTTGGAGGTTCTCTTCTTGAAGACTGTCTCCGTCTCTACAGCTGTTCGACCTCGACAGATTCACTACACACGGAAGATAAAATGATCCAATGTATGCATGCATGTGCACTTGTTATAGCGCCCCTTCAAGCTCTGTACTCAGAGGCGCTCCCGACTGTGGAGAGGTCTGAGAGGACACTGCATCGGAGTTTCACGCCAATCCGCTGAGGAATTGCCCAAGATCCCTATGTGGCGACTTGAGATGGATTCGAACAAGATCCCTATGTGGCGACTTGAGATGGATTCGAACCTCGAACCTTCCAGCTTCAAGGCAACGACGCCACCACTACACCACCGTGCCCCACAAACTATCTTAAGGCTTCATGAGAGACATATTTTTCTGAAACAAATTGAAGTGATAAAAGAGCAGTCACGACCTACAATTTTACATGTACATTATTTAAGTTATTATTTTTATTCAGTTGTAATTTCAAGTTTGAACTGATTGCAGTTAATTCTAAGCAATATTATATTTTAAAAAGCATAAATCATATAGTTTAATATGTATAACTACCCAGCCCTGGCCCCCTAAAAGTCGCCGGGGCCCTGGGCATTTTCCCACCCCTCTCGTTGATCCTGAGAGGACAAATGCAGCTGCTATACAAATAGCACACACATTTCAATCATGCATTTATCCATCATGTGGCGAGAGTTTTGGATAGGTGGCCAAGACTGACCACCAGGGAGCAGGGCAAGAGGTCTGGAAAGGTGGAACTCCAGACTGACCCTCAGTTAGCTGGGCAAGAGGTTTAGAAAGGTGGCAATCAAGACTGACCCACAGGGAGCTGGGAAAGAGGTTTGGAAGGAGGCAATCGAGACTGACCCTCAGGGAGCTGGGAAAGAGGTTTGAAAAGGTGGCAATTGAGACTGACCCTCAGGTGGTTGGTCAAATCGGACATCCAGTAGGATCCGATGGTCCGTTGGAAACTGAGTCCCACACGCTTCTCCATTCTTCATGATGATCTCACTGTCCAGAATCACCCAACGACCTTCATCAACCTTCAAAGAAACGGGAACAGACAGAAAAGCGTTAGAATGCACATAAGAATAATGGAGTCAATAAAACGTATTATAAGTAACATAGCAAAGCTAATCTAATCTAATCTTAGAATCCAGTATAGTCTAATCCAATCCAATATATAGTCAACAACAACAACAACAACAACAACAACAACAACAACAACAACAACAACAACAACAACAACAACAACAACAACAACAACAACAACAACAACAACAACAACAACAACAACAACAACAACAACAACAACAACAACAACAACAACAACAACAACAACAACAACAACAACAACAACAACAACAACAACAACAACAACAACAACAACAACAACAACAACAACAACAACAACAACAACAACAACAACAACAACAACAACAACAACAACAACAACAACAACAACAACAACAACAACAACAACAACAACAACAACAACAACAAC
>OX457050.1:13749644-13919644 GCA_949752735.1 Lumbricus terrestris | reverse complement strand
AATTAGTGACCATTCTTGCATCGGTTAAGTCCTTATTCAGCTTGACTGTAAGCCACAAAGAGCTGCTTTAAGCCTTTTTGGAACATTGTAGAGCTTGTCTTTATAATGTGAACTGTGGACAGTTCAGCTTCCATTACTACTCCCATGTCACGGACACTGTGACTGAGGCCTCCCCTGAGCAAACCCTTCACACACAATAGCATCATCAATGTTCTCTCCTCCTCTGGTGGCAGTGGTGGCGTGTACTTTAGAACCACGGAAGGCAATGGCAATTCTGCATCAAATGTAGGATAACAATTCAGCAGGACATTCATGCAGATGGATAAACACTGTCGTCTAGAGAAGCTCTCTTCTCAAACACATCAGCATATAGCTATACTCTCGTGCATGTGTGTGTGTGTATGCACGTGCGCGTGCATGCCTGCATGTGTGTGCGTGTAGTGTGTGTGTGTGTGTAGGTGTGTGTGTGTGTGTGTGTGTGTGCGTGCGCGTGTGTGTGTGTTGTGTGTGACAAAGAGAAGGATTGGCTTAACTTATAGGTATAAGGACACTGACAATCATTAAATTTTATTAGCCTACACAGACAACACATTAGAACAGCACAATGCATTAGAACAGCACAATGCATTCCTTGTTCAATTAAATCCCTCATTCTTTCTCTGCCCTTCCCTTTAGAAGGAACAGTATTGACAATAAAGGTCATTCCATTGTTTGATCATTCAAACAATCTAACAATCGGTTCTTCATTCTTTCCTATCTTGCTTCCACTCATCCATCCACCTCCTCCCAACCACAAACACACACATTCCAAGCCAAACTTGCCTGTTTTCTCGTGGTTGAACGCACTGGGAGCGCTTCTGAAAGGTTCTTGCCGCGAGAAGCAGAGTTTTATAAATGGTCAGATACAATACAATACAATACAAGCCACCTACACAAATCATCCATCCACCAATCCATTAATCTATCCATCAATCCACTCACCCATCCATCCATCCATCCACTCACCCATGCATCCATCCATCCACCCACCCATCCATCCATCCATCCATCCACCCATTCATATTCATACATCTATCCATCCATGCTGCCACAATCCATCCATCCACCCACTCATTTCATCCATCCACCCACGGTGTTACCCACCAAACCACTGACCATATTCACGTGGGTCACGGAGTTAACCTCCATACATGTACATGTATATCACTCACAAAACCAATTAGCCAGCTCATTCTCATGAGAGCAAATTAAAATAGCACCGACGTAATTTCAATGAAATTTCCAAACTGTTGCTGTGACAGCCGATCATCTCATTTGCGTACCACATCCGAACATCGTCGTTTCAAGTCACCAGAATCACATAACTCAAAATAGAAATGTCTTAAACGACAAAAACCGAATAAAACAAGAAAAACAATCATCCTTTTCCAAAACAATAAGAAAACAGTAAAAACGGGCGAAAAACGAAAAATATTTGGACTTTGTTATATTTTTTACTGTTCAAAGCTTAAAACTGAAAAACCTTGTTTACGCAATTTACTTTTAATCAGCAAGCACACACCATATATTAGTGAACATTAAGTGAAATGGTCAAATATAGTGAGACCTGAATTAGTGGAATCCTTGAAAGAACGGAATCAAAGCTAGGCATCTCGGACGACAATAAATTGAACAGAATAATTAGGTCGAAATAAACAATTAAATTAGTAAATAAATATATGAAGTCAAATTTAAAAAAAAAGAATTTTTGAGAAGAACAAAAAAGCACGAAAAAAACAAATGTTTATCAACACTAGGCTATAATTAATTATGGTTTCAAGTCTGCAGGATCAGATAACTCAAAAACATCCGTTTCTTCAACAACGCCTCCCCCCAAATTCGTGCACAAAAAGCGCTAAATAAATAATCGATAAATACCGACGGGACATCGATCTAAATGGAAGCAACTACGTCACCACCGTGTACCGGAAGTCAGATGCATCATGGGACAGATATTACAGACATCTCTCTGAACGAGACTCTGCAAGTCCTGTATCATCAGTGCAACAACGTTGATAATGGTTGTCATTGCGGAAACGAGTTTCCCTATTATACAGTAGATCTCTTTACGCTGAACGCAATCATAGCGCAATGATTCGGTGATGACAGAAGCACTGCTCGTCGATGGCTTAGAAAACACTTGATGTGGATAGGGATGTCACAATTGTCACATGAAGGCAATTAATTAGCTGCAGCCTGGGATGCTGGCTAGCCAGCAGCATCCTCACTTCCAAGGACGATTGTTAACGGTTGCTGAAAACAGCAGACCCCCGGCGTAATTGCAGAACACGGGACCGCTAGTCTTTAGCGATTTTAGTATGGTATGGTATGGTATGGTATGGTATGGTATGGTATAGTATAGTATAGTATAGTATAGTATAGTATAGTATAGTATAGTATAGTATAGTATAGTATAGTATAGTATAGTATAGTATAGTATAGTATAGTATAGTATAGTATAGTATAGTATAGTATAGTATAGTATAGTATAGTATAGCATAGTATAGTATCTAATGACGACACTAACCCTAACACTAACCCTAACCGACACTCACAACGCTTAGCCTGACCCTAAACGACCTCACGACGCTTAACCTGACCTTAACCGACCCTCACGACGCTCAACCTGACCCTAACCGACCCTCATGACGTTTAACCTGACCCTAACCGACACTCACGATGCTTAACCTAATCTTAACCGACCCTCACGACGCTTAACCTGACCCTAACCGACACTCACAATGCTTAGCCTGACCCTAAACGACCTCACGACGCTTAACCTGACCCTAACCGACCCTCACGACGCTTAACCTGACCCTAACCGACACTCACGATGCTTAACCTAATCTTAACCGACCCTCACGACGCTTAACCTGACCCTAACCGACCCTCACGACGTTTAACCTGACCCTAACCGACCCTCACGATGTTTAACCTGATCCTACCCGACCCTCGCTATGCTTAACCTGACCCTAACCGCTAAACTAGTGGTCCCGTGTTCTGCAATTACACCCAGCAGACCGCCCAAGCAGCTCCACACGCAGACCTGGAAATACATCCCTGCGAAAATCCCACAACACATGCTTCCACGCTCCACATGGAACGTCTGAATGGAACTAATATATCGGGAGGCTCAGTATTGAACTATCCGTTTCTCCAATTAGCAAACTACAGCATTAAGCAGATCCAGGGCTTAAAGTGTGGCTGGACGGTCATGGACGGCGTCCAGGCACTTACTTCAAAATCTGTACACCGTCCTGCCACTTATTTGGCCCTCACAGCAGGGAAAGGTAAGGAGCGGCCAGGCAATTCTTTTCAACACTTTAAGCGCTGAGCAGATCTATGTAAAAAGGTAACCTACGTGCAACAAGCAAGAAAATCTAAATACATATGCCACATGCCGAAGGAAGGGTTGCCATTGTAGGGTACTTCCGGTAGTCTACGGAAGCAGTCTATTGTATTGTATTGTATTGTATTGTATTGTATATAAGCATTTATAAAATGCCTCTTACAGACTAGCTATTCAGAGGCACTCTCAGCGTGACAGCCCCGAGGAAATAAAAAAGACTTCAAGTAGCGAAGAGCTGAAGAGCTGATACCCCCAATAAGAACTTACTACGAATAGTGGGAGGGAGGTCATGCCACATAGAAGGGCCTACAATGGCCGTCTAGGCATTGCATCACTTCTGGTGGACCACAGATAGGTCCGATGTAGTGCACTTCCGCCGGACCAGGGAAGCAGTCGTTATGACGTCACTTCCAGAAACCCGAGGAACCAGTCTAAAGGCTATTTTTAGAACAGAGGACCAGCGTACATCACGTGACTGATATAGAAGATACTGTCTTCTCCTCGTACTTACGTCGCTCGATCTGCGCGATCTTTCGAGTGGGTAGATGTGAGCGGCGATCATCTTGTCCCACAGCACTCCTTTGTTCCACAGCTCGACCTGAAGCACCGAGTCCTTCTGCTGTGTTTCGCTACAATTTACACACAAAAAAACAATTAATTCCAGTCAATCAATCGTAATTTATATAACGCACCTTCAAGGTACCTACTCAGAGGCGCTCCAGTGCGCAACATCAACCACAAGGTCAGCAGAGGCCCGGCGGGTGGGTGGGGGGCAAATGCCTGGGGCCCGGCGACTTTTAGAGGCCTGGTGGGTGGGTAACCATACACTGGGAGCGCTTCTAAATGGTTCATCCTACTGGAGGAGCACTATAAATGCTCAAATACAATACAATACAATAACATGACTGATAAGAACATGTTTGACAAGAACACAAGTGACAAGAACATTAGTGATACGAACATTGATTTTACACGGAAGAGAAATGCTATGACATTTTCAAAGTTGATATGAAAAATTCAACTTTGAGGAGAAATCTGGACTCACACAAAGTTCAACGTAATTAATTAACGGTCATCAATCATCAAACGATTGTCATCAAAAGTAATCATCAGGCAACTAATTATGGTCATCAAGAAATTAATTGTCATTCACTCTTTCTTTCTTTGATTCATTCATTTATTCATTTATTCTTTCATTCATTCATTAATTCTCTCTTTCTTTCATTCATTCATTTATTCTTTCATTCATTCATTCATTTGTTCTTTCATTCATTCATTTATTCATTCATTCATTCATTCTTTTGTTTCATTCTTTCATTCATTCATTCATTTATTCATTTATCCATTCATTCATTCACTCATTCATTCATTCACTCATTCATTAATTCATTCATTTATTCTTTCATTTATTCATTCATTCTTTCTATAATTCACTCATTCTTTCTCTCTTTCATTTATTCATTCATTCTTTCATTCATTCATTCATTCATTCATTCATTCTTTCTTTCATTCTTTCATTCATTCATTCATTCAGTCATTCATTCAATTATTCATTCATTTATTCATTCATTCCAAGAATTTATATAGCACCACTACAAGACACTGTAAGTGATCATGAACGATCATCGAATAATTAATTAACACTAATTGATTTAATTTAACAGTCAAACGTTATTAACGAAAACGCATCATAAGCCTTAGAAGTTGAAGAGCAACGAAAAGCAACGCATTCTCTAAAGATAGGTCCTTGTCAACAAGCACCTCTTTATAGTACCACCGTACACCAATAAATAAATGCTATGAGTAAGCTGATGTTTGTAAACACAGTACACTCACTCCACATGAAGCAAACAAACTCATCTTCCGCTTGCCCTACATTCTAGCCGATCCAGCCAACGTTCAACCTCCCCCCGCATTCTTACCTGCACGATACCGCTGTCAAGCTATGCACGACGCCCTGAAGGCAGGCAGGTATGATGTATTAATGTTTATATTGAGCAATATAACTCCAGGTGTTTATATCCAATCCAGGTCTGCCATTGAACGTAAGCATGCTGCTCAGCCTGAAGCTTTTCCTAATGAGCACAACTTAGAACACTGCAGAAATACCTTAATGGTAGTTCAATCGACGTTCATCTCTCAACCCCAACCCCTCTTCTCACCCCTCCCCCTCTGAGGTCATGGGCCGTTGAGTCATCTGTATGCACACGACGCGAATGACCTTTGAACTGAAGAGCCAGGGAATTTCCAACTATGGAGTGAAGGCTGGTGCAGAAAACATCGTCCAAATAAGGTGCAGAATTGTGGAAAAACAGCTGGGGGTTGGACTATGATCCGCTTGGATTTGAGGTGTGATAAACAGACTTTACTATGGGGTTCTAACAAAGACTGGGGTGAAACCCCCAAACTTCTCACCCTGATCGCCCCACAAGGTGCAGAATTGCGAGGAGTGTTCGAAGCATGGACTGACATCTGTCCATGTGAGTTCTGTACCACTACCCACGCTGTCACCATTTCCATGAAAACCATAATTATGGGTTATATGCATACAGGACCAGCATTGGCTCTTATAAGGGCTCAATTTTACAATGGTAAAAGGTACCCATTATGGGCTCTACAAGGGACCCAAATGGGCTCTATAAGGGACCAATATTGGCTCTATTCGGGTCCCATTATGAGCTCTACAAGGTACCCATTACGGCTCTACAAGGGACTCAGACGGGCTCTACCCATCTACCATATGGGAACATGAGCTCTAAATAACTTCCATATGAGCAAGTGTCACTGCAAAAGATATTTATACAGTATACACAGTAGCATTTTCATGCAACTGTTTAAAAGTAGGAATATCTAAGCACGTGTCATTGAAAGTAAAACAGAACCAGTTCCTTGAGTTGGATCAATTGAAAATGTTGGTAAATTTATTGAGAGGTGGTACTGCCAAGTTCAAACATTGGATCACAACTACCTGGCGTGTTCTCAGACATGCATGCGTACATACTGACCGGGTTGATTTCAGACTAGCACGCAGAGCTCCCATCACACACACACACACACACGCACACACATATATATATATATATATGCATGGACAGAGTCAATAATATTTGAGCATGCACATTGCTTTTCGTCCAAACTTCGTACACGTGTGCAGATTGCAGAACCTGTAATGTTGCAGAGCCACAAACAAAGTTCAAGAGCTTTGCCTAGAATGTCAATGACTTCTCGTTGAGTACTACTTCAAAGTTCTTGGCGATAAACCGTAGAGACGTCTCATATAATAATTATAGTATGTCTATATATAATATAGGCTAGTACGATATTTGTAGGTCGATTTAGACTTGGAATAAAACAAGTGTAACTCTAATGTAGTGTAGACCTAAGCTTAATTGTTGAATTATCCGGTATGAAGAAGAAATAAGACGTTAAGCTACATGTATATCCCTGAGCCAGCAGCCACGGGTATAAAGTGTTACCACCCCCGTTTTCTTAGCCTCAGCATATGATGGCGGGTGGCCAGCCCTCTCCCTAGCCATCTCATCTTCCCACCGACAGCCAACTTACATGTTTAACGACACTGACATATCAAAGATTATCAGTGTCGCCCTCCTCTTTATCCAGGCTTGGAACTGGCACTGGCAGGGAACAACGAGTGGCGGAGTTAGAGCATACTCAGCCAACTTACATTGTGTATTCATTACAACTGAGTTGGTTAAGGAAGTAGGGGGGGGTGGGTGCTGGTGGAATATGGTAGAGATCTTGAACTATACGGCTGCCCTGTTTGAACTCCGGAAAAATTCTGCCAAGGCTGGGGTTTGAACACGATCCAAACTGGCAATCTAGTACGCTAACTGATCAGCTACCAACAAACCCTGAAATCCAGTCAAGTTTGTTTTGTTTTGTTTGTATGTGCACTTGTTATAGCGCCCCTTCAAACTCCATACTCAGAGGCGCTCCCGACTACAGAGCAGACACTGCATCAGAGTTTCACATCGAAGCGCTGAGCAATTGCGAGTAAAGGACTTGCCCAAGGTCCCTACGCTTGAGGTGGATTCGAACCTGCAACGTTTCGGCTGCAAGGCGACGAACATACCCACTACACCACCGCGCCCCAAGTAGTCAACTACAGTAAAATTAAAATAGGCGTTGCTATTCGACTTCCTGCTTTTTCATTCTGTAGAAACCTTCTCTCTGGGCAGAGTGCATGCAATCAGTCCAAAATCGGCTGAAATAAAAAAAGTTTGCAAGTCCAACGTTGGCAAACCATGTAAGGGGCCGTCCATAAAGTACGTCACGCTCCAGGGGGGAGGGGGTGTAAGAAAGTGTGACAGTGTGTGACAGAGGGGAGGGGGGGTCAGGCCATGTGTGACGTCACACATTTATATTTTAAATTCTTGTTTATTTGTTTTGTTCTGAGACCCACCATGAAACCACCATGATTTTTTTTATTTTCTTTGCATTTCCCTGCTTCATTGCCACTCAGATTGAAGGGAAAAAAGTTTCAAGCACACAGTTTATTGTTTACTATGAAAATTTTTATGTCCAAACAATTAGCACAATGGGCCTTAAATATTATTGTCCAATTATTTGGACATGGTCGTCATGTGCAATGTTTTGGACATTGGGTAAGAAACATATATGTCCAATTATTTGGACATGGTCGTCATGTGCAATGTTTTGGACATTGGGTAAGAAACATATATGTCCAATTATTTGGACATGGTCGTCATGTGCAATGTTTTGGACATTGGGTAAGAAACACATATGTCCAATTGTTTTGACATATGTAAACTGTAGGCCTTTCCCAGCATATCTGACAAATAATGCAGCCGTAAAAGAAATTGCATAGTAATTGCACAATTATTGTTTTATTGTACGCACAAATCTGCAACAAAAGCAAATGTCTCACTGCTGAATAATTGCATGTGTGGTGTCGGTAAAACAAATCCAAAATTACATTCTGGGATAAAATTTAATTTGAACTGTATCATAGACTCCACCCACATTCTTGATAAGGTCTATTTATATAACCATGTGCAAGCTGGAGTAACTTTAAAACTAAGTAAACAGTATTTCCACATGATCAGATGAGTAAGTTTTATTTCTTATGAAATTGAGCGAAACAGTTCCTGCTTCCAGTGAGACACAAGAACATGTCACAGGTCTTGCATCGAATCATAGTTTTGTATTTGCAGGCGAGATTTCTACAGCGCATTGCTGATTTCACCTGTGCAACTTCTGGCATGTGTTTGGCCGCAGATACTCTATGATGAGCCGATGGAACTGGAGTAAAGCGCCCCTTGGTAACTGGCATGGTTTCGTCACCGCTGTTATTGGCATCACCTTGTTCTCCATCACTTAGAAATTTCTCCGCAAGATCCAAACGAAAGTCCACAAACTTCATTATGTCCTTTTTGGAATAACGTAACCGAGCTTTGTCCTGACGATACAAAATCCACGAATTGGCCACTGCCAAATCAAAGAAGTGCATGAAGCACCTTACCGTCCATTTCTTTGTTCTTGCAGAGATTCGATAGTAGCTGATCATGCGGTCCATCAAATCCACGCCTCCCATATTTGCATTGTACTGATTCACAATGTCTGGTCTCGTAACTGAAATGTATTTCTTTTGTTTCCTATCCCAACGCCGACAGGTGTCTTGTGGCTGAGTGGAATGACAAGACGAACCTAATGTTATACATTTGTTGTCGAACCATTTCACGATGCAGAATTTCTCATCTTGTCTCACAGCTAACTGTGACGCACCTCTTCCTCGCTTACTCAGTTCCTTTTCGTTCAGCATATGCAATGCCTCCTTAGGTACACGGTTCTTCATCATTGTTCCTGTTAAATAAATCTCTTTTGACAACATATATTCAATTATGGGAATGCCAGTGAAGAAGCGATCGCAGTAGAGTTTAGTTCCCTTAGGTAATGTTTCAGACAGATGTGCAATGACCAATGCACCAAGACCCAGTTTGGGTTCAGCTGCAACTGGGTGAAATGATGTAATTCCTTGGTAAAGTACAAAATCAAGAACTAAGCCTTCTTTATTTGCTAAAACAAAGTTCTTGATTCCAACTGGATTTGGCTTGGAAGGAATATACTGCCTAAAGGGACATGCTCCAGTGAACGGTATCATTTGTTCGTCGATGGATACCCTGTTTCCCCTTTGTTGCTGAAGGCAGCCTTGCCGAACACGTTCTACAACTGGTTGAATCTTCCAGAAGCGATTATCTTTCGTTTCAGCAACAGAGACATGTGCATCAATCACTACCTTCAGAAATGATCGAATTCTGAAGAAGCGATTTCTACCCATGGCTTCCGAGAGTCTTG
Organism: Lumbricus terrestris; assembly: GCA_949752735.1. Classification (NCBI taxonomy): domain Eukaryota; kingdom Metazoa; phylum Annelida; class Clitellata; order Crassiclitellata; family Lumbricidae; genus Lumbricus; species Lumbricus terrestris. Next base: position 13,909,920 of record OX457050.1, on the reverse strand, counting down.
GAACTCGAAGGCTCTTATTCCAATACATACGCACGGAAGGATAACGAAGGCACGACATCATCAGATTCATACCAAAGAAAGTCATCATCTCTGCAGGCGTCGTATCCAAACTCTTCCCAGTTAAGAGCGTACAATTCACATTGGTTGCACGTGAAAATTGTTCAAATAAATCCTGATCAAAGTACTCTTGAAAGTAATCACCAGGATTCCAGTCCACCCGCTTATCTGTCGTGTCATCATGCTGTTGCAAAGTAACAAGGTTTGGTTCAAATTTATCTCGCAATTTCCACCTAAGCGGTCTAACACTCTTCTTTATCGGTATATCATCATTAACTGAAGCATTTTCTGAATTAGAAGTACTCTGAGAATCAGAATCACTCATCCTCTTTTCCAACATGTAAGTGTCATCATCACAATCAGATAAAGATAAGTCCGATAATTCTGATTCATTACCTTCAGTTATTGGGCTCATCATTCTTCGTTTATTGCGTCGCTCTTGCATAGCCACCATGAATGGAGAAGCATTCCAAGGATCCACAACCTTTCTTTTCTTTCCGGGAACTTTTGATGACACTCCCGCATTTATTGTCGACACAGATTCAGCAGGTCCTGTTGATACTGATAATAAGGTAAGTGTGTCAGATGGCATTGAAACAGAAACATGTGGTGAAGCTGGCGTTGACAAAGAACCTTCCTCAGCTGTTTCCGACACCGGTGGGAGTGCTGGCGTTGAGGCAGTTGACCTTTGAACTTTCTTATCCTTCATTTTTCCTTTAATTGACCTTTTAAATTTCTTCCCTTTCATTTTTCCTTCAGTTGGTGATGACGTGTCTTCGGCAGGTACATCGGACAGCGGCTGTGGACGAGACGCAGCTTCTGTTTCTGTTTCAGGTGTTGTTGATGTTGTGTCTTCGGGAGCTACATCGGACAGCGGCTGTGGATGAGACACAGCTTCTGTTTCTGTTTCAGGTGTTGTTGATGTGTCTTCGGCAGCAACATCGGACAGCGGCTGTGGACGAGACGCAGCTTCTGTTTCTGTTTCAGGTGTTGTTGATGTTGTGTCTTCGGGAGCTACATCGGACAGCGGCTGTGGATGAGACACAGCTTCTGTTTCTGTTTCAGGTGTTGTTGATGTGTCTTCGGCAACAACATCGGACAGCGGCTGTGGACGAGACGCAGCTTCTGTTTCTGTTTCAGGTGTTGTTGATGTTGTGTCTTCGGGAGCTACATCGGACAGCGGCTGTGGATGAGACACAGCTTCTGTTTCTGTTTCAGGTGTTGTTGATGTGTCTTCGGCAACAACATCGGACAGCGGCTGTGGACGAGACGCAGCTTCTGTTTCAGGTGTTGTTGATGTTGTGTCTTCGGCAGGTACATCGGACAGCGGCTGTGGATGAGACACAGCTTCTGTTTCTGTTTCAGGTGTTGTTGATGTGTCTTCGGCAGCTACATCGGACAGCGGCTGTGGACGAGACGCAGCTTCTGTTTCAGGTGTTGTTGATGTTGTGTCTTCGGCAGGTACATCGGACAGCGGCTGTGGACGAGACGCAGCTTCTGTTTCAGGTGTTGTTGATGTTGTGTCTTCGGCAGGTACATCGGACAGCGGCTGTGGACGAGACGCAGCTTCTGTTTCAGGTGTTGTTGATGTTGTGTCTTCGTCAGGTACATCGGACAGCGGCTGTGGACGAGACGCAGCTTCTGTTTCAGGTGTTGTTGATGTTGTGTCTTCGGCAGGTACATCGGACAGCGGCTGTGGACGAGACGCAGCTTCTGTTTCAGGTGTTGTTGATGTTGTGTCTTCGGCAGGTACATCGGACAGCGGCTGTGGACGAGACGCAGCTTCTGTTTCAGGTGTTGTTGATGTTGTGTCTTCGTCAGGTACATCGGACAGCGGCTGTGGACGAGACGCAGCTTCTCTGCTCTTTTTGCCTATTTTTCTGATTCTTTTTTTGACTGGCGACGGATTGTCTGATGCAGCAGCTGGTGTTAACAGCTTTGCTACAATTAAATAATTATATTTTCATCTGTAATCCCACTGCGAGTTTATGTTAAATTTCATCGTATTTCCAGCGTCGAGTTGTAGTTGCTTTATAAATGTCATCCCATTTCGAGTTTTATTTATTTTTATTTACATATCTCTTCATAGGCATCTAATTATACAAATTTCGTTGGCTTTTTAATTTAGATTAGGAGGTTAATCGCATATCTACATAGTACACGATACGGCATAGTAGACGAAATGTCAGTAGACGAATGTCTATGCAAAGTGTAGGTAGACGAATTATCGGAACCTTACGACATTACATTACGGATGACCGTTGTCCAATAATTTGGTCACACCAGAAATCAAAGTTTATTTTCAAGTTTACTAAAGTGAAACGCTGTACTTAAGACATCAAACGATGCACGAATAAATATGAAGTAATATTTAGCGATTTAACATTTAAAAAATTAACTATTTCCAATAGATTCGATTATTTATTACCTGGTCGTTTTCGGTAAAAAAAACGGGTGTTCATTGCAGCCATTGTGACGCCTAGAATGGTGCATTTAAATTTCCTTTAGCGCTAGTATTTTTAAACAATCTATGTACAAGTGCATGGACCTTGGACTTAAGCTATAACAATAATATTTCAGAAGATATGGACAAGGGAAGCCATGTCCAAGTACTTGGACGCAGGGACTCAGGAGGTTAGTACCTAAAATCCGACCCGGCCCGGCCAGGCGTGTCTAAAACCTGGCCTGGCGGGATAAAAGTTGATTTCCCGTCACTATCAAAGCGTTTAGGGACACACGTCACTATCAGAGGGATTAGGGATAGTATCCTAGGGTTTAGACGGTTAGGTAAATGGTTATGTTTTAAATTTTTTTCCCGAAAGTGTGACGTACTTTAGGGGGGGGGGTCAGAGATTTGTGACAGTTTGTGACAGGGGGAGGGGGGGGTCAAAAATGGTCAAAAATAGCGTGACGTACTTTATGGACGGCCCCTAAGACTTACATTTCGTCAACATTGTATGTGGGTGGCTTCACGCTTGTTGCATGTTTAAGGACGCTGTCATATCAAAGCTGATTAGTGCCGCCCACCCCCACTCACCAGGCCTGGGACTGGCACTTTCAGAGTGCGAACAGTGACGGTGGTCTTGTATGGGTGGTCGGATGGATAGGCATTGGTGCGTGAGTGGTTGGGTTGGTGGTTGAGTATGTAGGTGTGTGGTTTGATGAGACGAACAGACATATTATGGAGACAAAGAATTAGGCTGGATATAAGAGGGCACACAAAAATATATCAGAGCCTATGTAGAAACATTCTGAGCTACCTCTTTTTGTCAGCATTGCATCTACATGTAGGCTACATGAATGATGCATGTGAGATGGTGCGGTGCGTGTGTGGCAAGTGTTTCATTAGATGCTTTATTTAAGTAATAATAATGATTGCGACGATTTCTACAGCGCCGTAATACAGATAAACCGTAACAAGAGAGTGTTTATTATCCATCCAAACCCACACATCCATCATTCCGCCCCTCCATCCCTCCCTCCCTCCCACCCTCTCTCCTTCCCTCCCTCCATCCACCCATCCACCCACTAACCCATCCACCCACCACCCGCCCGCCCGCCCTCCCATCCACCCACCCATCTATCAATTCATTCATCCATCCATCCACCCACCCATCCATCCACCCACCCACACACCCATCCGTTCATCCATCCACCCACCCACCCATCCATCCATCCACCCACACACCCACCCACACACCCATCCATCCATCCATCCATCCATCCACCCACCCATCCATCCATCCATCCATCTTGGAGTGAGTTCTAGCAACTGTGCGATACGCTGTAGCGTTTCTTGTGTAGTGACTCGTGAGTGTGAAAGTGAGAGCTAAACAACGTCCTTACGTTAATGTCTTACACGAGCCTGCTAAAAGCCGAATGTGATTTCTCTTTAAAAAACTGACACCAGAAGTAACGTATACATACGATGTAATACCACTGTAAAAATCTGCAGAAAAGTACATGTATCAGACCGTGGATGTTAAAAATACAATAAAGCTTACACAATACAACTGTAGTTGATACACTGCAGTACAACTCCATACGGTACAATACAAATGCATACCATACAATACAACTGCATACCATACAGAGATCCTCGGTGGTCGAGTGGGTTGGTAGCCCGCTCGCCGCGCCGACGGCCCGGGTTCGATTCCCGATCGGTCAGAGATTAATTTCTCGGATCTTTACTGCGGGTGGCTCGGTCGCAATATAAACGTGGAGTAGCGGTGGTGAAGGATCTCACCCTCAGGGTCGAAGCCATAACACAGCCGCTATATAAATATGCGATTACATTTACATTTACATACAATACAACTGCATACCACACAATACAATTGCACACCACACAATACAGCTGCATACCATACAATACAACTGAAAACCATACAATACAGCTGCACTTGACAGAAAACAAATGTATTTGATACAATGCAACAACACAATTGAAACAACACAATACAACGGTATTTGATACAATACAACGGTATTTGATACAATACAACGGTATTTGATACAATACACCGGTACTTGATACAATACAACGGTATTTGATAGAATAGAACGGCAGATGATACAATACAACGTTACTTGATACAATACAATACAATACAACAGTATTTGATACAATACAACGGCATTTGATATAATACAATGGTACTTGATACAATACAACGGTATTTGATACAACAGTATTTGATACAATACAACGGTATTTGAAACTGCCCTTCCAAGGTGCACAATATCACTCACAACGACTATGTGACCAAACACCGATGGCACAGAACAACAATTATTTAATTATTTTAATTTTACTGTGAGCAAAGGACTTGCTCAAGATCCCAACACAGTGACCACCTGATGGTACGTACACTCAATGCCACGGGCTGAACAACATTCTCACTAATCAGTAAATACGCCACACGCACACACACACACACACACACACACGCACACACGCACATACACACACACACACACACTTCTGCACACAAAAAGTCAACTTCAGCACAGAAATAACGATTTTCAGGATGTTTTTTTTGACAGGAGAATGATTTACAGAAACCGGGTCAAACGAATTACTTCAAAACAATCAATAATTGACAAATTGCTTCATGGTCATTCAGGGACAAAGAAGAAAGCTCACAAGAAAAGAAATTATCTTCAATGTTTTCTCTGGCGGCTCACGAAAGACTGCCAGCCGCAATAAATCCTTCTAAAACGCGCCTGCTTTATGGATCAGCGTCTTGTCAATTTCAAAATTTATTGACTTTTGCGTCCAGCTGTGACCGCAAAATGCATTCTCGGAAATTTTGCAAGCCCACGACTTCAACAGTATCAACAAGACGAAATCGTCAAGATATATACCAGCAAACACGGCAGTTGTATTATGGGGCAAGACCTAGTTAGAAGTTGGACTACTACTAGTAGCGCCTCTGAGTATAGGTACCTTGAAGGGGCTCTATATAAATTACGATTGATTGATTGATTGATTGATTGATTGATTGATTGATTGATTGATTGATTGATTGATTGATTGACTAGGCAAAGACTCCGTGGACATTCTGGCAAGATGTCGCAAATGCCCACGCACCATTACAACTTCGTAGACTATTAAAATTAAACTCATTCAATTCTAACTGCAGCACGTGATATCTGCACTGGATATAATAGATTTCGTCTGTGCATAGACATCCAACAGGTGTTCGTTTAGGCGCCGGTATACGTGTAGAAAATTCAACCGTTCGAAGCTGGGCTGATGAGAAACCGGCATAGATTTCAATTACCTCGCATCGACTTTCCTTAATGCAATGGCACAGCTGTGTAAGATATGTTAAAGAGGCTGCATGCTCCTCGCAAAAAACAACGGAAACTGCGTGCAAAAGCATTTTTTATGATAATGACTTCATTAGGTGCAATTGAAGAATGATAATGTCCGCCACACATGCATGTTTCTACATTCATTTTGTTAAATAGAAGCGCTCCCAAACTCAAAGCATTAAAAGTGTCTTTAAAAGCGAGAGAGTATGGATTAGAAAGAGTCTTAGAAAGGGAGTAGAGCATCAAGGAGAGGCCATTCCAGGTTGAGGATCCTACCAGCAATATTTGTATAGTGCCATAAAAATTAAGAGAAGAATAAGCTGAGTGTTTCAAGAGATTTACACAAAAAGTAATCATACGAGGAAACAAAACAGTAATCATATGAGGAAACAAAACAGTAATCATACGAGGAAACAAAACAGTAATCATACAAGGAAACAAAACAGTAATCATACGAGGAAACAAAACAGTAATCATATGAGGAAACAAAACAGTAATCATACGAGTAAACAAACAATAATCATATGAGGAAACAAAACAGTAATCATACGAGGAAACAAAACAGTAATCATACGAGGAAACAAAACAGTAATCATATGAGGAAACAAAACAGTAATCATACGAGGAAACAAAACAGTAATCATACAAGGAAACAAAACAGTAATCATACGAGGAAACAAAACAGTAATCATATGAGGAAACAAAACAGTAATCATACGAGTAAACAAACAATAATCATATGAGGAAACAAAACAGTAATCATACGAGGAAACAAAACAGTAATCATACGAGGAAACAAAACAGTAATCATATGAGGAAACAAAACAGTAATCATACGAGGAAACAAAACAATAATCATATGAGGAAACAAAACAGTAATCATACGAGGAAACAAAACAGTAATCATACGAGGAAACAAAACAGTAATCATATGAGGAAAAAAACAGTAATCATACGAGGAAACAAAACAATAATCATATGAGGAAACAAAACAGTAATCATACAAGGAAACAAAACAGTAATCATACGAGGCAACAAAACTGCACGTTTCAACAGATTTACTATTAATGCATAGGACTAATTTCTCAAGACCTGCACTATCCTAAGAGCAAGCTACATGTTGCCCTGTCAAATTTTCTAATTTTTATTGACCTTTTAACCCTTTAAATATTAGATTCATTGGCTTAGTCAGGGCTGTACGTACTGAAAAATTTTGAGGTGAGTGGTACACGCTGCCAGAAAAAGTCTACTTTTTCGTGAAAACTTTTTAGTCATTGAAATTTCTAACAACTTTCTTTCATCGCATGCTTGATGCTTTCCAACGATTTTTCGCCCGAAAAACCTTCACCGCGACGTAAAGACAATCTGATTTCACAATTTTCCTTCTAAAATCACGATCTAAAATCATCTAATTCAGCGATTTAATGCCGTGGCATTCCGCGATTCATTTCCTACATTGGATTTCAGCGACGACTAGGTGCCGTTCCAGATGTTTTTATTTTATGAGGGACCATACATACCTGGGGCAATAAAAAATAATAATAATTGATTGATTGATAGATTGATTGATAACTTACAAAATGAATTCCTGATCCCATGCTGGTTCGTTTCCCTTCACAGGTTTTGTTGTCGACTTTACGTTCTGCAGTTTCACCGTCACGAACGTATTGAATTTATCTGAAATTAAATACCAATATTTTGTCTGAAAACAAACCATAAAACAGCACCATGCTTAAAAATTTCCCAAAAATACAGCAGCACAAGGTTGATATTAACCAGCACCCATCACACTGTGCATGTGTGTGTGTGTATGTGTGTGTGTGTGTATGTGTGTGTGTGCGTGTGTGTGTGTTTTGGCGTGTATGTGTATATATGTAGTCATGCAGGCAGGCAGGTGGGTAGGTAAGCAGGCAGGCATGTTGGTAAGTATGAAGGCATTGCATCACATTTGGGTTTAATATGCAACAAAGTCAGGCAGAAATGAGTTTAATCTGTCTCAATTTCAGTTCTGTGGGGCTGAACTCTCCCAATGCAACACGTTTCAATCTGTGTTGTGTCAACAAATATAAGCGCAACAACAATCTGAACTAGTCGATCTTTTATATAGCGCCACCGTCTTAGAAACTCATCAGACTGCTATAGCACCATTGTCAAAACACTATATATATATACAATGTTATACATGTATATATATATATATATATTATATATATACAATGTCATACATACATATTATATATATTGCACAAATATATATAATTATATATGATACATACATTACATGTATAGTATATAAATATGAATATATATATATAATATTTGTATATACATTACACAATACACATAAATATATATATATGTTGCAGGACCAAAAACAGTAGAGACTATAATTATGTAGGTAAGCAAGTAGGAAGCGATGTGTTTGAGCTTGGACTCCCACAACCACACACACACACGCACACATGCACACACACACACACGCACACGCATACACATGCATAACATCAAATCCTGCCTTTTCTATTCAAGTCTCTCGCGCTGAGAGCACTTCTGAAAGGCTAATACTGTGAGAAGCTCTTTAGAAATGGCCAAATTCAATACAATGAAATACAACGCAGTACAAAAGTGAACCAAGGCAAATCTGTGTTCACAGACACATAGAAAAAATCCATCAGTTATTTAAGCATAACAAAATATTTGATGCAACCAATGAATAATGCTGACCAACTCTCTATTAAACATTAAGTGGGTCGCGATGGTGTAGGGGTATGTTCGGTGCCTTGGAACTGGAAAGTTGCGGGTTCGAATCCACCTCAAGCCGCCGTGTAGGAAAGCTGAAAAATCCTTCACTTGCATTATTGCTCATGCGCTTTGTCGTGAAACTCCGATTCAGTGTCCACACTGTAATTGTGAGCGCCTCTGAGTAGAAATCTTGAAAGGGCGCTATAGCTAGTGCTCAAACATGCATATATTATGTACATCATCATCATCATCATCATTCACCATGAGCCATATGCTTTTATTATTTATTATGTACATAAAGGCAGAAATTCAGAAAACCATTTATCATCCTCAAAACTGAAGTGGAGAGTAAAGTGGGCTTCCTCAGCCAATAACTTTCAATTGCGTTCACTGTTCTGTAACTCCACTGTCACAATTTATAATTGATATGAGGGAAGTAATCATTAAATATCCATAACAATTGAATAGCTCAAGAGTCAAAAATGGTGAGTGGAGAGCGCTTCTTGATCAAAGGAGTAGCTTTCAAGTAGGTCAACTATTTTGATTTCACATTAAATCACAATACCTTAAACACAACTATTTTGCTTTCACATTAAATCACAATACCTTGCACACACACGCACACACACACACACACACACACACACACACACACACACACACACACACACACACACACACACACACACACACACACACACACAAGTGAGACTAACCTACAATGTAGGCTATAGATATTTTTAATAAACTTCACAGAGTGCAAGTACGCGAATATGCTCTAATACATCATACAGACGATTTAACATTCGTGAAAGCAAGCAAGGCCTAAACGTCCCCCACATCTCCCCTCGCAGTCTCACTCCAGAGCACCCTTCACGTCTGGCAGTTCATGTGCAGGGATTTCACTTGCACGCGCAACAGCTGTGATCTTTGAAAGACCAACCGTCTCAACATTGCAACACCTTATAGTTCAAGGGACTTTGTTCAATACTGCTCACAATAAATTATTATGATGGAGAATTTGTATAAAGATTCTTTAAGAGACCTACTCAGAGTATGCGATCACATTAACAGTAATAATAATGATAATAGTAATAATAATGGCAATAGTAATAATAATGATAATAGTACCAGGTAATAATAATGATAATAGTAATAATAATGGTAATAGTAATAAAAATGATAATAGCAATAATAATGATAATAGTAATAACAACGCTAATAGGCCGAGTAATAATAATAATGATAATAGTAATAATAATGATAATAGTAATAATAGGGATTATAATAATAATAATGATAATAGTCATAGTAATGGTTATGGTGATGACACGGTAATGATAATTCCAAAATTTAGTAATAGTGGTGGCAATAGTAAAAGTAGAAGCAATAGCATTAGTAACAGCAATAGTAAAAGTAGCAGTAATGTTAGTAATAGCAAATAGCGTTAGCAGCATAGCAGCAGCAGTGATATTAATATTTAAATCAAAAGATTAATGTGCCAGACTTGGAAATTCATTTGGTGAGGAAATGACTATACATTTAAGGTAATGTTGCAGCATAATATGGCATTTATATCGTCTGCCACTTCCCCCATTGATGATCGATGAAATTACCTCAGAGCTCGTTAATGAGTGGGTGCCCTGTGATTGGCAATCAAGTGATGCTTTATTAGTTTTAAGCTTAGAAATTATGACTACTCATGATCTGTATATATAGTTCAAAAACCTGGGTAGACCTAACTAACCTACTCAAAAGATTTTCATCAAATCCTCCTTGTCCAAATACCTCATATAAATAAATACCCAACTCTCTCAGTGTCTCACACTAACAACAGCGCTGGGTTTCTGGACATTCCAGGTGGCTGGTCTAAAGACTTAGCATTCGCAACCCAGCTTCAAGTGTTACATCTTGAGCATCAAATATTTTATTTATTTTATTTATTTATTTCAGAAATTTATACAGCGCCTCTTCAAGGTAGGCTACTCAGAAGCATTAGAACAAAAAATTAGAACAAAACTCAAAGACCATTCGTGACAGCCTGCTTAACGTATCACAAGGCATAGGCGCATTAGGAATTAAACATTAAAAATTGCAATCATACTGTAATCGTAATCTCCAAATTTCTAAAGTGCCACTCGAAAGCTAAGCGCAGGGCACCAGCTTATTCACGAGCACTGAGCTCATTCTTCATGAACGCTTGCGCTAAGTATACTAAGTGCTAAGTATTTCAACAATTTTTAGTTACCTGCCGCCGGTCCATCGAGAATCGCTCTTTTCACTAAAACATGAGAAATAAAACCATAATCAATTCAAGATCTTCAGAATTGTAAGTTAAAATCAGATTCATTTTAAAAGCAACAACAGAGAATTCTGCTTAACTGGAGACCCGCACATAGAGGAAATAGAGCACCCTCCCCCCCCAACGCTGGCAAACTGACAACTATATTCTTAAATACTACGTTTTGGTTTATGAGAAAGTTCTTCACACAGAAAGCACTAATAATACTAATGACATGCAAAGTGAAGCTGGGAAATTTACATTTAGAAACCTCCATGGGTCTGCTGCCGAATGAAAGAATCCCACCCGACGGCCCCCGAAATTGAGCCATTTCTTCCATGGGATGTTTTCACAGAATTCGCTCTGAGTTTCAAACATTGCTCACGATGCAATATAACCTGTACACTGAACAATGACTTTGCTAAACATGATTCCATTATTCACTTATATCTTACTTACCCTTAAGAAATATAACATTATAGGCTAAACATGTAGGCCTATATGGCGGTGCTATACACATTTTTTGATCACTAATAAGGTTCAACATTCTGTCTCACGTGCACCCCTAGCCAGCCCATTGCTAAGAAGTACACTGACTATACACTGTTGTTCTGTTGGTGGGAGGCTCAGACGATGAGGAAGAGGACTGCCGTTATATGCCTATGCTTAGAAAATGTAGCTGCCAACACTTCATACCCATGGCTATCTGTTTTTGACCAAATCCAGATTTTAAATAATTATCTCGTTATTTTCGCTCTTTAGTCTCGTTTAATGGAAAGGGACCCCAGTTTTGAGAGTCCAAGGGGTCTCCACAAAGTTTTAAGCCTTGGGGCGGTGACTATGGTGCTCGGCGATTATTGCTATTAAAAAAAAACATTCTGTGACTGAGTTTTTGGCTGCGGATCTTATGGGTCAGATGAATGATTTTTGAATCAGAGGTGTCTGATATCAGATACAGCATTATGTGCACTCTCCACTCAGAGTTGCTCCCGACTACAGGGCAGACACTGAATCGGAGTTTCACACCGAAGCGCTGAGCAATTGCAAGTGAAGGACTTGCACAAGGTCCCTATGAGGCGGCTTGAGGTGGATTCGAACCTGCAAGGCTGCAGCCCTCCAGCTGCAAGATGACGAACATACCCACTACACCCCTGTGACCTCACAGTTTGATCATCAAGCTGAATTCAAGTCCCATTGGATTCGGGGAGTGATATCAGAGGATACAGTGCTGGTCCAGTCGCAGGTCAAAAATACCCAAGGACCCTCATTGCTCGGAGTCACTCGCGGTTCTTTTCTGACCATCAAAAGCTAAGCGCAGGGCTGTCAGGGCACCAGCGTATTCACGAGCCCCGCCTCCAGTCAGAGTAGCTGCCACGAAATATGAATAGAAGATATCCGAGCATGGTCACCGATATAAACAAACGCTTGCTGACATACATGTACCGCATCAAGTACTCAGGCTATTCACGGGTCTTGCAACCCATCAACAAATAACTGATCTTCTTGTCTCACTTACCGTTCACGTAAAGAACGGGCATTTTCCGTGCACAGAGAATACAACGACGGTCTGTGTTCTTGTAAGCTTATTCTAAGTCCAAAACGCGAGGCTATTCTCTAACAACATCACAAAGTGATCGCTTAAAACGCCACCTGCCGCCTATACCTTCACGCCGTCTTCTCTACTGTCGCCCGCTCAAGCAATTCACCGCTTAAGCGACAGCTTGTGTTGCGCTATCGCTTCGCCACGCCCACTTTCGTCCGCGCATAGTGACATCTTCAGGCACGCGACAATATTAGACAAGTCCGTGATGCGCACAATTTACAAGCATTGAACTATATAATTGTTATGTTCCGCCCACAAAGGTAGCATATATCTCTTCGGCCACGAGTAGGCCTATACCTAACCACGCCTACCTTAGAAATCCTCTTAGGGTCTAACTGAAATCTCTTATTAACAAAACGAAAACAATTAGGTCTAGCCATTGGCGGAGACTTGGGGAGACAGAGGGGATGGTCCCCCTCAATTAATGTGTTGGGGAGGGGGGGGGGGCGGTCCATGCATTTGTCCCCCCAATCGTTAAGCGTTTGGACATGTCACGTTAGAAGCGATGACTAAAAAGGTCATCAACTTTTTTGGCCCCCAAAAAATCATCAACTTTTTGGGCAGATAATATTGGGTTTTTACGTCGACATTTTCGGACGGATGACTTAAAAAAGGTCATCATCTTTTTAGGCCGGTGGCAAAAATAGAAAATTTCGTCGGCGACTCAGTCATTCGTCTGTCCAAAATCTTCGGCAGTCGTTTTCGTTCCCCCCCCCCGCCCCCCGAGTCTCCGCCCAAGGGCCCCTGGGCCTAGCCGCACGTTTACCATGTTATGACAACCAAAGCGATGCAAAAGTTCGTTGATTTCGGTTAATCAGGTATTATTTTATGGTAACCGAAAATGACTCAATTCAAGCGCCAGAAAGGCTTGGCCTAACCAAAGCGTTACCCTGACGCTCACACTAAAGTAAGTAAGTAAGTAAGTAAGTAAGTAAGTAAGTAAGTGTGCACTTCAACCGTCTGCAAACGCACTAAGCTCCGTAGGATTTGAATACAAGACGACTTTCCAAGCACAGGTCTGTCCTTCATTCATGTATCTAGATGTGGGTGGAAAACGGTGCCAACTTTCATGTGGTTCAAATACGTGCGATTCAAAACGATCGAAACTATCGTGCTGTCACGGGGTTTAGACCACGTGATCTCTGTGTCGTCAGCAGTTGTAACGCGGCACTGTGTACGCTGTAGGCCTGGGCCACACCCACAGCATCGTCCGACTATAGGCTACACAAATCTTTTATTCACATTTCGGTCACGCGTAAGAAATTTATGTAGGCCTAGCTAGGCCAGTGGCGGATCCAGAACGTTTCGAAGGGAGGGGTCCAACATTTTCGGTGTTGGGCAAGGATAAAATTCAACTTTAGTCGCCGGGAAAATCTGATGACTTTTTTTAGTCGTTCGCCAAAATTTCGGGCCAAAAAGTCCATTTCCCAGAAAAACCATACCATTTTCCCCGTGAAAAAAGTTGATGACCTTTTTAGTCATCACAGACTGCTTTTGTAAAGGTCTGCCGAACTTATGGGGCCACGTCCACTTTCCAAGCCAAAATGGCTGGTGAGAAAGAATTTTCTAAATGGGGGGCCATGGCCGGATTGGCCCCTCTGGATCCGCCCCTGGTCATGGCCTAATAATAATAATAATAATAATAATAATAATAATAATAATAATAATAATAATAATAATAATAATAATAATAATAATAATAATTAATAATAATAATTCACAAACACTAAGCCTATATAGCCTATATATAGCACTTGCTGTCTATTATAGCACAGTTACAAAGGGAAGAGAAAAGAGATACAGCATTCTGAAGACTGAAGGCCCACTTAGACCTGCATGTACTACGAATTGGAAATTTAACATCATCCAAGTTTCCTTAGATAGATGATAGATAGATAGATAGATAGATAGATAGATAGATAGATAGATAGATAGATAGATAGATAGATAGATAGATAGATAGATAGATAGATAGATAGATAGATAGATAGATAGACAGACAGACAGACAGACAGACAGACAGACAGACAGACAGACAGACAGACAGACAGACAGACAGACAGACAGACAGACAGACAGACAGACAGACAGACAGACAGACAGACAGACAGACAGACAGAGAGATAGATAGATAGATAGATAGATAGATAGATAGATAGATAGATAGATAGATAGATAGATAGATAGATAGATAGATAGATACTTTATTGCGCGTTCAACTCAGGTTACATAATCATGAGTGATTTAGTACAGAACAATGCAATTAGGTGCCAGCAAAAGCCAATAGCTTATACTATTCTGACACCTCTTCCCAATAATTATTAATAATCATAAATGTTTTCATAGGATAAAGATTGTACAGCTTGTACTCTGCAGATCACCCGGACAGCTCGAGAATTAAATCTCTGAAAAGGCCACGTATAGTCTATAGGCCTACTGCAGACTATCGCAATCTGCTCACACTCTCTCTCGCGCGCAGAAATCAATGTAACGTATATATACACGCTCCAAACCGATGTAGCAAAATGGGCCAGTACATAGATTTCAACTTTAACGGCGCTGTGCTATAGGCTCTGCAGGCCTGCCAGTATGAGAAAAGATAAATAGGCCTAACTAGGACCCGCGGGATCAGACTATAGGCCTAATGATCCCTGATTGAGTTGGGGTGTGCAAAAAGAACAATTATACAGGGCTATTTTAGCGTGCAGTAGCCTACGTTGTACACAAAATGTGCAGTTCTAAAAAGATTTGTGCAGTTGTAGAAGCACTACTGTACCGGTACAGTTAAAACTAGCAAAAAAGTCATTGTCATCCGATCGGAAGTAATAATTTACCACGGAGAATGGGAAAGGAAAGAAGGGGTTGTGCAGTTCTAAAAATTCCTTAAAAACAAACAGCCCTGCAACTATAGGACCTTATAAAAAGGACTCGAGGTTAGAACCCCAATCCCTGATCAGGAATTCTTACTCTGAGACCTACCAACAATAGACCTACATTACCGTAGGTCTAATTTAGCAGCGCTATCATTGCCGGTTATTGAAATGCAAGCGCTATCTCCCATTGTAATTTTATTGTGAACGGCTTTTGTGTGCGCCTTAAAATACAGTAAAATGGCCATAATAATTATTCGATCGATTCAATTTGCATGCATATTATTTTCGATAGGCTATAGGCCTAAATCGCCTAATGATTCAGTCACACCGCTCACGTGTTGGCTTCATATTCTTCGGTCTCCGCTTTCAAGTGTGAATTGTTATTATATGCCTAGTGCACTCGCATTAATCGTGGCCTAGAAATGTAGCGCGTTCGCGTTTATTGATTTTTCAAGTGAGTGCTGTGGCCTATACAACATTACAATTCCTGAAGACTAGCCTGAAGAAAGCTGGCAGATATTGCGTAAGATAAGTAGGCCTAAGTATTGATGTAAGCATACAGACCCATGCTGTAAAAGCCTGAGTAGGTTATAGGCCTACAAAACATTGGCCTAAGAGTGCAGTCCTAATATAAGAGTGCGGTATTCTATCGACATGGTCAGTAGTCCGATTTCCAAATAAGCCTACCTTTTTTAATATTCACATCCGTTCTATTTAATAACGATACCACTTAACATTATTGGTCAATGGTTTCCACAAAACCAACATATCACCCTATATTTTCTCAGGAACAGACCTCATAGCTCCCTCCTTGAAAAAGATTCGGGAAACTTTAGATCAGAGGTCTCAAACTCAAGTCAGCATGTGGGCCGCATTCGGAAATTTTGAATGACTCGCGGGCCGCAACATAAAAATATAGGCTAATCGTGTACGTGAAACTGGAATTAGTTATGTGTCATTTCAGCATACAATACTGTAATGATAATTTAGCCCTGAAAATTCACATAATACTATATTTTAAGTGTAGGGGCCTAACTATAGATCTAATGGCAGGCCTACTACAAACAAAATAGGAAAACCATGCATTCTATCCCAATTATCGAAAAATAATTGAAGAAATTATGCTGTGATCAAAATTTTAAATGACTCGAATTTTTTAAAGTATCCTAATCAATGTTCAGAGTAATAATTCAACTCGAATTTAGTTAGGCCTAGATACTCTGGGTGTTCTTAGGTGTTCTAAATGTTCTAAGTCCTATAATTCAAAGTCACCAAAATTATAGGAATAAACATAGGGCCTGCTGTTAGTGGCATTGTTCAAAACCAAGCAAATGGAAGCTAACTTGCAAAAATAAACACACGCGGAAGTGACATTTTTCAACTTCTCATCATCTGGGGAGACACGATTATTTCGGGGATACTATATTTTGCGACACCGGCATACAAACTTTGCTGTGCATTCTTCTGCTTCGGCGTTGCATCGCACTGAAGGTCCACTAAATTCATCTGCATAGGCTATAGCCTATGCCTAACCCAATATCTGTTGTTGTGGACTCGATGTCCAATGAAAACGAGTATAGACAGCAGTTTAAGCATTGGTTCAAATCGTAAAAGAACTACAAAATTCTTTAAAACCGATTTCTAACTTTACAAAATAAAAAAACCAGGGAGCTGTTCGCGGGCCGCATTAATCGGGTTCGCGGGCCGCATGCGGCCCGCGGGCCGCGTGTTTGAGACCTCTGCTTTAGATCATATATTATGCCTATGTTCTTTCTGAACTCTTGCTAAACCAATATCCTACGTAGGCCTATTATATAGTTTATACTTACTATCTATAGCTTGCACCTATGCTAATTAAGCTACTGTCTTGCTATCTAGCTTACACCTAAGCTCAGCGCTTAAAGTGCAAAAAGAAGTGCCTGGACTCTCCTTAACTTTCCAGTGTGTGCTGGAGAAATAAGTGGCAGGACGGCGTTAAGATTTTAAAATAAGTGCATGGATGCCGTCCATGACCGTCCAGCCACACTTTCAGCCCTGTCTAAGCTACATAGGCTACTATCTAGGTTACACTTACATGTAGCTATACTGAGTCTTTACTGACTATAGTATCTATAAGCTTATAGTTTATAATACCTGCGGTATTATGCCAGCTGTTGTTCATTACGATGGACATTCCAAGCAAAGCATGGTGTGGATCTGTGGCGGCATTTGGGTATACGATACGTTGTTAACTTAAAAACAATGTTACTAATTATTATTATTATTATAGGAAGGATCATGCAATGTCCATACATAATAAAAAGTTTAATCTTGCAGCAAACCAAATTGCATTGACAAAATTGCAGCAATGATGAACAATGACAATATTATTAAATTTAAACCTTAATACAGCATCTCACACAGTAGGCCTAATAGGCTTAGGCCTACGTAAACTCTTGTTAAACTTGAAAGGTACCGACGGGCGTCGGAACGCGGTGAGGTTAATAAAACAATTTCCGGTCCAGAGCATCAAACCGTTTTGGAAGCAGTAGGTCTATAATAGTCTACATGATGAGAATTGCCGGGGTCTGAGGCGCTCAGGTTGAGGGGGTTATAAAGACCCTACTACCCCTAGTCTTTCTTATGGTCTCGTAGTAATGTCTTCCTTTCACAACTCAGCTACACGTGGATTGACATCAGCCTGATCTAAGTGACTGAATAACGTTTGTGAGGTAATTATATTCTTGGCACGATGATTAACGAGGGTGTCGAAAGCAATCGATCTTATCGTCCTCTGCGCTTCCTGGCATGGATCGCAACAGCTATACCAGCATTTTGGCAGCATTAATTTTGACATGAAGACATGTGTAACCTGTTGTTAGCGTCCGAGGATCCCGTTTTCCTATCAAATTTTGTAGTGCCTATGTATACGTGGGTTTATGACTGCATGAAGTCGGATTCTTATTCTTTAATTTTTTATTGCAACGTCTAGGCCTGGAGGTGAGTATAGGCTAAATGCTCCGCCTTGCCCTCTCCAATACAGACGGCCTTGGCCAGTGCCCTTGAAGCAGTAGGCCTAGGCCTAATAGATTTTTTAAAAAAATATTTGGGGTCAGAGCATGAACCGCATTGAGTTGGGTGTGCAAAGAAGACTTTACACCGCGATCGAGTCCCTTAATTGGACAGACTAAGGTGGTTCAACTCCCTCAAACACCCGACAGTTTTCTTGAAACATCGTTAGCCCTTCAGAGTCAACTGACGATGTTGGTGAAAGGACAAGGCAATTTCTTGGTGAAAATGTTGGCTCTAGGCCTAACCGCTGTTACGCGGCTTCACTATAGGCCTAGGCCTACGTTACTGTGGGTGCCTTGACCATTAGGCCTAGGGCCTATTCTTTTGTGCAGACTGGCAATCATTCGTGAACCTAAACCTATAGGCCTAAGTGTAGCGTGCAGACTAGTTGATTTCATCATGTTTTCAGCGTCCTCAATATCGCAGATCAATAGATTTGGTTCATTCAATATTTACGAATGCTGATAGCCTACTGTGATGTCATTGCTACATTCAGCCATGCACCGATCGTTTCATGTACCGGTAGTTGCTCTAAAAGCTCTGAGGCGTCAGCCAAAGTTCTTCCGGAATGGGCCTATAGTGTAATCTACGTTGTAGCCTAGAGCCATCATTCCTGTGACAATTAAGTGCCTTTAAAGACAAGTAAATGTAATCTATGTCCCGTATTTCGAAAGCTTACAGAAAAGTTACAGATGAGAGGACAGAGCCGTCGTTTATTTGGGCTATAATTGGGCTTTTGAAACAGTGATCGTTTTTGAGTGAAGCTGATCGAAGCAAGCAGCAAGGTGCGTCTGATGGCTGTACGCGGAGACGATAATTAAGCTGATTTCTGGAACAAAGTCGATTAATTTTCGTTTGGAATTGCGGAGGACAATCTGAGATGTGGATTACAATACTATGTTTCGGATTTCTTTTATCGGGTTTCAACGGAATCGCCATCGGTCAGACCGGTTAGTCACACGACTGCTATTTGTAGGGAAGAGGAGACGGGCTAATTATTACAAAATGCACGACCATCCGAGTTAATTAGGCAACCTTTTCCCGATGATTAGTTTCTTGTCCAGGGATCTTGGCCGAAATTGGCTCACAGCGTGCGACCCCAAATGACTGGTCTATATACTAGAGCTGATAACGAAATATCACCAATGCACCATAGGTAGCCTATAGAATGGTTTAGATCAGCCCACATTTTAAAATTTTAATTTGGTAATTGATCAGTGGCATCTTGCTTTGTGGTCTTCAATATCGAGAGTTTGCTTCGATCACTTTTCAAGAGTTATAACACTAGTAACGATTGAAACTATCTTTGTCAATTACAAGTTACAGGTTACAACCATCGGTATGCTGCAAATAAGAGTTTTTATCTCAGCTCAAAGGCAAAGAAGTTCTGAGGGCACCTTACAAAGTCATGGCAGGCAAGCATATGTCAGTCACTGTATGGTTTGCCCATGTTCCAGATCTCCAGTTACAGGAATCATTTGTGGGGGCTGGTGGTTCTCTAATGTTTTAATTAAATGTGCATGGTCATAGAAACAAATATTTTGCTCAGGGCTTCAAGATTCATCATCGTTTTTCTAGATGTTCCTTCTTCAACTGACGGTGAACTTCCTCCAGAGAATCAGCTTCCGACATTGACTTCAGTGACACTAAATCCAGTTCCTGCTGTGGACGAATACTGTCCCTTTCTGTTCAACTGCACCGTCAGTCCTTCCCAGAAGGGTATTTCAGTAGTCAAGCTTCTCAGGCTCAACGGCCAGACCTGGAGTCCTGTTGTCATCTACAATTCCGAAAGTCAAGAATTGCTGTTCGTTCAGGTATCTGTATATTGCTCCCTGTTGCTTGGATAGGCTTCAACTTTATAATTGAATGCTAATTGTTCTTTCATGAATTATATAAATTTATCATTTAGTTTCTGTACTTTTATATAGCAATATGATGGAATAAAATGATGGGTGGGAGATAGTTGATAGATAGATAGTTGCTAGCATGAAGATCAGAAGGACTTGGGTTCCATACCCACTAGCCATGTAAGTTTAGCTGCCTTTAACTCCCTATGGCCCTAGGGGGGGCGACTGTAAAATGAACAGTGGGACAGATAGACACCTTAATTTTGCAGTCTGCCATACAGTTAAATTCGACTCTGGAGAGTTAAATTTGTTGTCATCTGTTGTCTTGTCGTCTTGTCTTGTCTTGTCGTCAACCATCCTCGATCCGAGGGTTGGTCGCATCATGGAGGAGCTTCCTCCATCTCTTCTGTTACTGCCCTATTATGTAATCTTAATTTTGAACAATTATTATTATTATCATTTGTTTTTTGCAATTACGGTATCTATGTGGATCAGATCTCATGTGAGTTGATTATAATAGATGAGCAGGTAGTGTAGAGTACCGACCCTTGGGCTTTCACTGCTGGTCTTTGTCTTGTTTGTTTAATTCCTAAGATTGCACTCTATTAATTAAGACATAATGTACACCAGAGTGTGGTCAGGCAATTGGTGCAGAAAAGAATATGCTTAGGCTTACTCACTCACTTACTTACTTAGTGCAGTCCGTGAAGATGTTCTAGTGATAATAATTACAACAATTTATATGGTACAGTAAAACGACCATGCCGTTACAAGGGCGCCTGGTGATAATTTTGTTTCTTCGCTTTTATAGGATAGTATGCAGTTCATGGTGGCGCCACCTGTGTACCTTACCAACGTAACTGCAGCGGCACTGAGTGATGGTGGACTGTATCGATGTCAGGCGAATGATTCGTCTGGTGCTGTCTTTCAGGACTCTAAGAATGTCACAGTCAGAGGTGTGCATGGATTCTCATAACAGTTGGAGATACTTGCAGATCGGAACATTGAGCCCCACCAAATTTACAAGGTTTTTTAATTGTTCAGGAGTTCTCACCTGGTCACCTGGTGCCGTCAGCTCTTGGAGCTCTGGCGACAGTCATGATGTATCCACTCCATTGTCTCCTGTTTATTGTCGCCTCTCTTAGCTCTTCCAAGCTCATTCCAGACTTTTCCTGTACTTCATCCATCCACCTCTTCCTTGGTCTTCCGCATCTTCTTCCTTCACCGCATGCCGTCTCCATGCATCATCTCCTTTTCCAAGGAGTTCTACATGACCTATATTTAATAACCTCTCTTCATGGTTCTCTACCTTCTTTGGCCGGTCAGTGGCAGCGCCAGGATTTCAGTTTCGGGGGGGGCTGAAGCCCGCGTCGAAAATTCTCCATTTTCGGCGCAAAAATTTCTGACGACCTTTTTTTTAGTCATCGACCAAAATCTCGTGAAAATTTTCCATTTTCGCCGCCAACATTTCTGACGACCTTTTTTTATAGTCGTCTGCCGAAAATCATGGATTTTTCAATGTAAAAAATTCGTATGTCCCTTTTTTAGGGGGGGGCTGAGCCTCTTGCAGGGGGGGCTTAGCCCCCCATTCCCCCCTAGCGCCGCCACTGTGGCCGGTTCTACATTTGAAATTTATTTAGACATTTGAAATTCATATAAGTGTTTTAAATAATTATATTTGGCTGTTTGAATTTTTTTTATTATTGGTCAGATGAAATTTACTTAGAAACATGTGTCTGAAATTTGTATGAAAAGGCACAACAGGGTTGAAGGGCTCCATTAGTTTATTAACAAGGAAAAGCAATCTGATTGGTTGCTTGTTTGTAAATTAATTATCGGAATTATCAGAATTTGAGCCAAAAATAATAATTATCTGGTTGAAAGGTCAACTAATTAGCAGTTGGCCCAGGTTGCAGAAGATAGCTTCCTTTCTTTGCTTCTTGGCTGCTGTCCGTCGGCGTTGTAAGACTGGGCAGATTTTCTGGACGAGCTCCAAGTTAGAATCGATAAGGTTCAGGTGCAACATGTTTAATTAATTATCACTTAATTTTCCTGTATATGATTAACAGAGGTCTTTCCGGCTGTATTGGCAAAGCACAACATGTGCTGAAATAATATGTATTGTGAATTTGTACTCACTGGGTGGGTGTAGACGTAGACTGGTGGAGAAGCTGGGGTACGCGCCCCTAATTATTGAGGAAGGTGCGACGTTGCCCCAAAAAATTCAGAGGAGAATTTTTTTAAATGTTAAAAAACTACTTCAGAAACACAGACAAAAGTCTGAAATGCTATCTATAAGAAGTTCTATTATGGAAACAAAGCTTCAATTATTATGTTCAAAATTTCAGCATTAAATATTTTTGCATATAAACAGAATGCAGGTGTTTGACACACGTACTATGTAACACCGGGAGTGCACAATGCACACGATGCTGTCAATTTTTGAGTGTTGATTTTCTTACCCCTATGCCCCCCAATATTTTTTGAAGTCTTCTCCAACACTCCTGAGTCTTCTCGACCATTTCTCTCTCTTTGCTAACATGTCTCTTGCAGATTAGGTCATAATTGTCTCAGGAGCTACATGTACGTCTGCTAACTGGGGCTCTTACTGAAACTTTTTTATTGAACTAAAAACTGTGTTTTTTGCAGTGCTAGAGCCGGGAGTGCTTCTGAGTAGGCCTCTTGAAGAAGTGCTGTATAAAATCTGGAATAAATGAACGAATTCTGGAATGAATAGTGTGGACCCATTTACTGGCTACACAGTTGTGTTGCACAAGGCTTCGTATATAATCTGGGAATGTATGCAAAAACCAGTGCATGTGGCTTCAATGCCATTCAAAATCTGATCTGTGCAGAGTGGAAAACAATGCAGCCACTGTCAGGATATTGCAGGAATTGTATACCATATAAAAAAGAAACAGTATTTTCTACTGATATTCTATATTAAATATTAATTATCTATTTTCTCAAGTATCTTCTCAATTGATATTCCCTATTGAACAGTACATATATTCATTATTCAATATTCTCCATTCTGTAATGGGTAATCTTCTCAATATTCAAAGATGCACTATATATTCTATATTAAACTTTAAAGTGTTTTGACGGTTACAATTGTTCCGATTCACAATAGCTGTTGTATTTCATTGTCACTCAGCTTGCATGTCCTCAAAAGCAAATAATATTTTCTCTGCATATCAGTAGTGATAAACAACTATTTATTTTGGAATAGTTGTTAAAAAAATAGAAATCGTGTGTACTATTTAAATAATTAAGTTCTGAATTAATAGATTTATGATGATGTTACTTTACCGTGGCTGGCTTGATTTTCCACAGAAGTGACCGATGATTGCAACGCGGTTTGTCAGAATGGAGCGGCTTGCAATTACGGCTGCAACGCTCTAACGTGCATCTGTGCGATCAACTGGAAAGGACAGACTTGTGAAGACAGTGAGCATTGCATGGTGTAATTATAACATGGTGTAATTATAACATGGTGTAAATAATCATAATCTCCAAATTTATAAAGCGCTACTTGAAAGCCAAGCGTGAAGCACCAGCTTATTCACAAGCGCTGAATATATAACATATCATAGTTATAGCATGGTGTAATTATAACATGGCGTAATTATAACATGGTGCGATTACAACATGGTGTAATTATATCATGGTGTAAATATAACATATCGTAATTATAACATGGTGTAATTATAACTTGGTGTAATTATAGCATGGTGCAACTACAACATGGTGTAATTAGACATGGTGTAATTAGAACATGGTGTAATTATAACCTAGTGCAATTACAGCATGGTGTAATTATAATTTAGTCCTGGGCACGACGTTAAACTGCATCCATCCTCCGCCACAGGGAACCAACAACGTCCCTGTGCCGGTCCTAAGCCCGGACAAAGTGAGGAAGGTTTGCCAGATGGGTGGCGATACGCTGGCAGTAAAAGACCAAGACGATTGAAATCCGCAAAAACCACGGCACAAGTGACAGAGCGACCCAGATGCTTCAAGGTGTCATGATGTGGAGCAGACATGCACAGGCCGGTCAGGACAGACCGGTGGAGAGAGTCGGGGGAGAGCGTGGGACACATACGGGCATTGACCCAAGTTGTCCTTCATGCCTCTCTCCCAATATTCTCTTCATTTAGACAAGGTGGTCTAACTGCTCCAAGATGTTAATGGTATGGAGCAGACCTGCTGACTGGGCCTGTTGAAGCTGGGCAGCATGACACGAGACTCGGACAGAGAGTGGCGTCGGACTCTTACGGGCATTGAGCCCAATGAGGTTGATGATGATGATGATGTAATTATAATGTGGTGTAGTACCGGTACTGTAGTTTTAATATAGTGTAATTATGACATGGTGCAATTACAACATGGTGTAATTATAGCATGGTGTAATTATATCATAGTGTAATTATAACAAAGTGTAATTATAGCATGGTGTAATTACAACATGATGTAATTACAACGTGTCCAAGGATCTGGGTGTGGGGCGGGGAGATGGTTGAATGGTGACATGCTGGCACGAAATTTTCGAAGGCCGTGGGCTTGATACCCTCTATCTAGCTCCAAAAGGTTGAGTCAGTTTTCAACTTCCCATAGGGGCAACTGTAAAAAATTTAATGAGCATTAGACTGCCATACAGTTAACGTTACTCCTGTTAAACTGGTTATCACTTGCTGCAGAGTCAATTAATAAATCATAAATGGTTATTATAATTAATAGCCATCACCTTGAGACTGAGCTTAGACCATGTAGTTGGATATTTGTCTGGTTACATAGCAGACGATTACTAACTACGGTACTTTGCATTTACTGGTAAGTTGTGTATCTGGTCGTTGAATAATTACTTTACTCTGTATATTGAAACTTCATTCTTATCACTGCACAGGTCACTGCAGCGGCTTGCAATGTATAAAATACTTGGTCATAGCTGTACATGGACAATTGTCCATGGACATACATGGACCTGAAAGTATACGTATGAACATAGGCATATGTACATGTATGGCCATGATCATAGACATAAGTGGAGATAGAGTGACATACCTGATCATAGACATAAGTGCAGAGAGAGCGACATACCTGATCATAGACATAAGTGCAGATAGAGCGAAATACCTGATCATAGACACAAGTGCAGATAGAGCGAAATACCTGATCATAGACACAAGTGCAGATAGAGCGAAATACCTGATCAACATTGGACATAGACATACATATGGACATAGACATACATTGACATATAAACACACATGAATAATTATAGACATAATGTGCAAATATGCAACGTCTTTACATACATGTATGTATTATGTTAACAATATGCAGCTTGTGTCAATGCACGTGTCCTTAAAAATTCATCGGACTTGATTCTTGGAAGCAGCACTACGATCTCTTGCTCCGCGAATTCTAAGCTGTCGACCGTTTTCTGGTCACGAACAGCCACAGACTTCAACAGCAGCTCAATCAACAAGTTAGTTTATAGAAATGTTAAATATTACTTCTAGACGGTTGAACTTAAAATATTTCAATTTCAACGTCAACATATTAAAAGCAAAAGGTCTTCAGAAAAAAATTTACGGGTCAAAGGCGTCGGCTCGTCTGCCAAAGTCAGGACCCGGCAACTTTTTCAAACCACTTTCAGCTCTCGGTAAATCATGTTATTAATGAACATTTCCAATCTTAATAATCACATCAAGTTAATTCTAGACGAGTTTGTTGTTGCTCTTCGTAGCTGATTGCACTGCGTAATGAATGGCATGAATTCAGAATTAAATTAACTGAAATAAAGCAATTTAACTTCTTCTGAGTTTGAAAATCTTCAAGCCTAGATCTATATGACTTTCCTTAGTCTCTATAGATTTCCTTTTGAAATTGCCGTATAGTATTTTAGGTTGACATTAATGTCCATTTCATGCGTGTGTGTGTGTCTGCCCGTGTGTGTGTGTGCGCGCGCATGCTTATGCAAGTAATATATTAGTAACTGATCATTTGAAGTTAGTAATAATATAGCCCTAGAACCTGGAATGGGCTCCCTGTTGCACTCCGCCTTATGCTTGGACTTCACACCACTATGTTTCGTTTTCACTTAAAAACTGCCTTATTTAGCTGTTGTTGAACTGGGAGCGCTTCTGAGGAGATATCTTGAAGATGTGCTATATAAAAAGTCAATAATAATAACAATATTAATAATGTACAATATTTCTTAGGTTGACCCAGAATGGCACATTGCCAATCACCGGGGCTCTTGCTGATGACGCTGGCCTGTACTATTGCTACGTCAACTCGAGTGATTGTGTCTCACGTCAACAGATCAACGTCAACGTCATTTGGGGTTGGCCTTTGATTGCAATCAGAATTATTTTTATGCAGTTTTACTTGGTACTAGAAGAACGTTAAGTTCATTCAATTTTTAATTTTTTTTTTTTTTTTGCTGTATTTTACTTACTAACTTACTGGTGTCATTTAATTGACTACACTTGGACATGGTAGCCGATTGGTAAGACTGTTAGAGCATTGTTGTGTGGAGAGTATGAGCTCCACAATGCTCCACATACATTGCAGGGTGAACACTACAGTGGTTGATCTAAGAATTTAATGATGATTAAAAATTATGTAGCGACCTGGAGCAAGTCCTTCACTCACAATTTCTAGGCGGCTTGGTACTTGGAGCTTAGATCGTTGATGAAATAGTGGTGATTAATAAATATGTAAAATAATAATAATATTAGCAATATAATAATAATAATAATTGTGATACTGTTTCATTCTTCTTAGGATGACAATGCGGTAGTCATTTATCAAATGTGGGATCGATGTACATTGTACAGATAAGTATGGTAGGTATGGTAAGGTCAGGTTGTTATGACAGGGCATTGAGGGCAATGGCTTTCTTGGAAACATTTCCTTGGAGCATTTGATTAAGGCAGAGCCTTGCCTTATGGGTGCATACCTCCAGAAGTGTAACCAGGATATGGAGGGGGGTTCCATTGGACATAGTCTGAGAGCATGGGGGTAGGTTTTCTAATTTTTTATTTTGCATATACAAAGTTTTTTCGGCAATTTATTTCATGGGAGGGTTGGAATGCACCATGGCTCAATGTACTGTATTGAAAAATTCTGTCAGTGCCTTTGAACTTCGCAACTACTTGCACTTTGACAGTGCCAGTCCCAAGCATAAAGAAAGGAGGAGGGCAACACTAATAAACCTAGATATGCATGTATGTATGTGCACTTGTTATAGCGCCTCTGCAAGGTTTCTACTCAGAAGCGCTCCCGACTGCAGCACGGACACTGCATCGGAGTTTCACGCCGAAGCGCTCGAGCAATTGCAAGCGAAGGACTTGTCCAAGGTCCCTACGCGGCAACTTGAGGTGGATTCGAACCTGCATCCTTCCAGCTGCAAGGCAACGAGCATACCCACTACACCACCTCGCCCCACAAATATGACGCAGTGTATTAAACAGCGAAATGCGTTGGTCGTAAAGTAGAAGGCTGGTGAGTGAAATGATGTAACATTTGAGCGCCTCTGAGTAGTTTTTTTTTTACTTGAAGGAGCACTATATAAATTTCCGAATGAATGAATGAATTTCAGACACGCCTCCCACCAATTCCGTCGCCGAGGATCTGCAGAAAACAGAAGGCGACAGTTTGCAGTTGTCCTGCAATGTCACAACGCGACCAGTTGCTCTGCTCTTCTGGCAGTTCACGGTCTTTGCATCGGATAAGGTGAGCCGACTTTGATTGACTATTAAAGGCGAAACTAGGTTACGCTGCAGAGAGCTACTGCCATTTATCTACTCCGCGGTCGACTTGACTTGCAATGCATGTAGTATGGTGTTACTGTTACAAGGTTTATCGACAAAGATGTCTTACTTGAAGCGATTGTCTATCTTCAATTCTATTGATATATTTAACGAATTTGCAGTTAAAGTCAGTTTATGCAGATACTTATGCATACCAATATATAATATATATACATTGGGTATGCAATACTTGATGATGATGATGATGGTTCTCTGCCCAAAGGCAGGTTCATTGGCTTTACGCCCCTGGGGATGCAATGCATATATTATGCATAATTATATATTATATTTATGTATAATTTGTATATAATACCTCATAATTTTCGACTCAAAGTTGCACTGAAATCACGGGGTAAGCACGTAATATCAAAATCAAATCTGCACTGTTGTCATGAGTAAACCTTAAAAGTCCCATACTTCTTGTTCTCTTACCTTGGTTGTTTTGCATTCAGAACTCCTAGTAAGCTGGTGCTCTGCACTTAGCTTTCAAGTGGCACTTTAGAAGTGTGATGTTTGCACGATTTAATGCGATCAGTTATTTTGGTCACAATAAAGGATTTAATTACTATTTTTTTTATTGTGTCTTGCTCCAAACAATTCAACGGTGCATTGGCTAACTCCTTGAATCTACTAATGCAAGACATCTGCCAGTGCTTGCACTCAGACAGTGCCAGTCCCAAACCTGGATAAAGTAGGAGGGCAAAGCTAATGATCTATGTTCTCACACAGTGTTGTCATATTAAAGTGAAGCTACTACGGTACCTCTACTACTAATTAATTATGCAGAGTCATCACAGAACAGGAAATTATCATAAAATCGTTCTCAATGAACTACAAGTCATTCTGTTTATTATTTCGTAGGATTTATCAAGGAAAACGACGGACTGCCACCGTTCCACCACTCCATCCTCCGCTCCACGAATCTCCTCCACCCGATCCTCCTCCTCCCCAACTTCACCATCCCCCTCCTCTTCCACTGGTAAAGTCACAAGCGTAACAGACGAGTTACTGTGTGACCCACCGCCTACAACCATCGTAGTTCCTACCATCCTGGGAAACAAATCGAGAGGCCTGTCACGGCTCTTCATCGAGTCCTTGGCCTCAACGGACAGCGGCCGGTACACGTGCCTTGCAGAGCTTGCTGGGCAGATGACCTTCACATTGTCCATGTACAATGTAGTTGTGCGTAAGTATGTCTGTGGTCTGTGGTTTTGATCTATTTGTACCTTGGCCATGAACCTCATTAACCCAGGGCTGAAAGTGGTTTGGAAATGTTGCCGGGTCTGACATTAGCAGACGATCAAGTCAACGCCTTTGACCCAGAATTTTTTTATGATGACCTTTTTTAGTGTTATTTGCCATTTTAAAAAAATCCTACCATTTTTACCTAGTTTACGCATATGACGAACTTTTTTAGTAATTCACAACCGAATTTTGAGTTTCTTATTCATTCATGTATTAATCTTTTACCCGTTTGCCCCGAGAATATCCGCTGAAAACGGACTTAAATTTTGAAAATGAACGGGTAAAGGGTTAAACAAGCGACATGGCAACAGCAGGTCACGAAAATCAATGCCAGGTCGCAGACCCGGCTCACTTTCAGCCCTGCATTAACCGTTCTCATTGAACTGCAAATTCTGTTAATTTATGAATACATAAATTATTATTACATAAATTTATTACACGCTCAAGGTCACACCAAAGTGTGAATCTGAGGCATGATCATAAGTCGACCTATACCTTTACTGGGGCATGGTGGCGTAGTGGGTATGTTCGTTGCCTTCCAGCCAGAGAGTTGCAAGTTCGAATCCACCTCAAGCCGCCATGTAGGGACCTTGGGCATGTCCTTCACTCGCAATTACTAAGCGCTTCGGCATGAAACCCTGATTTAGTGTCCGTGCTATAGTCGAGAGCGCTTCTGAGTAGGAATCTTGAAGGGGTGCTATAACAAGTGCACATACATACATACATACATAACATGCATGCACCAGTTCATATTTATGATTAGCCTTACGTAACCAGCTTCATTAAACTGGGAAACTACTACAAGATTCATTTTGTCAGTTCACATAAATAAAGTAAACTAACAACAGTCAGATATGATTTTCTGCAGGTCCAGCAGCTGCAGTGAAGCCGGGCAGTAGCTCTAAAGGTAAGACAGAATACCAACCATTAACGTTTTGAATACAGTTAATGTCTTTATTCTCGATGTCAAATAGATGACACCATTTCCTTGAACTTCTTCCATGTGTTTTAGCTATGTTTACGTCGTTCTATTAAAATTTTCGTGCACCACAGAAACTAATTGATTTAAGACCTCGCCTTGTCAACCTGGATAGCAAGACCCATTTGGAGGTCTTACCCCGAGAAGATGGCATGGTGGGCATTTGAGTGGTAGAGGCTTTTAGAGATGCGTATCAACCCCATTTCCCAACCCCGCTTTGGGTGTGCCAAGTATATTATCTTGACATTTTGAGATCAGCAATAGTTTTTCAGAGCACCCTGTCGTTCAAGGTAACTCAGGTATTGATCCAGAAAAATGGCTAGATTACCCTTTCCTGGATCCCGACAGCATCGAATAGTTTTCACTTCTGAATGCTGAATTCTTCTGGTCTGTTTTAAATTCAGCGGCATCTGCGGAGACCTTGCTTCAACTCTGGATGGTTGCCATAATCATCTAC
Organism: Lumbricus terrestris; assembly: GCA_949752735.1. NCBI lineage: Eukaryota > Metazoa > Annelida > Clitellata > Crassiclitellata > Lumbricidae > Lumbricus > Lumbricus terrestris. Next base: position 13,879,142 of record OX457050.1, on the reverse strand, counting down.
GGGACAATGTTGATCAGTGTTGGCATATTTGTTGCCATCTTTATGTTGAGACTGAAATGGGACGGTAAACAAGGTAAAAACACAAATCACCAGCTTTTATTTATAAATAGATTTAATCTAAAGTTTTCTATAGATATTATTCTTAGAAACATTATTATTATTTTTCATTTAACATAATAATCATTCCATGGTAGATGTCAATACCACTAATAATTATCGCTAAATTTTAGCTGTTGCTTTTGAGTTTACTGCTGTGGCCTCCCGCTTCAATAATCGCTGCTTCTGCAGCCTGTGGTGCCAAAAAGGTTGGACAGCATGGTCATAGTGGTTCAGTAGTAATTGAATATAATAACCTTCATTTATTTTTTCAAAGTGCCATGAGCACAGCATGATTACAGGAGTCGGATTTAAAACTGTTTGGCAGCCAAACAAGGCCCTCATCACTTCCTACTGTTCATTTTGCTAATGACATCTGGCATATGAAAAGCGGTGTTGCCCTTTGGGATGGTATTGGAAGCGATACTACTTACTGATCCCTATTGGTGGGATCAGTGATCCCTTCAGGGCCTATCCTTGTGGCCAGTCCCCTATAAATATGTGATTGCAAAATTTTGTATAACTGTAAAAGAAATGATTGGTTTCAAAATAAATGATTGATTGATCTTCTTTAGAGTGTTACCATTACCCTAAAACCATCTCTAGTGGATTTAAAATGCTAAAACAACTTACTATATCAGCCGTAAGTTTTGCGAATGAATGGTTTAAAATACACGTAGTGTTTCTAATACATATTAAACCAGGAATGGATATAACTTCTTAGATGTCCATCTTGTTGCTCTTCTGTTCACAGATCCTCAAGTAATGCCGGTGTGTGATGATGTGGACAGCTCCTGGTAAGTAACATTACTTAACGGTGTCAGTTTAGTGCACCTAAAAGTACTAATGTGACAGTGTCCGATTTTCAAACGTGTAGTTACTTCATATTGTCTTCCTTCCTTTAGCATACATCAAAGTACTAGTGTGACAGTGTCCTATTTTCAAGAATTGTGATGCATGTAGTTACTTCATATTGTCTTCCTTTTAGCATATATCAAAGTACTAGTGTGACAGTGCCCTATATTCTAGAACTGTGATTTTGTGTCTACGAAAAATGTGACCCTGAAGTTTCCTTAACCCGTTTAACGACAAAATGCAGTAAATAATAGGGGAACCAATGCAGCATGATGTTACAGGGCTAAATGCTCTTTGTTAACTGTAACAAGTACTAGTGTGACAGTGATTCAAGAACTGTGATTTTGTGTCTATGAAAAAATTAATGTGACCCTGAAGACTAAGGTATCCTTAACCCTTTTAACGACAAAATGCAGTAAATAATAGGGGAACCAATGCAGCTTGATGTTAAAGGGTTAAATGCTTTTTGTTAACTGTACCAAAAAGCCCGATCCAAAGATTCTGCCACATGAAATGGGAGTTACAATGAAGTAACGTAAAAACTTCAATCCCGATGCACAATAAATTAATGGTGTCCAACAATGAAATTTTATGACCTGCATCACTGTGTGGCATGAACCATGACACGTTACATTTTTATTCTCATGTTTCGACAGCGAAGTGAAATGTGATTCTCCCAGTGAAGATGTCTGTGACGGCGACGAGCTATACGGTTATTGCGAACAAGACGAAGATTTGGCACCACCAACCCGCGTCCATGGCAACGGACAATCACAATTGACCGGTCAACTGGAACAGCAGCAGCAGATCAAGTCCTATTTGCACGATTTGCCACCGCTGCAGAGTGAGTACAAGCTTCAGCAACCACTTGCTAACAGCAATGGACAGAATTGGAATCTACCACCTCTCAACAACCTCAGTGCCGCTGGGCAACCTGTGGGAAACCTCGTTGGAGCGAATTCCCTCTCTCCGTTGAACCCTGGCGATGCTGGGGAAGGCAGCGTCAGTCCTGGAATGGATGGGCGACGCAGGAGGAAGATAATTCGAGAGTAGAAACAACCTTGTTGTGCAAATCCTACGTACATCTTCAGTGTAGCAACCACCTGCTTTCGGACCAGTGGATTTGAGTTTCCGCTGTGACCACGCTAACGCAATCTTTCACTGTGGTAACTAATTGAATTGTGTGTGAAATATTCCTGTTCTTAGCATCACAACCTAACTGAAACTACACCACTGACTGCCTGTATCTAATGAACTAGAAGCCCCAACAACAGTAACTTAGGTGTGATACTTATTTCAGAGGACAGATGAGACAACAGATTAATGAAGAATCTCAGTGTTTAACATAATTCTATCTAACATTAGTAATGCATTCTTGGAATCCAGTTTAGCAAGGAGGCCAAATGAAGACTAGTGCCCTTGGGACCCACAGTCTGACCCCATTTCCACTTACACAGGCTGTAACGCACTGCGCTCTGCTGTCATAATGGTTCCTTTCGACAATGCAGAGTCATTCCTTCTCTGGTTGGTCCAACAACCTGGAACAGGCTTCCTATGACTGCAACACCTCCCAAACTGTTCTCAATTTAACATGTTGAAGACTGGGTTTTTTCCCATTTGATCTCGGCCGGGAGCGCCTCTGAATAGTAAATCTTGAAGGGACGCTATATAAATTTTGATTGATTGAGAAATGCTTAATTGAGAAATTGTAGAGCAGAGTGCTAGCTTTTCATATACCAACCATGTCCTTTCATATGCCACTACCTTGATCTAATGAACGAGAAGCCACAACAACAGTCACCAAGGTGTGATACGAATTTAAGAGGACAGCAGGGCTTAAAGTGTGCCTGGACGGTCATGGATGGCGTCCATGCACTTGTTTTAAAATCTGAACGCCGTCCAGCCACTTATTGGCGAGCACAGACTGGAAAGATAAGGGGCGCCCAGGCACTTATTTTCTCACACTTTGGACAGTGGAGGACAGGCACCATCCAAGTTCAGTTACTGGCCAGAGTAGATATCAGTACGCTTAAAAAACCCATTGTTACCCGGCCACTACCATCTATGAGAGTGACAATAAAATAGGACAGAATAGATTATCTTTCCAGCATCATCATAATGTTAGCAGGTCAAATAACATGAACAAAGCTACCTAACCGTTAATAAAAACCAAACTGTTAACAAACAAGAGCAACTTTGTACAATCTCTAGTACTCTCTACAGCAAGGGAAAGCAACAAAAACTTTTTTACACGAACTCCCATCAAACGAACAGCACACAATTCATTTCAAGCCAAAATCAGGAAAATGTTATCTTTAAATTGCTAATACACTCATACAACCAGAGAAATTATGATTGATGCACGCCCAAGCTGTAGATAGTCATAAATAACACGCCACCTTGCAGAAAACGATAGTTTCTACGATATGTTGAGTAGTCCGTCGTCGTTGCCCCATCATGAGTCCGCTCCATTCTGAATGCAACACGGCGATGTCAAGGGCAACCTGTAACAAAGTTGTCACCTCAAAACGCGCAGCCAGTGCACAACACCGTGCAATAGACTACGTATGCAGAAAAGGCTCTGTCACTGTATTCGAGTGACAGCAAAATAACCCTTCATAGTAAAACACAGACTTCTAGTAGTGTGTGTTTAACACTTGAACGCCAACAAGGAGCGCATTCTGCCCAACACAAAAATCGCAATTTAAGAATTTCTCTGCAAACATTAGCTAATGATTTTCTGGCATCCAAACAATATCACACAAGTAGTAGGCAAGTGAATTGGAATGTGCAAGTAACTACTAACAAAGCATCCATCTTCCGGGTGCACACGTTGAAAATCGCATTAAAGCAATGGATAATTACAACGTTGCATCTCATTACAATGTCCCTCCCTTTTTGTTTGCATTGATGCGCCAGATACCACACCCCCATTTAACCACACTCGTAATTGAAATTTTTTATATAAAATGGCCTGGGATGTGGATCCAAACTTTTTCTAGAAATTTCTTACAGCAGAGGCTGATTACAATGCGATCTTTGATATGGTTTCCAAGCACAGTTTGCTTTAAGCTCTCTATTCAACATCGCTCAAACAATGTCCTGCAAATAACTGGCATTTTGAGGAATCAATCCAAGAGTAGCACTACTGAGGTTAGCTATGGCCCATTCCAGAATCATACAATGATACAGCCCATTTGGTGACTTTCAGGATACGTAACTTCTAATACCACCAGTCATGGCCACAAATAGAGCAGAGTTATTCAGTTAGGATTGACTGGTAACATCATTAGAAAAGGATTACACATTCCAAATGATTGTATCCATACCGTGGTGTATCCAGGTCTTTTGGCATTTGGCCACAAAATTTTTACCCATGTTATACTTGACAACAAGGCATTCTTATATACTTCTTTATTGGACCCCCCTTACGTTCTGACTGAGTTACTCAATTTTTTAACCAACACTTAACTACTGTAACGCACAACACTATCCTACACTCAGAAACATCTTTCCCATTTCACTGCTCCTCAAAACTATCACAACAGTTGAAGATCATGAGATGTTCCAAAAGCATGAGTTGAAAATGAATAGAAACAAAACTGAAGATGACTGCTGTGTAGCAAGCTGCTACAGGTCAGACATGCATGTGCAATACAAACAACACCAGTTATGGCAACAGGGTTAGCTTCAACATTTCTTAACTGGGAACTACACTTATGCTAAACAAACACTGAAATCTCTCACCAGCTGTTGGTGCACTCGTTACATTATATGTAAATGCAAAAAATGTAACACAAATGTGTAACTGAAACCTTACCTTATGACTTACACACTAAAAATTTCTGTAACTGAAAGTTATCTGAGTACATGGCTCACTAGCTATACAGACCAAAGAGAAACCAATTTTTAACAGCTGCCTACAGATTACAGATTCTTCAAGATATTGAAACACCCGTACAAATTTATAAAGCCAGTACACAAAATTACACATACACAAGAGCAAGTAAGCCACTGAAGATGTCAAACTGTTTTAACGGAAGAATCGAACCAAACCATTTTCTGATTATAAGACGCGTATCAAACAGCGATACTAATTTGGCAGTTAGTAGAACAGTGATGACGTAAGTATTCCAGTTGGGCAATTAGCAGACACGGTAGAGCGATGGTAGTGCTTGTGCATTATTATGTTCATGCCAATACCACCGACAAATAAATTTAGGCATTAGCTAATACCGCGACACATTAAAAAGTAAGGAAATGATGTACTAGTTTACTCCACATTGAAAGATACACGACTTTTGTTAATGCCACTCGGGTTCATACCAATGCCACTTAGGTTACACATGCTGCAGCTGTTAGTTAATTCCTGTAAAACTTACTCATCCAACAAAACGCATCTTCATTGCTTACGTAACTGCTATTATCAGAACTGATGCCAATAGAATCCGTGAGTCTAATTCATTTTGCTACGCGTAGACCAGAATGACCTGGATACAATAAAAAAAGGTGCTACCGTAGTTATCTTTGCCATCACAGAAAATCCATACAAATTCAGAATCCATATATTTCAAAGTCCCAAATCAAAATTACAAAACATTCTTTCAATGCTAAGACAATAATACAAATATGCAAACATGCTATGCTCATTTAGCTTATGACCTCTAGACCCTCTCTATCTGCTAAGCGTGCAGCATTGGGTGTGGAAAGTTTGTATTCAAAACCAAAAGAAAAGCAACCCTAGCAAAAGATAACTGTCAATTAAAAAACCGCAGGCATTGTGCAACATAATAATAACATCAATTACAAAGCAAGTGCCCAAATTAACTCCTATTTACATAAACATTAGACAACATATATGCACCCAGTAAATTACATACCGTAATATATACTTAACAATATATATACTTATGTATAATCACATACAGGTATACATCAATGAGAATATCATGAGATATACCAGCATATATACATCAACGTTGCAAGTGTACAGCAAACTCTAGAATATATGTCTGTAGTTCTGTACATATATTCAAAAACTGATTTGCTGTTTCATGTTCCAAAGCCGTAAACGACGCCAGTATTTTCTTTTAATTTGCATATTCAGGTCTTGTCACACACGCAAAAACCAATGCATAATGCAGCCACAAATCCTGCTTATGCAATAATAATAATTAAACTATGTGAACTATGTATGCACCACCCGATGGTCTCTGATGCAAGTCACAAACTAGTCAACATGGACGACGCTGTAGATTTTGGTGACGAACCAGAAGCAGGCGAAGAAGCCGATGGTACCTGCAAGAGAGAGACAACAACAGGTGGCTGTAGCACATCATTTTTCAGATCTCGTGTATAAGGTAACAAAGCAAACACAAGCATATTGAGCTTACAATATTCATCCCTAATTCCACTATAACTGAATGGAGACTGTGCGAGAGGATCTGCAAGGTCTGGAGATGACATGGAATGCTGTTGAAGTGGTGATGAACACAGAGGAGTGGAGAGACTGTATTGCCTGACGTGCAGATCTGCATGAGAAGCACTAAGGTATAAGGTAAGGATTCTACAATGGAGGGTGTTTTGCCAGTTTTGTGTTGGGGGTGGGGTGATGATGTTCAGGCAAACTGGAAATTTATGTACAGCCAAACCATTTGAGTCATTTCAAACAAGTGCTACATCGATCCAAGTGAAACCACAGAATTCGTGCTGTGCACAGTGAATCTATAGCAGTGGTTCCCAACCTTTTTTTGACTTGAGGGCCACTTTTTCTTAGTTGAAGGACATTAGGGGGGCCACAAGGCTAAAATTTAATTAACTAAAAGCATATACAATTGTTATATTTTAAATCAAAATAGAATGTTTGATGCTTTTTATAGAAGTCAAAATAAACTAATTTTTAATAGAAAATAATTGTGTTCTTTCCTGTTCAAACTGTCAATTTTTTCATATATTTTGGTTAATTCTTTGAGAGATGAGGGCCATTTTTTAGGTCTGGCGAGCCACTTTTGGGAACCACTGATCTATAGCATAACAGCAAATTGCTGAGTGTCGCCTTTACATTCAGCATGACTTTTATGTTCAGTGTAGCACAGTTCAGCTCAGAAGTACCTCTCCACAAGTATGCATGCAAGACATACACACAGCCCACTGAATTTTCATACACGTTTAAACTTATACAAAAGGCAGTGAAAGTGGTTTTTCTATCCAATTTTAAACTCGTTTCTGATTATGTAATACTCTAACCTGTGAGCAAGAAGACAATGAAGGTCATGATGAATGTGTAGCCAAAGAAGAGGAAAGTGTTGAGAAAGCCTTCCATCTCCAGCTTAGAGACATAGTAGTGGATGCTGTACAGGAAGAAGTAGAAGGCCGTGAAACCGCTCGTCAGGAACGATCTCCACCACCAGTGGTAGTCCTGCAAACACACAACACCAAGAAATGTTGAAACAAAACGTATACATTTGTACACAACCACTATCGACAATTATTCAAGCATCTTAGCCATGTGGGAAACATTATGTATTTCTGAATTAAGCCATAGATAAACATTGTACATATCCCAATTTTCAATTGATTCAATCACTATGTGCATTTATATAGCGCCTCTTCAAGGGGACTACTCAGAGGCGCTCCCAACCTCAGCGCGGCCAAATAAAACTGTCTTAAGATGAGAGAGGAAAGTCTGAGGATTTTTACAAAGAGAGCAGAGGGTCAGAGGAAGACCATTCCAGGTAGAGGGTCCAACCACCAAGAAAGCAACGCTAATGAAGAATTGCACAGTGCACCTTCTTAAACCTGTAACACACTGGAGACTTCTTGTAACTTACTTCCCAATTATATTATACGATGAATTCTGGCATAACATGGGACCAAACATATTTCTGCATCATGAAGTGAAGTCAATGTAATAATAATTTCCTTTATTGAACTATCAATCCGGTTGACAGACCGCAACCGGTTTCAGTTATTCAATTGAAACAACTCACAAGAACACAAATCTTAACTACTAATAGAGCAGACAACTAAGATGCAATACAAGGGCGCTAATGGCAGCCTACAAGGCACGTCTATTCTATGGAGGGCTTCGGGAATTGAACTTGAGTCCTCTGATCTCCTTGCCAATGTGTTATCCAATGCGTCATCGGGCCCTCCCATGGTTCATGATGTCGGTCCCACACAGTATCAAAGAAAGCATTAAATGACTCTGCAGTGTACATGTTACACCGAAAAGAAGCCCAACTAACCTCAGCACACAAGTGGAAATAGCACAGCAGAATGGTCGTCTCCGAGCAGGTTATAACGAGAATGACAAAGACGAGGAACAGAAATCCAAACATGTAGTACAGCTGGTGAGACCTGAAATTCACAAATCAACATTAGCATCATAACGACTTAAAACTCATCGAAAATCTATGTAGCATCGTTAGAACTAATTTAATATTACCACTCGACAGATTAGAAATTTGAAATTACCAAAAACAATCACAAATTCATATCAAGATGACCGTCGCTAAACATTTATGACGAAAATTACTACACTGCAACACAATATTATTTACACTGCAACACTCTACACGTTTAATAGGAAATGCAATAAAAAATGTTGGCTCTACATCAGAAGGAACGAAAGCATCACTGTGGGGCGTGGCGATGTAGTGGGTATGCTCGTGGCCTTGGATCAGGAGGGTTGCAGGTTCAAATCTACCTCAGGCCGCCGCGTATGGAAATTAGGAAAGCAATTGCTCAGTGCTTCGGCGTGATGTTCCAATTCAGTGTCCGCACTGTAGTCGGGAGCGCTTCTGAGTAGATCCTCTTGAAGAAGAAATATAAGTGCACATACGTACATGACATACATACTCCCACCGCCACTTGAATACCAACCAATTTCACCGCCTCAAATGGCAGTTTAGTGTACGTTAAAACATGTACCGCTCGATGTAGGGGGGGTCGTCTCTCCTTACCAGATGCTGCTGAGAATGAAGAAGAGTTGGATGAAGATGCAGCCGAAAGGAAGGATGCCGCCCATGATGATGCCGATCAGTGGTTTTGTGTAGAAGGACTGGTCCGGAATCTGGCGAGGAATCTGATTAGTGCGCACTGGATGCTCAATCGCCTGTAATAATAATAATAATAGTAATAATAATAATAGTGATAACAATAATAGTAAAAATAATAATAGTAATACTAATAATAGTAATACTAATAATACCCGGCAGTAATAATAATGATTACGACAATTTATATGGTGCAGTAATACGACAATTTATATGGTGCAGTAACACAGCCATGCCATTAAAGTGTGCCTTAAAAAACAGCTAACATGCGGGATAAGCCCTAGCGAACAAGTAACTAGAACAAAGAAACAACTACAACGTACACGATCACAGGTTCAAGCTCTCATATCTTTGTCAACACTACGTTGTTCTCATTTCAGGAAATTAAAATAAATAAACAGTTTGTCACTTTTAAAAATGTATTTCTATTTTTCTCTTTAGCTTTACGCAGTAATTTATAAAATAAATAGATGATGAGCCCAAGAGCAAGAATAGCAATGTCAATATATTTATTTTATACATACATACACTGAGTCATGTCACATTTATAAATCAATGAAAAAACAATCACACAATTTGCTCCTACACTAGTACAGATGCAACTTGCAAGTAGAATAATTTGTATATATTTTGCACCTAACATTTATTCAAAGAAATGCACGGAAATTCGGCATATATCATAACCTGAATGCAAAAAATTGTATCTTACATTTAGTCGAAGATTCAAATTATGAAAAAAAACATTCTCTGCATTTGGCTTGGTTGTTTTATTTATTTAGATATGACCATCACTTAACGCCCTGCATGCCTACACGTCATTATCAACATCACTACAGAAGTTTAGGAATTGGGTAGAAGTTTAGAATTCGGGTAGAATTTCTGATCTTACCCTGGCAACGTAATCCGGTACTTACCCGCTTTTTGAAACCAAAGTAGGCGCCAACGAAAGTCAGTGGAACAGACACCCCAAACCAGAGTGCTAGAAGGGCAACAAGGGTGGAAAATGGTATTGCGGCACTGCTTCCGACGCCCCAGAAGATGAGATTCAGAATGAAGAACATGCAGAAAATAATCCTACAACGAAAACACACTCAAAGTGAAGCAACTATTCTTCAGTACATGTCAAATATCTCAATCAATTCCAAATCAACAATAAAGACACAAATAATGTTTAACCAAAAGTCGTTTTCCTCTAACAAAGCAAGCATATTGGAACCTCTCCAAAAGCATCAAGAAATATTGAAGAAACTTTACACATACTACAAACAGACAAAGACGAATGCCATCACAATAATAAAATGCAAAGGAAATCAACGAGTTCGATAAGAGAATAAAACTGATTGACAAGTGCTGCTCACCCAGGACACAAGAAGGCTGTCAGAATGACATTGCTTTTCCACTTCTCGCCACCAAACACTGAATAAAGCAGAAAGGATATAAGTCACTATATCATAATAACTTCTATTTTCTGGCGTATACCATCTTACCTTAATGCATTACCTGGCTAGGTATTTGACACAAATCAAATCAGAACCTGGCAAGCAGACCTATTTTAACTAAAAGCACTCAAATAATTATTGTTGTCTATGGAATCTGTCATGGAAAGGGAGAGCACTAGCCATTCGCACTCAGATGCCAGTTACAGCAACTCTAAGTTTCTCGTGAAGAGATGCTAAATAAATTTGTGGTTACAATTACAACCGATTAAATTACATTAGAAGACATAAACAAATGTCTTGTTGATCTTTAAAAGTGAGTACCATGAAAATACCTCAACCATTTGCATGATTGAACTGGTTCAAAATATTTAGTTTACACTTGTAGGTAGGCAACTTTTAAGAATACTGCAATCCACTAAAAATATGTGCTAACATTTTAATTTTCTCATGTAAAAAGCAAAACTACACAGATATAACAAACTGAATTTGCCTGCTCGCTGGATGGTAAAGCATTACTTACTTTTGTAAATTCTGGAGGAAACGTATCCAGCCGGAGTTCCAAGGCAAACATAAAGGACGAGGGCACAGGTCATCAGTGCACCACGGTTGGCCGGAGACAAGAATCCCAGACACGCAAAAACTAAAAAATCAAACTCACTTTAGACCGTTAATCATCACAATTAACAAACATATAGCAATTCAAAAAATGAGCAGTACTTATCTACTTAACCTCCGGGAGCGCTTCTGAGTGGCCTACCTTGAAGAGGCGCTATATAAATTTCTGAAATAAATAAACCTCCGTTCTCTTAGATCTTCAGCCTTTAAACCTATCTAAGTTGGTCAACATTAACTATTATTTCAACACGTATGTCCAGTACTGCTAAAAAATTAGACTCTCGTGTAACTGGAGTTAAGAAACCAATTAAAAATGATGCATCGTTAAAAATGATGCATCTCAACACAAAGATGACATTTTTCATATTTTTTCTTCATATTTTTAAAACTAATTTTCTCTTATTTTTATTTCTATATTTCTGTTTGATCTAAGCACACAGTGCTGGAATTTTGTCGGTCCCTTACTGAGAGTGATGAGAGTCATGAAGAAGATCTGCACTCCACTTCCGAGGAAGAGCGACAGCAGCATTCCCTTACGAGGCGGACGGAACACATCACCATGCACCAGTTTCCACCCAAACTCCTCCTGCGCATCCTCCTAATAAAACGTAAAAGCATTTCTTCCATGTAACAATCACCAGAAAGGACATACAGTGGATGTAATAATTGCATCAAATTAAAAATTCGATAATTTTATTCATTATTGCATATTCCAGGCTTTTCATTCAGACCTATCGTCATCTCTCGTTTCAGCATCACCTATTGTTACGCAATAAAACATATCACTAACAAATTCTCAGATCAATTCATCCAAAAATTGCGCTACTATTAAAAAAAATTTATTTGTCTGCAACACAGAATATATTAGTTCAAATCAAAGCACAGGTTTGTTTCTTGGAAACTGGCAGAGCTCTAAAGACTCAACAGCAACCAGAATAAATGATCAGTAATTATATAATCAAACCAAGCAAGGCAAATATTAAAATAATCTAACTGAAATAATGCAGCGATGTCAGTTACTTACTGCGCTGTCCAACTGGTTGTATCGGGCAATGTCTCGATGAAGTGTCCTCAGCAAGATCATGGCAACCATTCCAGACAGGAACAGAACAATCACAACTGAATTCAGAATGCTAAACAAAGCACAACAAAAAATGCATTTAACATAGTGAAAATAAACCAATAAACATCCATTGAATGTAGAATACACCTATGCACAATTTTCACATCCGTTTAAAGTAGAGGAATACAATAAAAAATCCATTTAACATAGAAAATAAACCAATAAACATCCATTGAACGTAGAATATACCTAAGCACATCCGCTTCAAGTAGAGGAAAACAATTTAAAAAATCCATTTAACGTACACCACACCTATACAAAACATCAACTTTAAGTAGAGGAATTAACCCGTAAACCATCGCTTAAAGCAGAATAGCGCATCCGTAAACATCCATTTAAAATTACGTCCATGGATACAAAAGTCTGACAGCATAACCAAAACATAGAGCATGAGATTCAAGATTCGCAAAATACAAAATAGCCCGACGACAGCCAGAAGTGAAACCTTAACCCTTCAACGACCAGCGTGTACTAAAATGTATGGGGAAACATATGCAGTTGGTCGTTAAAGGGTTAAAGTAACCTGCGCAATGAGCACATGGATCTGAAACTCTTTGACTTCTGGACAGCATGCTAACCACTCAACTGGATGAGCAAATAACAAAAGTCACCACCAATTGAGTTGACTCACCTAAACCACTCGATGTTTGCATTCTGAATTGAATCCAGAACGTAATCCCATCGTGACGACCACTTCACATCCAGATTTTCCTTAAAAGCAACACATAAAATGATATTCAAAGTCAAACTTGATCGTAAACCCACCCCAACAATAGCAACAGAAAAAGAAATGAATAGCTATGTTAGACACCATCACTTTCATAAGAGCCGTTCCACACTAAGTTTTCTATTGATCAAATCGAATAAGCCTGTGTCACGAAATAAAGACTTCCCCCGATACAAAGTCTCCCCCCGAAACAGAGTCTCCCCCTGGATGAAAATCTGTATTGGAAGAATTTTTCTGAAGTAAAAGTATATTATATTTCTTGTTTCTTATATTTCTTGGAAGAATTTTTCTGAAGTAAAAGTATATTATATTTCTTGTTGCATAACCTGGCAACGTAAACTAACCGTTTGCCTGCCTATCTCTAAATTTGATGAAACTGTAGCCCATCTCACGCTCAACGGGGGAGACTTTATTTTGTGGACGGCGGAAATATTCTCTCCCCACGGAGACTTTATTTCAGAATATACTCTGCGGGGGCGAATTTATTCTGGAACAGATCCTCCGGGGGGAGAATCTGTTTCGAAATAAAGTCTCCGGGGGAGACTTTTAGGGGGGAGACTCTGTCACGCGACACCAGCTTAGAAGCTAAGGCTGTTTTATTCATGGAACGCACAATTCAGCATGACCAGCTAAGTTCAAAAGTTCAACTCTAAATAGTTAGTCAATTAAGTTTAGGTTTCCATGACCTTCACATAGTCCTTGTGGGACTTTGCGACTGCCACAGATAGCTAGTCAGAATGGAATGGTTAATGGCAAAAACAATCCTGAAGGGATATCTACGAGCAGGAGCAACAGGCATGGAAAAGCGGGTTGGAGTCGCTAAGGATCGACTCCTCAAAGTGGCAGAGTGGAGATGGATTATGTGCTATGTCACCTGCTTGTGCCTCTTATTCATCGCAATTACGCCCTTCACCCATTCATGAGTAAATGAAATAAAGCTGCTACATGATGATGAAAAACTGCACACCACGGGTCTCATATAAGCAGATCACGCCCAGTCACTGACATAGTTAACAAGAAAACCCTTAAAATGAAATATTCTCATAAATTTAGTTTCATGCTCTTTCTATAAATTTTCACCACAAGCCATGGTTCGGTTGGATATCTGGCATGAATTACATAACGAACAAAATCCACCACCACCACCCCGGTGGCACCACCACCACCACCAACCACACCGCCTCCACCACCACCCAGACTTAGATGTCCATGTTAGCTAAATGACGTCAAAAGCACATCTGCAAGCAATACGTCATCAGTAAGGTGAGATTAATAAAGCTACTATAATTGCAGATCTGTTTAACAGCCATAAGCCTACTTAATTACTCCGCCATCTTACCTTAAAGGTGACTTGATAGGTGTAATCAATGAAGACGTCGGCAGAGAGGTCCTTTGGCAATGCCAGAGGCTTGTTTTCCTTGACCGTCTGTTCAATATTCGGTGAATCCTTGTGGGCAATGCTGAAGGAGAGAGAGAAAAAACACCAACTGGTTATGACACTTGCAAGCAGAACTTTCCGTCGACATTTATTGAAGGACAATGTAAAAAGGTTTGTTAGTGAATCAACACCCAAATACAGTAATTTTCAGTTTGGCAATGCAGTTAGATGTCAGCATTTTTCAGCTGGAAAAGTTTGCGCTGAAATCCTGCAATTATTATTACGCATTTATCATAAGCCACTATCTAACACACAAGTCCACTGATGGGGTTGAGCAACTGCAATGCCATGTAACTTGAAATAATTAAAAATCAGATGTAGTGCCAACTGAAGTCCAATCCAGGCATTGCCTGGGTCACGTCATAGTTAGTTAGTTATAGAATTATTACTCAAAGTGCATTGATATCAACACTGCTGAAAGCAGTTACTCAGCACTACGTAACTGTCCACCAGCGGCTATGTTGAAATCAAGTACTTTGGAGAAACATGTGGTTGCATAAAAAATACAGCTAAGTCAAAAGCAATGAGAATTTGAACTTTATAGCTTTTCAGTGGATGATCATAAATCAAGAAAAACAACAACATAAAATTTTAGGAAATGAAAAATCTCCTTCATACGCAGAAAATGTTAGGTTACGGGTAATAACAACATGCATATCCTTGCCAAAGTCTATGAAATCTGGCAAAGCCAAGAAAGAATCTAAAATGACAATAACGACTATGTCATACCTGGCCAATCGAGACACCTGAGCTTTAACTAGACGACCTGCTCCTGCAGCAACTGATGCCTCATCCTCATTTTTATGATATTCAATACTAAGTTCCACGTGATTGAACAAGTAGGCCGTTTCTGCCTTCAGACTATCTTTAGGCAGCTATTGAAAAAGGAAAACAAGTCCAAATGAATTTTTTAAACCAGGCATGCATAAAAACTAATCAGCTCCATAGCCATGATGTGTCGGGTATTTAGAAAATCCCCAAAGACACAGAGATAACTCAGCCGTTATAAATGAAGCAGTTACAAAACGAATACCGCATGAAAATCTCAAACCGACTGAAGACTTTTCCCCAAATCTTTGTCTGCTATCTACAGTTTTTAGTCTGTTTGTCTCAATTTCCGAGAAAAATGTAGCATATTCAACACTCCTCGATAGGATGACCTTCCTTTAGTACTCAATTCTGCACAGTCGAATTCTTTTTCTGATGGAGAAACTTGACATATAATATATATACATGTAAACAGGTGCTATCCAATTTTTCTGTGGGGGTTATGGTATGCACAACATTGCACATACATGTGAACAGCACCTCTCGATTTTTTCTGGGTGGGGATCTCAATGCTGGGGAACTCCCTCCTCCCAAGACATCTAGATTAAACGCTGTGCAGCATCTTGTGCCCAAACCCTGTGTCTCAGTGTGATAGTCTAAATTGACAGCATACGACTGTTGCTAATTAGCCAGTAAGCTTCACATATGCTCGTCATGAAATGAAACAAATCTATATGCACGAATAAGCGATGACAAACCAGGCTATGACAGTCATCCTTTCCTTTCAAGTTCTTGTCAACATAACATCCAACGGGAAAACTTGGATAACAGATGCTCTTGCTTTGGGTTTTCTGGTCCTCAGTGATGTAGCATGACGACACTGGCATGTTATCAATTATCCTAACAAAAAAGCACAAGTATTTAGCAAGTATTTTCAAACATTTATGTAGCTCAGCCCAAAATTCAGCAGCACTCTCGACCTGCGCCAGTGCCAACGTGCAAGAAAGTCTTAAGGTGTCTCCGGAACTGAGAATGAGACAGGACTAGCAAGTCAAGGATGAAGCGATGGTGGGAGGACAATTCCAAGGTGATGGATCCAATACAGGCAAAGCATCTAGAGTGGACCGTAGCAGAGTGCATGGACTGGACAACGATGGGGTAACGAGTCGAAGAACACGAAGGCCCTTGCAGGTAAGGACGATTCCAAGGTACAAAATCCAACCTCTTCCAAAGCCTCAGTGCCATTTACTACCAATACCCTGTCTTATTTCTCATAGATCTACTACCTCTGTTCCACTATCTTTTTAAGCTATCTGACTTATTTGGGAAGGGGGATATATAGCGCATTGGATAACACACTGGCATGGAGATCAGCGGACCTGAGTTCATGCCCCGTAGGATAGACGTGCTTTGTAGGCAGCTATTAGTATTGCAGGCTGTCTGGTCTGTTAGTAGTTAAGATTTATGTCTTCTGTCATTTGCGTTCTTGTGATTTGCTTCCATTGCATAACTGTACACTGTAACCGGTTGCATTCTGTCAACCGGATTCGTCAACAAAGGATTATTATTATCAATTCTCATAGATCTTCAACCTTACAGTGTTTTATCTTGAGCAGTTCTCTTTTTTTGTCCAATATTACCTAATTCTTTTCTTACCGTTTTGTTGGTTTCCATCAATCTTAATATATTGGGTTTACTTAATTTACAATGCCTAAGAGTTGTCACCATAACAACAATCTTAAAATTTCATTAAAAGAAAATCAAATGTCAAACCAGTGATGCTGATAGTTCAGTCGAATGGCTTGAATCAATGCTTCAAGTTTCTTCAGGTCGTCTTTATCGCCCTTCTTGTATTTCTTGTCACAGGCTGTGCCATAGCCGGTCTCACCAAAGGCAAACTGAAAACATAAAATGATCATTTTATTCATAAATCACACACTGCAAATAGTTTTAAATGCAGACAGACACACACAATACACATGCAAACATATACACAGAAATATACACACACACACACACACACACACACACACAGAGCCATGCATATATACACACACACATGAGCCATTGAGCCCATGCATGTATTTCTCGATCAGTAGAATTTTGAAATATTCCTGTTTTTAAATTATCTCAGGGAAACTGGATCACCAAGAATCACATCAGTCGTGTTATACAAAGACTGTCACAACATTCATGAATGATGCCATCTCAGAGGGAGACTGTGGCAGGGCCAAGAACATGCACAGCTGAAAAGCACCAACGTACCTTGTATGGTGAGGGTCGAATCCTCTCTCCAAATACAACCTGTCCAAGGTTCTCTGTAGGAGACTTCTCTTCTTTTGGCTTACAGAAGTCAAAACTGAAGATAAAACCACATCAAAAGATACTTAAATCAGAAGTCAATAATAAAAACTAAATTTAAACATAGCTCACTCAGCATATATTCTTACGTCACAAAAAACAAAATACTAGTAGACACAATTATAATGAATATTCTCTAAAGTGCAAAATATCTAACATGACAAGATAAAGTCTACAGTTTAAGTTAGCATTGGTCAGGTGGTATATCATTCTTACTTGAAAGCCAGCATAAGTTTGAGCACCAACTCGTGAATACTGTAACCACAGCCGTGCAGGCAACCGGCAATTCGGAGCTGGGCAATTTGAAGCTAGGCAATTTGGAGCCGGGCAATTCAGAGCGGACAATCCGGAGTGCATATAAAAAAAGTTGAATGGTCCGCTCCAAATGGCACAAGTCCAAATTGTTCGGTTCCATACTGTCTACTCCACATTGTCCTAGAACCGCCATGCAACTGATTCGTTTGCATGCAGATACCAGAACACCAAGTACACCGGAACACCAAGTACACAAGAACACCAAGTACTCATCGTTGGAACAAAAAAGTACCCAGAAATTTAAAGGAATAAAAAATAAATGCAATTCTGAAAAACGTCACGACGACTTCACTTACTGTTCATACTCGTAAGGAATAACAGACTCCGCAGAATTCAGCCGATTAACGAACACCGGAATCTCCGACTGTTAGAACAAGAAAATAATCGCAAAATTGCTTCAACTCGTAACACAAGTCAAGGCCGTAGCCAGGATTTGATTTCGGGGGGTGTTTCACTCACCAATTTCCCTTTCTAAAAAACTGATGACTTTTTTAGTCATCCGGCATACTTCGAGGGTGTTTTCGTGGTTTTATTTCATGGTTTTTACATCATGTGCTCGTAAATGCATTATATTATTTTTCACATTTTCCATTTCGGGGGTGTTCAAACACCCAAAACACCCCCTAGCTACGGCCTTGACACAAGTACCCGAATAGAATTCTCATGCTGCTACCTCAGGCGGCCATACTTAGCAGACCCCAAGACCCTCTTTTCAGTGTCTCCAGTGTGACTGAACTTTATACTTCATTGAGTGCTACTGTTCTTGACTAGTCACCAAATAAATGATTCAATTTTATTAATGACACTGGCAAAACTATGTTAAGTCATAGTTGTTGGGAGTTGCTAATTCCAACCCTAACCCATCCAATCTAGCGACCTTTTATTTTGGACTTTATTGTAGCTTTTCGATTGACAATTTTTTGTTTCAAAGAATCCTCAAATGTTGATTTCTTTAAACTGTAATGCTGTATTATAGTAACTGCGTGCAAAGACGAAAGACCCACCGGACAGGTATTACTAGTGCTAGTCTTCGGACAGTAGTTGACAGGCGCTAGACCAGGAAGGTAGAAGCCATAACAACACTTCATTAGCAACAACGCCACAGTAAAACCATGCACACAACGAAGGATCGTCATGATCAAAGGCAACTGACAGTAAACGACTTCGGAATATTATTTTTATTCAACTAATTTTGCGATTAATACTAGAAATAACGCTGACACGTCACACCGTTGGTGTGTTCAAGCCAAAGATTATATATTTGAGTCAACTGCAGAACATAATGGCGCATTTTGTAAGCGCCATCTGACAGTCGACGAGATACCAGACTTCTGCTCCAACATTTTTTTAAATTAAAACACTGCATCCTCATAATATTAAAACTCTAATATCTTTGTATTAACTTCGAAAAATAATAGCAATCGTCAACACGAAATATTTTAAAACGCTGCCGAAATGCTAAACGAATGGCGTCACGCCGCGTCAGCTAATTAGGAGCGCTAGGGCTCCATGTAATTAAATATTTCAAATAAATAAATAACAAATTATCCGCTCTACTTTTTGAAACTACGTTGATTCAATCTTTTAACTGTTTTGCGGCTTGTCAACCTAATTTTTGTTAAACGAATATGTAGGCCTATAGCCTAATATGTCAAGTCACCAGACACCAGTTATCAAATCACCGTAAGAGACTAAGAATAGGTATAGGTAAGAGATAACGCGCGATTTGTGATCATTGATTTCTACAACACTGAGAGAAATCGCGGGAACCAACTCGTAGACCTACGCAATTAAGCTCCTAACCAAAGTAGACTTGTTATATCTTTAGCCAGACTGCTAATAACGTTAGTGCTGTTTAGA
Organism: Lumbricus terrestris; assembly: GCA_949752735.1. Lineage (NCBI taxonomy): Eukaryota > Metazoa > Annelida > Clitellata > Crassiclitellata > Lumbricidae > Lumbricus > Lumbricus terrestris. Next base: position 13,859,488 of record OX457050.1, on the reverse strand, counting down.
TCGATTTCAAGCGGCCAGAAAGGCGAGCGAGAGAGGAAGAGGGCGAATCACCGCAATTGGGATAGGCTAGGAAATTGTGTAAAACATAATGTCTAGGGAAAAAGACCTTAATAACCGACGTGGGTAGGCCCCTATTTGCATACAGGTTTCAGAGGTCTTTTATCATTTATCCGTAACCATTGTTTTGCCACTCATGTAAAAATATCTTAGCTGTCTATTCACAGGTCTTTCATTCAAAACCACAAATATTGATTTTCATATTTCGCTCATTATAGTGATTTATATAGCGCTCCTCAAGAGACAGACAGACAGACAGACAGACAGACAGACAGACAGGGAGATAGGTAGGGACGGAGAGGGATGGAGGCCTGTCATGACCTTGATGTCAATATCACACATTTTGTAGGTCATAATACAACAACTTTAATAGAATCAATCATTATTAACACATTGAATACTCTTCAAAATCACATTGTATTCCAGTGATGTCTGAAAAATCACAGCATTTACAAGTTCTAAAACGAACATTGTTGTCTACTCCTTTCATCACTTTATATTCATTTGGAAGAAATTACACATACTGCCTCAGTTATAAGCACTGCAGCAAACAATTTTTCAGATCGCCAAAATATAAAATATTCAAATTTGCACGACTTAAACAGATATGCACGAATATTCAGAAATACAGCTGTCCAGTGGCGTAGGCAAGGGGGGTTCGGGGGTTAAAACCCCCCCATTGGCTCCGGAAAAAGTGTTTTTTAAGGTTATTTTTCCATTTAAGTAAGAAAAATAGCAAAAAATAGGGTTTTCCGGCCATAAACCCCCCCATCAAAAATTCCTGGCTACGCCACTGCAGCTGTCACCATGCACACACATAGACCTACGAATGGGTCGGTTGGTTTCATGTGTGAACGAAGGACGAGAACCAAGAACAACAAGAACCAAGCAACAGCATTTCCACATACGACATAAATTTTGACTAACTGAAAGGCAGAAAGCCAGAGTGGAATTAGTTGGTCAAATTGTGCATCATTAGAATCATTGCGAGATGCAGTGGTGTAGTAGGTATGTACGCTGCCTTGCAATCGGAGGGTTGCAGGTTCGAATCCACCTCAAACCGCTTCGTATGGACCTTGGGCAAGTCCTTCACTTGCATTTGCTCAGTGTTTCAGCGTGAAACTCCGATTCAGTGTCCGTGCTGTAGTCGGGAACGCTTCTGAGTAGCAATCTTGAAGGGGCGCTATAGCAAATGCACATACATACATACATTGGTACGAAGAAATTTTGGTAAAAAACAAAAATTGCAGCAAAGAAATAGGTGTCAATTTTTCACGAGGGGCGAGTGCCTCTCTTGGCCCTATGTACAGGCGTCCAAGGTAAAATGCAGCATGTCCGAGATCAATAAGCATATTCTAAATAAAACATAAATGTCTAAACACCCGAGAAGTGGAACAAATGCCCTGCAAGGTTGACCAGTCATGGAATGATGATAATAATAATAAAAATAATAATAATAATTGTCTGCATATGATTGTGTCAGTTTTTGAAGAAATAAATGTGTTAAAATAATAATAATAACAATAATAATATTAATAATAATAATAAAATTGACACAGCCTTCGTTCTTCATGGAATGATTGTTGAAAAAAATAAACATCATGATATAATAAAAAAAATTAAAATAATAATAACAATATATATGGTGCCGTAACACAGCTACAAGGGCGCCTGACGGTAATTCGATGCTGCATCCTGCAGATAACGCGGCACAAAACAACGGGTCATTCCCATTTCATCTCAATACTTTTATATCTTTAGCTGCGACACCGCTAGAGTCAGAGGAAGTTTCTTTTCATCCACACACATAAGAATTTTCTCCGAGATTTGGTCATCATCGACGACACCTTTCTCAACGCTGATGGCACCATAAATTTTCCTGACGAACCAGAAACACGCAAAGAAACCGATGGTTCCTAGAAAAAATAACAAACAGCTCAAATATTAGAATAACACAAAGCATCTCGTAAATGGCGCTAAATAAATTAACAACTACAAGGTAAGGTAAATCTCCGAAATGTCTCAGTGTCATAAAACGGTTGTATAAGATACAATACAATACAATTGCAATCTGATATCGACCTTCTTACACGAGCTCAGGTGTCCATGTCTGGATGGAGTAGACACTGCTTTGTAAGATGTTCTTGTAACGACACGGCTGTGTTTCGACGCCATACAAATTGTCGTAATTATTATTATTACTAATTAATCATATTGCAGAGCAACTGTTAGTGAAGGACTTGCTCAAGGTTCCAACACAGTAACCGTCTCGAACAAGGATTTCAGCTTCTCTTCATCTGGGGGGATATGATAAATACGGGGGGATATTTTATTTCGTGACATTGACACCAATCCGAGCTTCATGTGATTATTCAAGCCATTGATGTGAGTATTCAAAATACTCCTGTGAATATTCAAACTGTTGATGTGAATATTCAAACTATTCATGAGAGTATTCAATTCAAACAATTGATTGAGTATTATATAATAATAAAAAGTCGTGCCTAACCTGTGCACAAGAAAACAATAAAGGTTATGATGATTGCGTATCCAAAGTAGACGAAGGCGTCAAGAAAGCCTTCGAGCTTCAGCTTTGTGGCGTAGAAGGCGACGCAGTACAGGAAAATGTAGAAGGCCGTGAATCCACTTGTCAGGAACGATCTCCACCACCAACGATAATCCTGCAAGACAGAACATCGTGAAAAGCAATACAAAAAGTATAAATTGGGGTGCGGTGGTGTAGTGGGCATGTTCATTGCCTTGCAGCCGCAGGGTTTTAGGTTCAAATCCACCTCAAGCCGCCGCATAGGGACCTTGAGCAAGTCCTTCACTTGCAATTGCTCATCGCTTCAGCGAGAAACTGTTTCAGTGGCTGCGCTGTCGTCGGGAGCGCTTCTGAGTAATTCTTGAAGGGGCACTATAACAAGAGCCCATACATACACATATTGGGGTGCAGTCCGGGTTGTGTAGGGGTATGTTCGGCGCCTTGGAGTTTACCCAGAAGGTTGTGAATTCGAATCCACCTCAAGCCACCGCGTACGTACCCTGAGCAAGTCCTTTACTTGCAATAGCTCATGCGCTTCGGCGTAAAACTAGTTCAGAGCCTGCGGTGTAGTCGGGAGCATTTCTGAGTGGCAATTTTGAAGAGGGCAACATAACAAGTACACACACATACATTTGTACATTATGGAACTACCATTGACAGCTATTCGAGCAGGGCATGTATACCGTTGGAAATTTAACAGAAGTTTATCTGATTTAAACCCGTGTCTTAATATCTAAACACCACTACTGCTAAACAATGGATGCTCTCACAACCGTAATAAACTGGAGGACTCTCTGTGTAGCACATCATTATAATATGAATTCTGGTGTAACATAAGACTTGGATCCCAAATGTGTGCATGTGTGTGTGTGTGTGCGTGTGTGACTTGGATCCAATTTTATAGTTCGACAAATGATGCTGGACCCAACAGATAACATTAAACGATTTTTCTGGTGTTTACTGTATAATATTTTGTTACACTGAAAAGAAGTCAAACTAACCTCAGAACATAGGTGGTAGTAGCACAGCGTAATTGTCACCTCAGAGCAGGTTATAACGAGAAGGAGAAAGGCGAGGAACAGAAATCCAAACAAGCAGTACAGTTGATGAAACCTGAAATGACATAAATCAACATAAGCACAACCACAACAACTCATAGAAAAATCTACTCCTGTCAAAACTGATCAATAAATTACCACTCTGTTTATTAGTAATTCGAATTAAGCAAGCCTACAGAAAACTCGCACCAACACGAGTGTCATCAAATATAAAAAAGTTGCCACTCTGCAACATTCCACAGGTTTGGAAATGCAATAATAATAATAGTTACATCACAAAAGGAGCGATAGTATCACTTCAACTAAAAATAAATAAATGTGACCACTTGAACTGCAACCAAGTACACCATCTCAAACGGCAGTGCACTGTACACAGAAACACGTACAAGTAGGGGGCCAACAAGTAAGTAAGTAAGAAAATTCTTTATCAGACACCCAGCAAATGCACAGTAGTTTACAGAAGTCTAAATAAATAATAGAAACGTTTACGCAGTCATTCAACATTCTCAAAACAAAACTTCTTTTGGTAGAAAAATCGGAATCGACTCAATGTAGGGTCAGATCATGTTCGCTAGTTGTTGTTTAATGATGCCGTGCCATAACAAAGAAGATTAGTGTACCCTCCTCCTTTGTCCAGCTTGGGACTGGCACTATCAGCGAGCGACAGTGGCGTAGCTTAGATCATGTGGCCTGGGTAAGTATTGTATGGAGCCAAGGGCGGATATAGAAATTTTCGAAGGGGCGCCAAAGTCCTACGGAACTACTCATGGGGGGGACATCTATTTTCCGAGCAAAATAGCTGGTCAAAAATAAAGAAATTTCTAAATGGGGGCCATGGCCGGATTGCCCCCCCCTGGATCTGTCCCTGTATGGAGCGTCCTTATGGGGAGGGAGGAGGCTGTGAAGGATGCGGAAAGGGTTTAAGAGAGTAGAGTGGAAAAGAGATGCATTTCCTTACCAGATGCTGCTGAGAATGAAGAAGAACTGCATGAAGATGCAGCCGAACGGAAGGATGCCTCCCAAGACGAGACCAACCAGTGGTCGTCTAAGTAGAGGCTGGTATGGAATCGGACGAACAATTTCATCTGTGTGCACCGGATGTTCAATCGACTGATACAGTAACAGAGCAATTTCTCAAATCTTCATTACAAAGAACATGCCTATACGGAACGAGAACCTTCACATTTTCTCAAATCTTCATTCTTAGAAAGATACATATACGGAAGAAGTACTCAAATCTTCATTCTGAGGAACATACACACACAGAACGAGCACCTTTTCTCAGATCTTCATTCTAAGGAACATGCACATAAGGTATGTGCCTTTTCTCAAATCTTCATTCTAATGAACGTGTCCATAAGGAACTAGCACCTTTTCTGAAATCTTCATTCTAAGGAACATGCACATAAGGTATGTGCCTTTTCTCAAATCTTCATTCTAATGAACGTGTCCATTTTCTCACCTTTTCTCAAATCTTCAGTGAAGGACAAGATCAAGATCCCTATAATTGTGGCGGCTTGAGGGTAGATTCGAACCTGGAAGCCTTCGGCTCCAAGGCACCGAATCCACCACTACACCACCGCACCCCACACTTGTCTCAACGAGGGAGAGATAAAACGGTCATGAGAATGGAGCAATGGCACAAGCTCTTACTTTGAAACCGAAGTAAGCGCCAACAAACGTAAGTGGAAGAGAGACTCCAAGCCAGAGCGCCAGAAGATAGATGACAGTTAGACATGGTATAGCAGCGCTACTCCCAACGCTCCAATAAGTGACATTCAGGACGAACGTGACAGCAAATACAACCCTGAAAATACAATAAACTGAACAATACTTCAATTCGACTGCGGACAGAAATATCTAATTAATGCCTTTAGCGGTAGATAAAGCTCGGAGCATTTTACAGAGGTTTTTACTAGTGCGCAAAACCAAGTGGCATATTTCAGGTCAATAATGTCTCTTGAAATGAAAGAGAAAGTCATCTTATAAAATGAATTGAAATGGTCAACAATAAACTGGCATTTGTTTGCACTATGGCATTTGTTTGCACTATGGCTGCCCTGCTAGTGGAACCTGAGGCTCCTTGAGTATGACCTATTGTCACTGGAATTGTATATTTTGTCTTTGCATGTAAAATAAATTGAAACGGTCTACAATAAACTGGCATTTGTTTGCTTTGTCATTCTCATCTAAAAGAAACCTAAGTGATTGTACAGAAAATTTTAAAAGATCACAGTGAAGTACGATAGTATTTTAGAATGCTTACGCAGGACAAACCCAGGCTGTCAAAATGGCATTCAGCATCCACTTCTCACCGCCAAACGCTGTGACCACAAACACAGGTAACAATTTATAAAAAAATTGATGCAGATACACGACACATGTACAGACGAAATGCAAAGTACCTTCCAAAAACAGCAAACATAATGTTGTCCCACACTTACTGCATCTCACACAATGTTTCACAATCATCTACAAATCAATTCTGATAAGCAAATATTATCCGCCATTTCATGCCTATTTCTAATAAAATCCACTTAACAAGAACCCTAAACCCAAATTAACAAATGACAAGCAGCTTACACTTTGTTGTCTACATACGCCAAATAAAGATTTGCACAATAATAAACTTAAAACGTTGACTAAAGAAAATTTCTTTAAATCTCTTTACTGTTGCCCTGGTTGATGGGTTCATGTACTGCAAGACCTGCTCCCATCGGTTAAGGCCTCCTTCCATCACCTGAGCACACGGCCCATAACTGCAAAATCCCTCTTATACACGAAGAAAACTGTCATCATTAAGATGACATATACTGTCCTTTTTGCCGTGCCAGAGTCGGGAGCGCTTCTGAGTAGTCCCCTTGAAGAAGCACTATATAAATTCTTGAATGAATGAATGAATATACGATTTTGGATAATGTGTTTTCTAATATTTGACTGTGTTAATTAATTCTATGGAATCATGTCATGTATGTCTATTACCATGTCTGTATGTCTACACAAAAATGCAGTAATCAATTGGTCAATAAAAGAATACTACTATTCTATCTATTCTTACTCATCAACCTGCTATCTAATCAAAAGTAATTTGAAGAGAGTCCTAAAAAGTATTCAGATCCACAAAAAGAAAATTAGGTTATAATTACATAAATTTCCACATAATTATGTAAACTAAAGAAGCTAATATGAAAAAATAATTTAACACGCAAGGCGAGTCTTCGGCTTACTCTTGTAGATCCTGGAGGAAACGTAACCAGCAGCAGCTCCAAGACAGACGAAAGAAGTCAGAACGCAAGTCATCAACGCTCCACGATTGTCCGGAGACAGCAATCCAACAGAAGCAACCACTGAAAACACATAATAATTATTTATAATAAATAATTTTTTATTGTATTGTACTTATACATTTGTACATACAGTGCCTCTCACATTGCATACCAATCAGAGGTGCACCCACCAGTTAATAAGGGGGAATGCGTCAAAGATCTAATTAGTATGTGAACAACAAAATTTGGAAAAACATTATTTTAATATTGTGACGATGTCTGAGAAATGCAGACATTAAAAATAGCTAAATAAGACACCGTGTTGATTAGACCAACAGAAATAACCTAGCACCATGGCTGCTGCCCTGCTAGTGGAACCTGACGCTCCTTGGGGTTAAGACCCATTGTCACAGGAATTATATATTTTGTCTTTGCATGCAAAATGAATTGAAATGGTCTACAATAAACTTGATTGACTGGTTGATTTAGACTCATTTTAAGAATCGCAGAAAACTCCGTAACCTAAAACACCTCCACTGTGCAATAAAGACTGATTGGTAGTAGTTCATTCTTGCTGAGCACACTCCCATTTAGTGTGGCTATATCCACACTTTGAGCAGAAAATTATTTCTACAACCTCCGACTTGATTTAATTACTTAACCGACTTCGTTACTTTGATCATGCCAAAGTCTACTTGGCCTGTGTTCATGTAGATTTTGACATTCATGATCAAAATAATACCTTAGGTTCAAACAAGCCACAGGTTGTAGAAAGAATTGACTGCAAGGTATGAATAAAACTGTACACATAATAATAATAAAATAAACAATAAAATCAACAATAAAATCAATAATGTTCAACAGCCAATGGTTGTTTCGAAAACTTAAATGTTCCGTATTAGCATAAAACATGCATGAGATTTCCTTCACCAAACATTTTAACACTATATCATAACATTACGTTTAGGGGAGTAAAAATTGCTTGAGAAGTTTGGAACAGGTCCTTTCACTCTGCCGTTCTAATTTCATAATCATAAATTTTTATAGCGCCACGTTAAGAGAAACTCCTCAGAGGCACTCCCGATACAACAGCACCAAACCACAATCAAAGAGAACAGTTTTCAAATTCTAGAGAAAAAGTGGGCAAAGAAAGACCAAGAAGTTTGCTAAGGAAATTTCTAGGTAACTTATTCAAGAAAGACGGACCGATCACAGGGAAACAAACTTGTATGCAGCACTGTGGAAGTTCGAGCCACAGGGATAACTTGGGTCGGGGCGCTACTGAATCTGTGAGCGGCGCTTTATAAATGTTCAATTACAATTATAAATTACAATAACCAGGTCACCTTGCACGGCAGAACAGGCAGAACGATTGAGAATTATTCAGTTTACTAACCAAGCGTGATCACAGCCGTACCGAAGATCTGAACACCACTTCCAAGGAAAACCGTGAGCATCACACCTCCGCACGGTGGACGGAACACGTCACCTTGCACCAACTTCCAACGAGGGTCATTCTGTGGAAATGGAAAAAACACCGCTCATGTTATATTTGCAACCGCGCGCTCCATGCCCCACCCTACCCCCCATTTTTGTTTCTAATGTTACCATTATTGTTCCTATCATTGTTCTTACTGTAACTAATATTGTTCCTTTTGTTGCCAATATTGTCCTATTGCTTCAATTATTGTTGCCAGTGGTGCCTTTTTATGCATTTTAAGCATCCTCATTCTTATGTATGGATACATAACATCATTTGGACTGGCGTGGAGTGAATTGAAGTGATACTAAGAAGGCACTACATAAAATGTTCGTTTACAACACATGTATTACATTTTGATATGAAAAATATTTGCACCCCAACACGCAAAAAATATCTACAATTTCATAAGTAAAAGTATTTACATTTCAATATGCACACATTCCATTTAAGACTATTTGTCATTAACATTGAATACTCTATTGAATATACTGTTTTCAAAAACAATAACCACCAATCCAGTTTTGGTCAGATTGCTTGGAACCTTCAATTCTGATGCTACTACCAAAATCAGAAATTCGTAAGCATTAAGAGTCCAGTCAGATCAATGGAAAAATATAGTTCAAGCTTCTGCTCTGTCAGATTCCGATTCAGAGCATTCATAAGAATTCAGAACACCCAGCTTCAGAACACCTCTGTTTGATGCCAATCCCGAAATTTGGTTTTTAAAACAATCATTGCCAGTTCAATAAGCTCAAATAATAGAGTTCAAATAAGCTGGTGCCCCGCGCTTGGCTTTCGAGTGGCGCTTTAGAAATTTCGAGTTTACGATTACGATTACGATTCAAGAAGAATTAACGTTAAATGCGCCAAATTTTATTCGTACATCGCTTCGTGCACAGCAAATCCTTTTCACAATCTCTGGCAAGTTCAGATAGACTTTGTCTTCGTAAACGGTCCTCAGTAAGATCAACACAATCATGCCAGACAGAAAGAAAACGACGACAAACGAATTCATAACGCTGAAAGAAAAAATTAATAAAACAAAACAATACAAATAGCAATAACATACATACATACATGTGGGGCGCGGTGGTGTAGTGGTGGCGTCGTTGCCTTGAAGCCGGAAGGTTTGAGGTTCGAATCCACCTCGCCGCGTAGGGACCTTGGGCAAGTCCTTCACTCGCAATTGCTCAGAAACTCCGATGCAGTGTTTGCTCTGCATTCGGGAGCGCCTCTGAGTAGGGAGAGCTTGAAGGGGCGCTATAACAAGTTCGCATACAATGATACAATGATACATACATACAGGTAGGCAGGTATGGGTCGTAGCAGGTGTATGCCAGGATCCATGTAGACGTTTCGGTCTGCGTGTAAATACAGAGCGTGGCTACCTGCATGCGAATCGTTTTATGTTCAAGTCCCACTTATTTGGAACTATCAGGTAGGTACTTTAAGCACTGTGTGTGGTGAGGATATTGTAAGGCGCTATATAAATGTCCATATACAATTGTACATACATACATGCCTCAGTCTGATGGGCTTAAATCGCAATAACATCATCGTACGTGCTGGATCTATCGTGGATTTTAGGTGACGACAGAAAGTATCTTTGCTGGAACAACTATGCTATATATAGTCACTGTTCCTCATTCCTCAACATACTGGCTCAGAGTTTAGCTTGATCACCTATCTCTTGATCTGGTCATTAGTAATGGCTAACTTTTAAAATTTCATTTCTCCATTTCTATAGCGCCCATTCATTCAAGCTCATTACTCAGAGGTGCTCCAGACTACAGCGCGGACACTGCCTCGGCGTGTCACATTGAAGTGTACGAGCAATGGCAAGTGAAGAACTTGCTCAAGGTGCCTATGCGGCGGCTTGGAACTCGGAACCCCCCCCCGGCTCCAAGGCACTGAACCCACCACTACACCACCGCTCCCCAAAAACATTATTAAGGCCGTGGCAAATGTAGACCAGATTAAATTAGAATTTCAACAGCATCGATACTCAGAGAGCAAGCATTCTGGAATGAGAGAGGGCGGATAAGCTTGATATATTTTTCTGTCCATGGCATGGATTTGAAACTCTGCCCCGGAGGGTTGACAGATGGCGACCCAGCTAACGACTAGACGAGATTAACACACAGCCGAAGCTGCTATCAGTTCACTCACCTAAAAAATGAAATGGATATTTTGCCAGCTGAATCAAAAACATAGTCCCATCTTGATGACCACTGCACATCCGTATTCTCCTTAAAGTAGAATAAAAAATATATTCATAGCCAAACTTGATCGTATACTAAACACAAATGTTTTTAGGTGACTACATGCTGTATACCTATGTATACTCTCATTTACAGAACTACGTACACTAAACACAAATATTTTTTAGACGAGTACATGCTGTCTACCCGTGTATACTTTAGTGTACACAGTACACTGTGTACAGTCCTGGTCCACGCTAACCTAAGTGAAATCAAAGAGTTCTTTTACAGGAAAAGGTACTTCTGTAAGCAGAAAATGTTCACTTCTCCAATAACCAAAGCCACTACTACTGATGATGAATGTTCATCTACCATAAATTCCAACAAGCTCATTTAAACACAGCAAAAAGCAAGTAAATGTAAAGGTATTGCCCCATGCTTCGTCAGAAATGGACCCGGTGCTGATCTCCGGTGTTAGGCCATCAGTCCTGATACGTGGCATCAACATTAGGTGACCAGGTCTTTCCACTGAACCCAGTGCTACCTGTGCAGTGAAACTGCTACTCATTTGACTGCTGCCCTCTAGGATTGAACCCGCTTCCTTCTGCTCTTCACGCCCTGCCACAAAAAAGTGAGTAATTGAAAAGTAAATACCCCATCTTCGTACCTTGAAGGTGACTTGGTAGGTGAAATCAATGAATAAGTCGGCAGAGAGGTTCTTTGGCAATGCCAGAGGCTTGTTTTCCTTGACCGTCTGTTCAATATTCGGTGAATCCTTATGGGCAACGCTGATGGAGAAAAAACCAAAGTTATCATTATTACTAAATACATTTTTAACATAGGCATGACTTGCACATCGTATCGATATATATATATATATATATATATATATATGTGTGTGTGTGTGTGTGTGTGAATTTGAGGCACGGACAGTCAGACACCAGAAAAACACGCAATAATTAGATATTCAAATGCTCGAAAGTCAAGTAGAAAGAGTGAGTTTTGAGAAACTCTGGAACAAAGTGAATTTGAGCAATGAAAAGAGAGTGGCAGTTGATTCGTTCTATATGGGCAGGAGCATGCAATGCACATGATCCCAGAACTATTCTGGATCGTGGCACACCTAAAAGATACACGGAACAACTTACTTCATTTGCAAACAATCCAATCAGTCTAAAATCTATATAGCGCCCAAAACAACGTCTGTCAGAGAAAAATCATTACCGGTAAAACGGCGTTAAGATGTACCCAAAGGTGAAATCTAAAGAACAACTCGCACTAAAATGGCGGACGAAATTTCTTGTAGCAGTATTCGACTGGTAAATTTCCAACATTACCAACTTCAGTAGTTTTTGTTAACTTCGTATCGGTGCAGTAATACGTAAGCAATATTCACAAAAGAGTCAGAGCGATTTACAAAATAACTTTTAAGGCCATTAAAAGGTACAAAAAGAACAGTCTAGAAGAGTGACAAAACAGTTGAAGTCAGACTCTTAACAGAATTTTTTTTAAATTTGTTTGTCGAGTAAGGTGAAAATTTGTAAAGACAAGAAGGATGCTATAATTGTGGGGCGCGGTGGTGTAGTGGTGGCGTCGTTGTTCAAGGTTCGAATCCACCTCAAGTCGCCGCGTAGGAACTTTGGGCAAGTCCTTCACTTGCAATTGCTCAGCGCTTCAGCGTGAAACTCCGATGCAGTGTCCGCTATGCAGTCGGGAGCGCCTCCAAGTAGAGGGCTTGAAGGGGCGTTATAACAAATGCATATACAAAAAAAATCATACCTGGCTAGTCGAAACACCTGAGCTTTAACTAGACGACTTGCTCCTGTAGCAGCCGATGCCTCATCCTCATTTTTATGATATTCAATACTAAATTCCACATGATTGAACAAGTAGGTCGTGTCTGCCTTCAGACTATCTTTAGGAAGCTATTGCATAAAAAAGAAAAAACAAACATAGGGTGCCTCAAAACAAATCAGGAGTGCTTAAATACAAATCAGCTACAAGTATATACAATAATAATAATAATAATAATAATAATAATAATAATAATAATAATAATAATAATAACAATAATAACTACGACAATTTATATGGCGCAGTAACACAGCCATGCCATTACAAGGGCGCCTTACAAAGCAGCTACACAGGATAAGCCCTAGCGAACAAGTATGATTTTAGCATGGATTTAAAAGAGTCAATCAATCAATCAATCAATCAATTTTTTTATTGGTCCATATGTATCAAGCACACTAAGATATAAGGCAGAATAAATAGTTACATAAAGCATAACAAGTATCACAAATTAATCAGGCAATATTCGAGCTGAGAACCAATATTAGTTAACGAAAATTATATAAACCTTTGGCCTAGAATGGGAATACCCCCAGGAATATATATAGGAAGAGATTATTTAAACCCAGTGGCTATAGGATTGAGTGATACCAGTGTGAACAGTTAGCCCTAAACCTGGAGTGCGTTAAAGAGAACTCTAAAGTACGGCATCAGAGTCATATATAGTCATGCTGTACAAGGTGATCAAAAACACCCAAATGAATAAATATTAAATTCATCCATCAGAACAAATGAAACCATTCGCCAAAAAAAAGCTAAACATCTGAAAGTCTCAAACAATACAAATGCACAAACTAATGGTAAGCGTTCTCTATTCCCGGTGCACTAGAAATGACTGCCACTCAATCAACTTTTCGTATGGTGGTGGGGGGGGGGCTGATGTGGCGCATTGGAGAAGAAACTGGCATGGGGATCAGCAAGGTCGAGTTTGATTCCTGGAGCCTCCGTAGGATAAACGTGCTCAGTAGGCCGCTATTAGCGCCGTTGTATTGCTGGGTGTCTGTTCTGTTGGTATCATAGTAATAGATTGACGTTAATAACAATTGTTTCATGTACTAAATCATACTGCTTTGGCCAGAATGAACAATAAAGAAAAATAACATTAAAATTATTATTATTTTAATTATTATTATCTGCATCTTTCACTTATAACCTGTGTGCCAGTTTAAAATGACCAAATGCTGTATTGTAGGGCATATGACCATTTATAAAACGCTTCTCTTGGCAAAAGCCTTTTAGAAGTGCTAAGTACTCTAACCCATATATAATATATATCCATTTATTACATATGACCAGTCAAACTTTGTTGCATGGTTGAACTGGGAGCACCCGAGAGTAGATTTTTGCGTGAAGGGCGCTATATAAATCCATAGAATGAATGAATGAATGAGTGAATGAATGCATGAATGCACACGTATGCGAGTGTGACTGATTAACAAATAACCTTCAATTATGGTCGCCACAAATCGAACGAAAGCAATGGACAAATAAACCACCACCAACCAGGTAATGACAGTCATCCTTTCCTTTCAAGTTCTTGTCAACATAACATCCAACGCGAAAACTTGGATAACAGATGCTCATGCTTTTGTATCTTTGGTCGTTAGTGAAGTAGCATGATGACACCGGCATATTATCAATTATCCTAACACAAAAGCACAATTATTTAGCTGAAAAATACAGAAAAACCAAACACATTGAAACTAAATAGTTGCCATGTCATCACATTACTGTCGCTGACACATACAGATGGACAGAATAATGTGACTCGTTTGCACTCTCTTCCTGTAACTTATCTTAATCATCTTCCTGTCTTGGTATCTACGCTCCTCCTGTAAATTATCTTAATCAACTACCAGTCTTGGTATCTACTCTCCTCCTGAATTCTGCACACTATCCTTTTCCTCTGTGTCACAGTCTCTTCTACTCTCTTTTTTGGCTGATTCCACATCTTATCTACTCTCCTATTCTGCTTCGACCCTTATCAAATCAAATCAAATCAAAACTTGTTTATTCAAAGAGATCAACAAATCAAAAACAGCAAGAAAACAAAGAATATTATGAGATAAGAGTGTACAGAGGGACCATAGGCGTACGAGGCGGGGGTTCAGAGGGGGCAAGTGCCCCCCCAAATTTCGGGCAAATGTGTTTTTCGGGCAAAAGAGGCTTGGACGGGCAAAAAAAATTCGGAGATTTTTTTTCGGGCAAAACAGGTACGCGAGGGATTTTTCGGGCACGCAGGGGTAAAAAAAGTCGAAAGATTTTAGAACTTTGGGCGAATGACTAAAAAAAAAAAGTCGTCAGATTTTTCGGACGGGAAAAATCTTAAGAATTTTGGGCGGATGACTAAAAAAAAAAGGTCGTCAGATTTTTCGGGCAAAAAAATTTTTTTTGCCCCCCCACTGCCGAAATGTCCCGTACGCCTATGAGAGGGACAGAGGAGCTAATAATATCATCTATCAGGTGAAAGATCCCTAAGAAAGGGTAGCCTAATCAATCAATCAATCAATCAATCAATCAATCAATCTAGTTTACTCGCAAGTTGCTGAAGACGCATCCTTTTACACTCTACGTTCAGTGCTTTTTGTCTAGCAGATTTTTTAGCTTTGAATCATGTAATTTTAGAAATACTGTCAATAAAAGACTCAATATGCATTCTGAAAAATAATAACTCTCTATCCTTTCACATCTACTGTCTATTTTATCTAATCTACTTCATTTCTTTGTCTATTTCTCTGTCTCATTCTCTGACCTGTGCCACTGCACATGCTTCGCTCATTCATCGGCAATGTCTTTCTGTCTCACTGTCCTGTTAGCTCGCTTCTGAATAGAAGGTCTTGAAGGGACACAATATAAATCTCTGAAATTAAATGAAAATGTATCACTTGAACATTGAATTTACTCAACTTAGGGCCTACATGCCACAGGGTTGCGACCACAACACAAATCTTAAAAATCTTTCAAAGGAAATTTTAAAAATAAGTCAGAAAAACAGTAGAGTATTAGCACACCAGTGATGCTGATAGTTCAGTTGAATCGCTTGAATCAATGCTTCAAGTTTCTTCAGGTCGTCTTTATCGCCCTTCTTGTATTTCTTGTAACAGACTGCGCCATAGCCATTCAGAGCAAAGGTAAACTAAAAACATAAAATGATCTTCATTTTATTAACTGTATTCAATGTTCATAGATCACACAGTAAAGTTCTACATGCAGATACAGACACACACATACATGCATACACTCTCTCTGTTTGCCTGACTGACTGTCTGTCTGTCTGCCTCTCTCTGTCTCTCCACATTTTTTCTGGATCAGTAGGATATTGAAATACTCCTGTTTTAGAATAATCTTTGAGGACATAAATCACCAAGGATCATATCAGTCACATTACAAAAAGGCTGTCAGTAACCTGCATGAATAAGTTAATATTGAGTTGGATACGTGGTCATGAAAAGCACATAAACATACCTTGTATGGTGAGGGTCGAATCCTCTCACCAAATACAACCTGTCCAATGTTCTCTGTTGGAGACTCGTCTTCTTTTGGCAGACAGAAGTCAAAACTGAAAATAATACGTATTAATTATGTGCAGAATTGACATAAGAAAAGTCATCGGTTCTCAAGTCAGAAATGAAACCAAAAAGTCACATACATATGTACATACTTCAAGAGAACCCTAATACCGTATTTTCGCGAATATAACACGCACACGGGTATAACACGCACCCGAATATAACACGCTACTTTTTGCGATTTCGGTAAAAATTGGATTATATAAGACGCACCCGACTATAAGACGCACCAATTTCCGTGCGTCAAACTGCACGTGAGTACTCGAACATGTACGCTAACGTTAATGTGACTCGTGGGTATAGCCATAGCTTGTTCAATTAAACGCAAATTAAAATAATCCGTTTGATGAAAATCTTTTTTTAAAGAAAATGGAAGGTTCCTACTAAAATGAATGTTTCTATAAAGTTTACTATATAAATAAAACGATTTACTGTAAGCGCGAATTACCTTGTTTCCGATTCTTTGCTGGCACTGGTAAGGTCTTCACAAGGTAAGGTATTCGTCGTTTAAAGATTATAGCATTGACAGAGTGAATAATTTGATAGAAAGACTTCGCCATAAGCCGGTTTAATCAAGCAAAACGATCTTGTTAAAAGTATTTTTTAGCGAATTTAAGTATGCGCCCATTGTAGCATTTTTCGACAATCCAACTTATATTGAAACCAGAATTTATTTACTTCCACATAAGCTTAAATAACTAGCGTGTAACCAACTATTGTGCCATGGGATAATGACGATCGTATGCTCTGCACTGAAACGTAGTATTGGCGTTCTTTTATAACGACGGTTCTGGCAAAGAAATGTAATATATTTTTGAAACTTTAAGTCTTTAGGCCAAGACTATATAATTAGGCGTATATATAAGTGGAAGATATATTTAATTAAAGTGGGAATGTACGCGCCTTACTTTGACGCATGCAAATTCGAATGATCCAAGATGGCGGCCCTTGCGGAGGAATAGAATCCCGTATAAACTCCCCATTTCCTTGAAGAATTAGCTTCAAATGATGCCAGTTTCGATAAATCTAGCGATTAATAATTGTTTTGTATATCAATTGACGAAAATAAAGTAGGTTTAGCCAGGAAATTGTGATTTTTACACGGGTTCACAGATGGCATTCGCCGTGACTACATAGAAATTGGGATGAAACTATTTAGTAACTGGCAAGCCATTCTGGTAAAATTGTACTTCATTTTTGATCCCGTGGACAATATTTATATTTTTAATGTGGAAGAGACAGCGGATGACACTGAAAAGGGGATTAACTAGACTGTTTGAAAATCGCAAAATTATGCGCTATAACAATTGAAAGGCTATTTTCCGGAACTCCATACCTAGCACTGTGCGAGCGATAATACAGAATCTCGTGTGTTCGTTCGTTTATTCAAAATTGAAAACGACAGACAATTGCAATTTATATACAGTAATTTTGACTTTTATATTTAGGGTAAAATAATAATTATTTTCATTTTCAATTGTAACTTTCTGTGGCACTGACATTTTATGATAATGATGTTAAACGAATATTTCTACTGACGTCGGATTTTACGCCCTATAGTTTCGTCAACGCCTATGCTTCCGTATTGTAAGTAAAAAAGAACTTTTTGCAGCAGTTTCTGACCATGACCTTAAAATAATCTGGTTAAAAATTTGGCTGTGTAAAAAATAATTTGTATAACACGCCCCCGAGTATACCACGCGGGTAGGGTGCGTGGTTTGTAAAACTTTGTATAACCCGCGTGTTATATTCGCGAAAATACGGTAGCTAAAAGCAAAAATATTTATAAGTCCAGATCAAACTGCCATGGCACTTAAACAAGATTAACCTCATATAAAGATCAACTAAAAGCTGAGAAAAGGCATACATGTCAAGTTTGCTTAATGTTATAATCATTATATGGCATTAGTAAGTAAGTACATTCATTATTAAACCAAATGCCTTTGGTGTACAAGCAACAAGCTTACAGAAGACAAAACATGACACGAATACTAGTAGAAGACATGTAATCAATAAGGGACAGGCACACAAAGACAATAGCAACAATAAATCAGCTACCTATTCAAGCATCTGTCTTCATTCATTTCATCTATTCGTTCATTTCGAGAATTTATATAGCGCCTCTTCAAGATATCTACTCAGAGGCGCTCCCAGCCCAGCCACAGCTAAAAAAGTAGGATTTGAGCAACTTATAAAAAGCAGGTAAATTTAGCCTAAGCATAAGTTGCAAGGTTAGTGGGAGACCATTCCAGACAGCAGGACCCACAATAGAAAAGACTCGGCACTGTCTGATAGAAGTGCGAGCTCGAGGAATCAAAAGCTTACTCATTGCTGCAGAGCGAAGAGCTTGATGGGCTGTAAGGTCAGAGACAGGTCAACAAAGGCTAGACAAGTGTGTTCAGCGCTTCAATGTCATGACATAAGGTACATCTGTCCTCCCAGATCTTGACAAGGGACCAAATCTGGGAGGACAGATGTGCCATTGTGTCATGGCATTGAAGTGCTGAAGACAGGTGCTTGAATATTCTGATTTGACTGTTTATATGCTAACAATGCACCATTTAAGAAACAACTCCCCAAAATTCTTTGGGGTCAGAATCACCAGGCCCCTCCCAGATTTGTACCCGTTATTCTCAGGCGGATTCGGCATCCTGGTCTCCCACCTGCTAGAAAATATTGCCACTGGCCTGCTATTTAAAAAAGGTTCGACACCTCTGAAAATTGCTTCACGCAAGGGACCAAAAGATGCCACTGTTACAGCTGAAACCAGGGCTTTTTTAACGTGCAGTTGTACACAAAATGTGCAGTTCTAAATGGATTTGTGCAGTTGTAGAAGCACTTCTGTACAGTTAAAACTAGCAAAAATGGTCATTGTTCTCCGATTGGAAGTAATTTACCATGGAGGATGGGAGGGAAAAGGAGTTGTGCAGTTCTAAGAATTCCTTAAAAACAGCCCTGGCTGAAACCAGCAATCTAATGGAAGCAATTCAAAATATTTTAATACTGACATACTTACTGTTCATACTCGAAAGGAAAAACAGACTCAGTAGAAGTCAGACGATCAACGAAGACAGGAATCTCTGACTATTAAAAGACAGAAAACAATCAAAATTATTTTAACAATGAAAAAAAACTGCTATGATGACACTTTGGGCACTTGTGCTCTGCGACATAGCCAACCTTTCCTCACAAAAGAGAATGCAAATACCATCGCATGTGGAATTGTGAACTCTCGTCTGGACTACTGCAATAGCCTTCTCTACGGGACATCATGAAAAAACTTAACCTCTCTTCAACAGGTTCAAAACAACCTTGTGTGGGTCATCTGCAATGCCTCGTATCATTCCAGCAGCAAACCACTTCTGAAATCCCTCCACTGGCTACCTGTCAAAGAAAGGATCATCTGCAAAATTTCCATCATCACCTACAACTCCGTGGCAACAAAAATTCCTTCAAGACCGTGTGCCCTCAAGGAACGTGCGATCATCCGGTAACAGAACACTTGTGCTACACCAATGCCGCGCCACATCTGCTACTATATCCTTCCTCTCCATCAGCCCCTCGGATATGGAACAATCTGTCATCAGCCACCAGGAGCTCTACATCAATGACTACGTTCAAGAAACATCTAAAAAAACTGCACTTTTTACACAAGCCTCTCTTGACTGATTTTGTTCCCTGTTCCAAGTGCTTCTGAATTGTTGCTATGTCTAAATCGTGCATTCCAGCTGTCTATAGAGACAGATACGAAACTATAATTCCTCTAATAATCAGGGTTTAAAGTGGGTGCGAACGCGTGGGAACGGCGTGCCCACTGCTCTCGAAATTCTTGGCTTGCGTTCCCACTGCTCATCATGATGGAACTCTAAAACACATGCATTTCAATAAAATTCTTCATCAGCGTTCCCACTGCTCTCATCCAGCGTTCCCACTGCTCACCCAAACCACTTTAACCACTGCTAATAATAATAATAATAATACAGCATCTTTCATCAATCTTCGTCATAATTATATGCCATTGAATTCTGAAGCACGTTTCCAGAAAGCTGTGAATAGAGGAAGAGAACCGATTTTTCAAAGATGAATAGATTGCTACCTAAAACCTACTTTCTCTTGGCGAGTGTTTTCAACGTGTCATCTATTTACAAGTCAATTCTAACCTAAGGTTATAGCAAATGAAGATGAAAACCCACCGGACAGTTATGTGAAGAGTAAGCCTTCGGGCAGAAATTGACAGGTGCTATTTCAGACAGACAGAAGCCATAAAAACTCTTCATTAACAGTACGACAAAGAGTCCACGCCTGCAATGAAGGCTCGACATGATCAAAGCAACTATAGGCCTACGCTGTATGCGGTGAAAGACTCCGAAATATTTAATTTGCGCGATTGGTAACGCAAATAAGGCAACAGAATATTAGCCTATATATATCTTGATTCCTTTCCACACGTCCCAGGTCGAAGACACAATTTTTATAAAATAATTATAGTCCACTATTCTTATAATTATACTAAAATGTCGTCTATGTAAACATCAAGTACTGCTATGCAAACATGAATTCAACAGATGACATATTTGATTCCATAGAAGTTTCCTTCACTTCTATCGCCATCTGGCTGTTGACTAAAAATAGCCATTCTTTCTCTCTAAATTAGCCAACTTTCTGAAATTGTTAGCACCGACCTCATGATTAATTATTAGCCTCTATTGTAACAAAGAAGAATAGGCTTAGGACTAATCAATAATTATTACTGAAGCAGAAATGAACCGTACGTAGTCGCAACTCGCAACCTAGCCTACTTGTCGACTAGATAATTTTCAAAGCGCATCTGTTGGCAGTGCTGGTCCAGTAAGCTAGAACTATAATAGCCTACTTGTAGAGACAAATTAAGGTCGTTGAGAGAGTCTGAAATTAATCCTTCATTTCAAGAATTTACTTTAATTAGCGCTCCTTAAGAAACCACTCAGAGGCGCTTTCAGTCCAACCACGGTGAAACAAAGAAGTTTTGAGGAGCCGGTAAAACACTGAAGAGTCAACCCTGAGTAGGGCCTAAGTGTTTTGTTTTACATTTTTGACATGTAACCGGGTGCTGTGTGTCACCAGGAATTGCCTGATTTTAAATTAAACGAATATATAATTATACGATGCGATACAGGCGCAACCCCAACGGAACTACGGGAGACTATAATTCCAGACAGATGGACTGACCTCAGACCTCATCCTAAATCCTAAATCCTCCGTCCTCTCTAGATGACCTCCTGTCCTCCTACAACACCACTCTCTCCATGATCCTCGACAAACACGCTCCTACTATTACCAAATCTGGTTCTCACTCTAACAACCCTTGGTATAACTCCTACCTCCAGGCCTTCAAATCTTTCCGTCGACGCCTTGAGCGTACTTACAAACGAACCCATGACCCTTAACTCCTCTCTGCTCTAAAAGCTGCTACAAACAAATACCATCACCTTCTGGCAATGGCCAAGAAGAGGTTTTACTCCTCACTAGTTCAATCCCGATCTTGTAATCCTCGTCTTCTCTGGAAAACGGTAAACCAACTTCTACATCGGAACTCCTCTAGCCCACTTCCAAACTCTCTACCATCTTCTTCAATCGCTGACTCATTTTGTTCGTTCTTCTCTGGCAAAGTAACTACTATCCGTCTCTCTCTGCAATCACTCCTCTCAAAATCTACCATCGATTCACCTGCAGATACACCCCCCTCCACCCACGACCTTCCGTCTTCCCCACCTCAATCATCACTATCTGCTTTTAACCCAACATCAGAGTCTGAAGTGTCCAATTTATTACAATCTCTTCCAAACAAGCAGTGCGAACTCGACCCTATACCTACCGCCCTACTGAAAGAGTGCGCATCTATCATTGTCCCCATCATCACAAAAATAATCAACCTCTCCTTATCTACTGGCAACTTTCCCCTCCTCTTCAAACATTCTTTGGTAACTCCACTTCTAAAAAAACCATCACTTGATGAGGAAATCCTTTCTAATTATCGACCTGTTTCCAACCTCTCATTCATCTCTAAACTAACAGAACGTGTCGTACTCTCTCGCATCAATGACTACTTGACTTCAAATTCACTCCTTAACCCAAACCAGTCCGGCTTTACTAAAAAGCACTCCACCGAAACACTTCTCACTTCCCTCTACAATAAACTTGTCTCTGCCATCTCTCATCAACAAGTCTCCTGTCTTTGCCTCCTTGATGTCTCTGCAGCCTTTGACACCATCGACCACAACCTACTACTCCAAAGACTCTCTTCCTGGTTTGGCTTTACCGACACCGCTCTCCTTTGGATCAGTCTTATCTCTCATCACGCTCTTTCTCAGTCAAAACACTTGAAACGTCTTCTCAATCATGCCCTCTCACCTGTGGTGTTCCGCAAGGTTCTGTCCTCGGGCCCCTCTTGTTCATCCTCTACACCACTCCACTCAGTTCACTCATAAAAGCATCCACAGTCGACCATCATCTATATGCTGACGACACCCAACTATTCATCTCTTTCTCTCCAAGCAGCTTCTCTGACTCCATAAATAATCTTCTCTCTGTGGTCACCCAAATCACCTCTTGGATGACCTCAAATCTCCTCTGCCTTAACCCCTCCAAGACAGAATTTATACTAATTGGCCTCAGAGAGCAACTCAAGAAAATTCCTGATCCCTCTATTTCCTTCAACAATGACTCTTCTTCCAACCACACTTTCTCCGCAAATTCTCCTGTCCGAAACCTAGGTGTAATCTTTGACCAGCATCTTAGCTTCTCCGACCACATAACCCAACTTTCCCGCACTTGTTTCATGCACATACGAGATCTCCGCAGAATCCGACCTATGCTTGACTTTAAAACTGCATCCACAATAGCCACATCCATAGTTCATGCGAAACTTGATTACTGCAACTCTCTCTTCCTCAACATTGATATAACCCAAATTAACCGCCTCCAAGCTATCCAGAATGCCCTCGCCCGTGCAGTGACGAAAACCCCCAAACGTCACCACATCACTCCTGTCCTGAAATCACTTCACTGGCTCAAAATACCTGAACGCATCGAATACAAAGTCCTCTCACTCACTTACAATACACTTCAATCATCCCAGCCGTTCTACCTTCGTCAGTTGTTCACCATCCAGCCACCTCGTTCAACACGCTCCTCGTCCTCCATTACACTGCTTCGCCCTCCCATCACTTCATCACTGAAATTCGCAAACCGTTCCATAGCCATTGCCGTTCCACCTCTCTGGAACAAACTTCCGCCAGCACTTCGGCAAACTTCCGACCCATCATACGAACTCACCAAAACTCCACCTCTCGCTATCTCCCCACAGGTCTTTCACTCAAAACTGAAAACATTGCTCTTTCAAAAATCCTATCCTGATTCTTCCTCTTCTCCTCACATCCCCCGCCACTTCAACTCTAAACATCACCCACCTTAGCCGTCCATCTATCTGCCTGCCTGACTCTCCGGACTTGACCTGCTGCCTATCGATTTTGTTTTGATTGAGCGCCTGTGAATAAGCTGGTTCCCGCGACTTGGCTTTTGTGGGCGCTGTAGAAGTTTCGAGATTACGATTACGATTACGATTACGACTGCGCTGCGACCACAGAATAAATAACTGTTATTTATACTGTGCTGCGACTCAACCCTCATCTGTGTAAGAGTGAGTGAAGATCGCGGTTCGCTTCCCGATGCTGGTTTATTATAGGTTAATTCGAGAATTTAAATCTCTGACTGAACGTTAATTACGTTATCGGCGTTATATCGCCATCTCTTATAACTTCTAAAGCGTCGACGTCACTCAGCTTGACAATCAAATGCAGAACACCGGCTTAATTGTTGACGAGCGCTGCTTAAGTTAATTGCATAGGTACCGTAGGCCTGCCTTGGTGGAAAATGCACAATGTTAGCCTACAGTAACAAAACGGACTAGCCTATTGTCCAAACTTTCTACAAAGGGTATAGTGAGGTAGTCCAACTCCCATGGAGGGAATTCGATTCCAGAGAGTCAGATGGGGAAGGGAGGGAGAAGAAGAAATAAATGTGTCTTGTTTAGGTCAATTATTTGGGTGAAGGATCAGTAACCCAACCCACACGCCAGTACGAGTAGGCCTAAGCTTAGGAATGCTTGAAGAACCGAGACATTAGTATCGATCAGAAAAACTCGATTGAGGAGCGAAGCTATATGGCAGCTGATTGCGGATCATTGCTGGCAATGATCGACGCCATAGCCTGCACTCGAGCTACACTTTGATATTGTCATTCTTTCTGAGTACAGTACGAAGTAACCAGCCCACGTCTCGACGGTACGGATGCAATTATATTGCAATGTTCAACTTCAAGGTCCAAATACAATTTTTTTCAAAGCCGCAGACAAGGAACAAAGTACAAAACCAACAATTAAGTCAGCGTCGAGTGGTGATGAATACAGCGGGGTCAAGGTGAAACGTAGCCTACGTCGTCTATAAGCTATAATATATAAAATGGAAAGGATTCACATCTAGAATTTCCAACTCATGCAATCAGCCAATTGCCACATAAGCCTATAGGCCCTAGTCTTTTATGCAGTCGCACGTCGTTAGAGTCAGATTCATGGGCGGAGACCTGGGGGGGACAGGGTGGACGGTCCCCCCAATAAAAGTGTTGGGGGGTACGGCCCATGCATTTGTTCCCCCCCCCCAATGTTTGAGCGTCAAGACTTTTTTGGGCGGCGAAAATAGAAAATTTCGTCAAGATTTGGCCGGATGACTAAAAAAAAGTCATCAACTTTTTTTGGCGGCGAAAATAGAAAACTTCGTCGAGATTTGGCAGGATGACTAAAAAAAAGTCATCAAAAAAAAGGTCATCAACTTTTTTGGTGGCGAAAAGAATTTTTTTTCCAGATTTCGCCGGTCGTCAGAAATTTTTCGGAAGATTTCGCGTCTTTCCGTCCCCCCCCAATTCTCGGCCCAGGTCTCCGCCTATGGTCAGATTAGGCGTAATAGTCTCTGGCAGGCCCTATTAAGAAGAACCTGCAATTAGAATAAGTGAGAAACAGCAAAAGCTGCTTTAAATGAATTTTTAGAACTGCAACCCCTCGCCTTCCCCAATCCCCATCCTTTATGGTAAATTACTCCCAGTTTAGCAACAATAGGCTAACTTTTATAGTATTTTTAAGTTTTTAACTGCACATAAGTGTTTCTACAACTGCAAAATGCAATTAGAACTTAGTGCACTTTTTGTGTAGGAATATGCTCGCTAATAAAAGCCCTGGTGAGGCAGAATTAATAGGCCTAGACCTAGCCTATGTCCAGTGTGAGAATTGTGGAAAAATAACTGGGGGGGGTTGGACCATTATCCACTTGGAATTGGGGTGTAAGAAACATACTTTAACATGGGGCTCTAAGAAAGACTGGGGGTCGAAACCCCCAACCCCCGGCAATTCTCACCTGCCTAGCTATGTCTAAGAGCAACTTGAAGTTATGGTCTAGGCATTCGCAGGGTGCGAACTGTCGTGAGTTTGGGAATCAACCCACCCATAGCAGGGTGAGAATCGCCGGTTTCAATCCCCAGTCTTTCTTATGGCCCCATAGAAAAGTATGTTTTTCACACCCCAATTCCAAGCGGATAATACTCCAACCCCCCATTATTTTTCCACAATTCTCGCACTGACCTAGTCTTTCTCAGGATCTCACAGTTAAGTCTTCATTGCACACCTTCCCCATGCAGAGGGAGAATTGCCGTGGGGTTGAGGGGTTCAAGTTCAACCCCCTATAATTATGCTCCCATAGGATCCCGTAGTGAAGCCTTAACTGCATACCGAAGCTCCACATAAATCAATGTCTAACCCCACAATTCCCATACTGTTTTCAGCTTAGGTAGGCCTATACTTCCTATTGTAAGACAACTTGCCTTGTGGCCTATACGTAAACAATGCACTTCAAAAAAACGGACGTGAAACTGACAGGCTAATTTGGAAGCGTCCATGGGCACTGAGCGTTTCCAGAGTCAACAAGGACAGATATTGGTCGTCAAATCTAGCTTGATCCACAAACAGAAATTTGTTTAGTTGCCCTATCGCCGAAAGAAACGCTATTATTATGATATTCCCCAGGCATGTCGTCGATGCTGTTCTACGCCGCCCCCTCGTTCACCCCGTCTAGTCCGTTGCTGGCTCGCGACTAATTTCCAGCCGCTCCGGCACACAGCGCTTTAATCTCTTCGGCGCTAAATATTCCTACGCTGTCATCGCCGTAGATAGCAATTCGCATTGGATAAAATAAGATTAATCTCTGGAGACCGCTTAATAGGAGGCATCGATGTGTTGCGTGCTCGTGCGCAGTGGTCGAAACACATTAAGGTCGGATTATACCAAAATTGGCAAAATCGAGATGTCGTGTGCGCATTGTAAACTCAACACGCGGGGCTTAGCCTTAGTTTACGAAGTTTTAAAGTTTTCGGAAGTCCTACGGCCAAATTGTCCTAAAACATCAACAATCCAACGTTTTGAACCACATAGGCCTAAAACATTAGGCCTAATACCACAGTATAAATAACAAACAGTACGTCGACTAGATTCGCTGCATGTCGTCTAGTTTTTGCTAGTCACGTGATAATGATAGTGCAAAATGCCTCCATTTTCCATACCGGATGATAGATAATGGCGCACGATGGGCGGTGTATATGCCCTCACTTTAAAATCAGTCACACCGTTCACACGATGCCGGTTGAAGGAAAATGGCGCACGGTGAGCCCCACTTTCAAAACCAGTCACACATTCAGACATTCTGACTGCAGCAGAGGCCGGAAGTCGACGTACTGTTTGTTATTTAAACTATGCTAATACTCTTCAACAACTAACCAGATGTGGGGTGCCGTGGTGTAGTGGTGGCGTAGTTACCTTGAAGCCGGAAGGTTGAAGGTTCGAATCCACCTCGGGTCGCCGCGTAGGGACCTTGGGCAAGTCCTTCACACACAATTGCTAAGTGTTTCGGCGTGAAACTCCGATGCAGTGTCCGCGCTGTAGTCGGGAGCGCCTCTGAGTAGCGGTTGAGGGCTGGAAGAGGCGTTACAGGGCCTAACAAGTACGCATACAAACAAACAGTTACGAGATATATCGAAACGGTTTTACACTGAAGTCTTTCTGTAGCCTAGTCGTGACCTGACCCAGACCACTTAAATGGATCATTGTAAACACGCAGCGCGCGAGTCTTAAGTTTGCGAAATTTGACAGTTAGGCAACAATCAATCAATAAACTAAGGAATTTTAATTTCTTTGTATCATAATAATTATTCTCCATGTGTAATGCAGCAGCTGCTGCATTTCCAGTAGACGCGAAATAATTATGTAGCCTAGGTCAAATCATCATTGAGATGTCGACTAGGGTGGAGTGAAAAAATAAAAACTCTCAGAACTCGAAGGCCTAGTGGTAATTCGTTGCCTTTTGGCATAGTTAGTAATCATGCCAAATGGTTTTTAAAAATTTCTTCTGCAACATTTGCCCCCAACGGATTTTAAAATATGAAAATCACGAAAAAATGGGGAAATTTATCAAAATTTCAATTTATTTTTAAAATGCGAAACTTTGATCATATTAGTGCCAAAGCATTTAATTTCGCCTTTTCAATGAATAGGCAACATAAAACTAACAAGATGACTGCAAATCAGTGATATCAAGAGACCACTAAGCATATAATAAGCGATCCCAAAAGTTGTGGATTTCAGTCAATAATGACAGAAAAGTGTGTTTGAACAGATGTTATTATTCTCTATATTTTTCGGAACGGTATTCTGCTTTGGAATTGAAGGATGGCATTAGTTCCCGAGATTCCAGCCTTGTGAGGATGAAGCCATGTCTACGTGTGTGTCCTACAACAGCAGCAGATGCCTCAGTGACAAGTTTAACACACCGTTCCACTGATTGTGTGTGGCATGGAAATTTTGGGAAATCTAGAATAGGCGCGCATTCACTGGCAATGAATCTTTCAAGGTCCGCTTTGGAAAGCGTGGAAGTGACTGGTGGTTCAGTTACTCTTATCGTTTGCCATTCAATCAGATCGATGTAATCATTTGCAGCGAAGTTAAGTTTTGGAATAGCAAATTGTCGTATAGGGCTACCCTTTCCCGGTTGACATCCGTTTCTCGACCGTAGGATTCTGCGTAGCCCTAGAGCACGGATATCTTTCCGAGTGTCAGTTATCATTCCCAGGAGAATGCTTTCAGGATGTCCGAAATATCCATTTCTTTGTATTACGGGGTCGATAACAGCCTTAATGACATCCGGTAGGTATCTCGATCTGGAGATCGTACGCCAAAGGTGCATTGAACCGTATTTGCAAGAGGGGTTCATTTTGATGTGAAACCACATCGAAGCATACACTCTTATGACATATGTCGCCAATGTCTTCAGATTGTCACTTGCAATATAAATACGCAGAATTCGATTAGCTGTCGTTAACCATCTGGAGTGCGACATCGCACCCGGATTACGTCCGGCCAGAGAATTGGAACAATGTCCCTTTATTACTGCTTGACAAATGTCAAGCAAATACTTCTGATCAGTGCTAAGATCAGTTGTTGTAACTTCCGGAAAATCAGACTCTACATGTATTTTCACAAACAAAGTAAC
The DNA here is from genome assembly GCA_949752735.1 of Lumbricus terrestris. Lineage (NCBI taxonomy): Eukaryota > Metazoa > Annelida > Clitellata > Crassiclitellata > Lumbricidae > Lumbricus > Lumbricus terrestris. The sequence continues at coordinate 13,830,835 of OX457050.1, read as the reverse complement.
CAGTAGTTGTTCACAGTTTGCCATGGACTTGCCGACTGGCCCAGTAAATGCTCGTGGACCTGAAGTAACACCATTCAGACGTTCAAGCAGATGTCGCAATGGTAATCCATTCGAATGCAACTGGCAGACAAACCACTGCAAAGGCTTTGCGAATTCCAACTCCAAGAGTTTGATGAATGTGATGATGCCGCCTGTTCTACCAGACTACCAGTATTTACATTAGTGCCATCACATCCGACAGCGACGATTGTTTCTGTATCCACGTGATTTTCTGCGAGAAAGGTAACAATGCTGTGCTTGATGCTTAGGTCTTACTGCTGAACCGGATTTCGGTGTTACGTGACCAATATATAGAGACTCAGGCTGTTGTACCAAAGTTATATGTTCTTCCAGTTTTATCCTTCGGTAGCGTTTTTTACCCTTCTTTGATTGTGTTAGGGTTCTGTCTTTCCGACCGTCAAAATATAAACCTTGAAGAACGTTAGGTATCGCATTAAATAGGAGTCGTTGCCTTTTCCTCTCTCTTTCTCTTCTCACTTTACTCTTGTCGATGATCTTGGAAGAATCAGCTTTTGAAATAAGTCCAAGGTCTTGTATAAAACAGCTGAAACCAGTGATGCCGCAGACCAATACGAAATTGCATATCTATCACAAGCTCTTGCAAATGCTGGCAACTTTCTACGCATCTGTACAGAGGGGGATTCTGTTTCATCTGGTGGATTGAGGGTAGAGTTAATTACCATTTCGTCAACAACTTCATTATTCGTAGGTGTTTCGTTGTCAGAGATATTTGTTTTGATATCAGGGTGAGGAAGTTCTAGCTACTGACGCATTTTCTGCTGTCATTTCAGTTTTGCCATCATCGCTCTATAGGTATTTGCATAACCTGTTTCTCTATTGTACCTTTCGTTTAGCCTATTTTTTTCTGATTTTGTGGATACAACAGAACAAGATAGGTACTAATAATTTTTACAGCACCGAATTATCATTTTAACCATAGGCATAGGGGACATTTCGGCAGTGGGGTGGCAAAAATTAGACTTTTGCCAAAAAAGTACTTTGAAAATTTTTGGCCCGAAATTTGGGGGGCATTTGCCCCTCTGGACCCTCGCCTCCTACGCCTATGATTTTAACGCAATATTTATACATTTGACCATGTCCTGCAATAATGGAACATTACAAGTAGTGTTATAATATAATTATGTCGCTTGCTTTTAAAATGTGTCAAATTGTGTATTAAATGCCTATTTTGCCCTAATTTTTACTCTATTTTGTTACATGTTACGTAATAAAAAATTTAATTTTAATTTTGCAGGATAATTAGCTGTGCCATAATTAAATGCTTGAATGCTTTTAGAATTAGTGTGATACATTTTGCAAATTAATTGAAATTCGAGCAAATTTGACAATTTTGGGTCAATTGTCAAATTTTAAATCCCTTGGGGGCAAAACTTAGAGGACGAATATTAAAGAAATATTTGGCATGAAAACTTACTATACCAAAAGGCAACGAATTACCACTAGGCCTTTCAAGTTCGAGAATTTTGATGAAATTTTCCACTTTTTCACTCCACCCTAATGTCGACCCATAGAGCATATAAAATGTAATAAATAATGATCGTAGCCTAATTGCAATCTCGAAATAACTAGGCTAAGTGAAACTCAAAGCTAAGCGCATGGTAGACCTACTAGCGTTTGTATGTGTTCTCATGGTGACTGCAAGGGTGCCTGTGTTCTGATGAGTAGCAGATAATTTGGGTTGATAACAACTAGCTATAGCTAGTCTGTCAATTTAACATTGTGATCTGACGACCTTTTTTAGTTATCCGTCCGAAATGTCGACGAAAAACCCCAATTTTCTCTGTCAAAAAAGTTGATGACTATAATATTTTGTCGTTACACCACGTTTGTTCGAAGATCTCAGACACACAGTGAAGTGTGCACATGTCCTTCCTAACACTTGAACACTTGACGATTGGCGATTGGGGGAGGGGACTCAGAGGACAAATGCACGGGCCGTCCCCATCACATACCACATCCATTGAGGGGACCGTCCCTATGTCCTCCTAAGTCTCCGCCCATGAGAGATAAACCTAATATTTGAACCGAGAAACTAAAGCTACAGTAATCCAGTAATCGACACTAGAAGTACTAGATCAAATGCATTATTCCTCTTCCTATACGGAACCAGCCACGGTCCTCGAAAAAATTATACCCTAAATGGAACATTTTGAGTCCGACGAGTCCCAACGATTTATTAGCAGATAGACATAAATCTTTTATAAATTTAGTTGTAAACTCCGTTTACCTGCTAATCGTTGACTTTATGCAATTTTAATTCGCTGCAAAAAATTAGAAAGTCCGCGGAACTATATTTTCCGGCGGAGTGATAAACGAGCGTCCCCACAACCCGTGAAAAGCGACGTCTGTCAATTAAATGGCGCTGCTTTGCGTTGGATGATGTTTATCTTATTTCGAAGGAACGCCAGTGGAATTATTCGACGCTTTGACGATTATATCGATCGATCTAGCATTTTCTTCTGCCATTTCAGTTGATTTTGCGATCGTCGTCATGTTCTGGGCGATTGACTTGGTCGTGATTTCAGCGCTGTCGACCGTGGTGACCGCAGGTACGGCGACACGCTTGCAGGCGTAGTATTTTCGATGGGCGAAATAATTTAATATTAATGTTATGATAAAAATGGATTTCACTTGATGATTCTTGTGTGTTTGGGTGAATGTTATATAGGTGGTAATTATTCAGCGTTGTGTCATTGCTGTGCATTTGATGAGATTTGTTAAATGCGATCGGCATCATGCAGTTTTGCTACGTAAGGTTGACGAGCGATGCTGTCATTGCTGTGCACTCGGCAGCAGAGGTGGCTGGAATGTTTGGACCCTACGGTATACCCCAGACCTATTGATGAGAGTTGTCCACATTAAAAAATAATAACTTGTCCAAGCCATGCATTATTTGCATGTTGTGACTGCTGATGGGATTGTGCCATGTTTATTGTTGTTTGTTTTGTGCTAGTTTTGTCCCAATGTACGTTTTGTCACTTGCATTGCATCTATACAGTTTATGCTGCTGCAGGGTTGTTCACTTCGGACTGTTTGCAGTGATAGCTAGCTCTTTAGCTCTTTAATTTTTTCTAGCCTCGAATTTTGCAGAAACATATGCAGGCAGTCTAGTCCACTTTTAATTTCCTTCCTCCTGTAATAAGTTGCGCTATAGGCCTAGGCCAGCTTAATTTTCGTGAGTAAATTAAATATATGTGTGTATTACATTGGCAGTTGTTTGCAGCTCCTTTGATACCCAGAGTTGTTTGCAATTGCTGTTGGTTGCTAAGCAAACAATTTACTTTACTCTTTATTCCAGTTTTTAGCTTTGTTGTAAATTTACTGCTGTTTTTACTGATTACAAATGGGCATAATGAGGGTTGAGGCAGCATGAACATTCACTTTTACCTAGCGTCCTAACCCATAAATACATGATATTTTAATTCAGTTAAAAATTTAGCATCCATATTGATGTCAACCGGGCCGGTGTCGCGTGACAGAGTCTCCCCCCTAAAAGTCTCTCCCCGGAGACTTTATTTCGAAACAGATTCTCCCCCGGAGGATCTGTTCTAGAATAAATTCGCCCCCGGAGACTATATTCTGAAATAAAGTCTCCGTGGGGGAGAGAATATTTCCGCCGTCCACGAAATAAAGTCTCCCCCGTTCAGCGTAAAATTGGCTACAGTTGCATCAAATTCAGAGATGAGGATGTTAAACGGTTAGTTTACGTTGCCAGATTATATAACAAGAAAACATATAATACTTTTGCTTCAGAAAATTTCTTCCAATACAGAGTTTCAGCCAGGGGAGACTCTGTTTCGGGGGGAGACTTTGTATCGGGGGAGACTTTATTTCGTGACACCGGCCTTAGGCATAGGCAAAGCAGGCAGTTGCCTGGGGCGCCAAGTTCTAGGGGGCAAATTGTAAATTGCAATTTAGTTTCCTGTTGACATTAGTTATCTCACTTGTATAGTTGAGACCTATGCAACCTCTGCTTGGGAAATTACTGCAGTGCTGATTTGTGTTCTGCCTGGCCTTGGATCGCTTTTTGTGAAAATTCTATTTTGAGGAGTTGCGGCTTTAGTGTTTTGGACATGGCAATTCCAAACACTGTTTCCGTAGAAGGGGCTGCGCTTGATAAGGCTGCAAGTTGCATGATGGATGATCAAGATTGGCAGTTGCTGCGTAAATAAATGGTTTGGCCTGCCTTGATTAAGAAAATTCCTCTGACCCTGAAGGCCTGCTAATTGGCGGCAGGCTCCAAAGCGAAGTTAGAACTGCACACAGACATTCCCAGTGATATGCATTATGGAAGTTACGAGGTAATGTAATTTGGTTGGACATTTATAGAGCACCATAGGAGTTTAAATGCTCAGTCTCTTGAGGAAATGCTATGTGAATCCTCTGAACAATCGAATAAATTTCTTACTACTAAAAAGTTAAAAAATTTCTAATTGAATTTTAGTTGAGTATTTCATGCAAGTTCTGAAATATTAAAGGCCAGGGTGCAACTTCAATCAGAATAATGCTATTTAGTGATAATAACAACAAAAATAAATTATAATAAGGGTGGTTGTACTTAGTAGTATATATTCTTAACAATGAAGCTTTGATGGTGGTAATGATGATCAATGATGCTCTGTCGTTAGTGTTTGAAGCTGGAGGGCCCAAAATGAAGACCATCATCCCAGAAAATAATGATGGGCATTGTTTGTTTCTTCTGGTTACGGCAGGCTGGGGGGGCAGAGTATGGTGGCACATTCACTCCAAAACGTAGGGGTGGAGATGGGAGCTATGATGTCAGACAATCAGATCTCAGATAATGCCATCATCTGAACCAGTATAGGATTGCATTGAACTGGTGCTGGATTACTTGGAGGCGGCATAGGAATGAGTGGAACCAGTGCGTAGTTTTAGGGTATTTGTCTTTGAGTTTTTTAATACTCATTTTTGCCCCTATAGTTCAGCCAGTGATTAGCAGCCATTCTGTTTGGCTGTAGTCTTGTGTTTTTTAATCAAGTGCACCTGAGAGAAGTTTTTTTAGCACTACAGTGACAAGTGAGTACAAAAATACTTGAAGGGCTAATCCTTTTCATCGTTAATTGGTTATAGAAGATTTTTATAAATGTGTCCTGCATTGTTAGCATTACCTCAGACTTCTAAAATAGAACGCTCGCTTATTCACGAGCTGTGCATCAAATCAGTGGTTTGTTCAGAGATTTATGCCAAAATGGATTCTTGAGCCAGGTATAGCCTGAGAGATCAGCCAATAATGCAGAAAAGTTACTTATAAACTGACTTACAATTTTACAATTCAATGGAACCAGTACAAGATCTGTAACATTGGAAACCATCAAAGCATAGCACAAGTTCAGCTCTTCAATTAAAATGCTTAAATTAGTGACTTGACTTGGTTATTCAATGTTAATTTTTGCTGTTTTGTGTTACTGTCTCGTTGAACTCCAAGTATGTCTTGTGATGCTGGATGACTTTGCAAACTGTAGAAATTATTAAAAGTGCCGTTATCAATTGAACTTATTTTGCAACTTAAGCTCCTTGATCTGTTGTTCCTGCCGCATAAAGACTTGAAAACTGTTCTGTCAGATTTTGTTTTTTGTGCTGTGCGGATCAGTGTGCATCAGATGGGTTTCTTTGGAATTATCTCTATATAAATTTGTGATTATTTGCAATTACAGTTAAAATGACCATTTAATAAATGAAATGAGTAAATATTGCATGACTAATTATTCAATCTTTTATTCTGTTGTGTATTGGTGCTAAGACTGCTATGCCAGTGAGCAAGGATTTTCCAAAAGGCTGGCACCTATATATGCAACTACATGTCCTGTTCCTGCATTCGCTCTCGGGCCATCGCCCTGTGTTGAAGTTGACTTATTTCTTCCTATCGATGTTGATTCTGTGTGGGGTACGAAGCCTGCAGGACCAATCAGCCGATGAAAACGGTATTTCATCACTTCCGGAATGCGGTGCACACCTCTGCCACCTTCACCAGATAAAGTTAAACTCGTGTTAGAGACACAGGTTGTTTGTCGCCATTGAGCATAATACTCTGGAATTTGTTTTCGCCCTGCCCAGGTCGCCCACGCCAGTGTTTTCGTAATTGTTCAGTTCAGTTAAGATTAAATCTTGTGTTGATATAGTACGAGCTACTTATGTTGCCACCTGTCTTGATGGCCAGCAGTTGTAAATTAACTAACCAGCCTCAGATCAAAGACAAAAAATTGTGTGGACTTCCAGTAAAAAAATGTTTGCCCAAAGCAGCACTGATTGAATTTGAGGGATAAAAGGTTCAATTTCTGTGATAACGGTGCTATGTAGTATGTATTGTAAAATGTATATGTATTGTATTGTATTGTATTTAAACATTTATAAAGCGCCTCTAGTTGGGTGAACCGTTCAGAGGCGCTCCCAGTGCGCAAGGCCCCGCGAGAAGAAGCAGGTTTTGAGAAGAGACAGAGCAGAGGAGAGACTGACAGACAGAAGTGTAGAGCGAACAGAAGGAGTAAGAGCATTCCAGAGAGAAGGACCAATTGAGACAAAAGATTGAGACTACAATATGTATATTGTATGCTGTATGCATTGTATGTATATTCACATGAATGGTGTGGGAATAATGGTATTGTATGTATATTAATATCGATGTTATGTATTGTATCTATGTTCCTATGTTGAGTGGTGCCAATGCAGCTCTGCTGAAATACCCTTTACAGAAGCAATGTTTGGGGCCATCTGATATATGATTATTATGAATAATATATTGTGGTCTGCCCAGATTACTGTTTTCCATGTAGCGACAGTAAATTTTCCTTATTCTCTTCCAGCAAAGCAGTCTATAAAACCTGATGATAGTATACCATGACCTTTCAACTTGACTTTGGTGTTTGCATCTTGAGATTTATATTGTGCTCAATTAGAATATATGTCAAGAATAGGTGGGAGTCATCTGCACTAGCTTTTCATCATGTCCATATCTACTTTGGAACAGTCATGCCAATTGTAGCCAGTTTGTCTAAACTAGCGTAATTATGACCAATTTCCTTCTACAAATCAGCATGGCAGTAATTAAGTTTAAAGCTAAATAATCTTGTGCTTTAAACTTAAAATTAAGTATACTGCCATATGACAACATATTTTGTTGTCATATGTTTGTAATTCGTACAGTTATTCATATAGTATGTAATCCTAGTGGTAAATGTAAACATTGATGTGTGTAAGGTGTATTACTGGAATTTAGTTTGTACTATGCTCAACTAAGCTGTTTGTTTCTGCCCCGCTCACATCCAGGGTTTGGAGCCAGTTTTCCTATAAAATCTTATTTCTTATTTACACACAATACCAATTATTGTCTAATTCATCTAATTCCACACTAGTCAAGAACACATTTGTAGTAAATTTTCCAGTTTATCGTAGTTTGTCTGGACATATATAATGCCAAAATTGGATGCAATTCATAGTTGAAACTAAACCTTCATGTAATTGCATATCTAGTGCATATCAATATGACCTGCACTTATGTACTGCATATGCATTGGTTATCTAGAGGTTGGCCCGCAGCTGAAAGACACATTTGCACAAAACGTATGGCTGAGCAGTCCAAAACGAGCCCAACTTTTCTAAAACAATTCACTGCTTTGACAACCCATAACAATAACAAATAAACAGTACTTAGCTCGGGGCGACAAACCTACAGAGACACTGGTAGCATGTAGAAAAGGTTACTGCACCAGTGGCCATTATCGTGAATAATAAACGCAGCAAAAACACAAAAGACTCGGGAGATAAACTCTGCTCCTATTTGATAATCAACTGAATTTTTTCATGTCTGTCCAAGACTGAAAAGATGATTTAAATTTTCAAACTCCACGACGCCATTTATGTACTTACAAGGACTGATTGCCGTAGCAGCTTGTTCGGTGACAGTTTATGCTTTGGATTGAGTGCAAATAAAATATTTCCTCAAACGAAAAAATTAAGTTAGACTGGGGAATTCATTATATGTGGTCTTGCACCTTGGTGTAGTGTCAAACTCGGATGAAAGGGAGACAAGTGGTTTTTATGTAAATTGAATTTTACAGGAAGACTGACTTCATCACCCCAGATTATGTTTAGGGCAGAAATAATAGGTGGTTGAACGTAGTACACATGTAATTCTGATCCAGGTGATTAATTTCAGGTCTTCAGGACCTGTATCAAGGCAGTGCACCTGCCTGGTAGATGCTGTGTGTCAACGCATTTTAGAAACTTGCCCAAAAGTTCATAGGTGCGAATAAGTTGACGGTACTTAGCCACTGATAAATTTGTTGTATGCATTCTATTGTAAATAAATGAAGTGAATAAGACTGAAATAATTGTAGTACATGTATTTCGTTTATTTAAAAAGCCAAAATAGTGTTTCCTTTGTTTTCCTTCCCTTATATAGTCGGCGTAGTATTTATTGACACAAAGAAAACGATACCAGTCCATTCTGTTATTAGTTTTGTGACTGTTTAATCCGACCGAGATGGGAATCTGACACTACAGTATCAGTATCGACTCTGTGGCAAGATGTGGCACTTCTGCAACGGCCCGAGTTATCGCAACCAGCATGTTCCAAATACGCCTAAGCAGAAACGTTGTGGTCATTTACGCCTTACTTAGTCATTGCGTAAAGACATGCGGACTTTGGAGATAGTGGTGAAATGTGAACTATTTCGAAAGCCCTAATCTCTCGTGGCACTGTAATCTGTTTTGTGTTGAGCGTGTTTTTTTCTTCGGGTTTTTCTGGCTCCGGCTAGGCAGCCTGTGTGATAACCCCTAGTCTGACTGATAAGCTTACATAAGAAACGGTTAGTTGTTGAACGACTTCGGTGTTATGAAAGACCTTAAAAATACGGCCTTAGGTTGCCACCCTCACAGTCTCTGATCGTTTGCATGCAGCAGAAGGATTTTTCTTTTTCCTTAAGTTTGAAAGAGTAACTGGACCATATCTCAATATCTCATCCAATGAATGACGGTTTGAAAGAATTTGAGCTGGTACAGATGTTTTTGAAGTTTCATCTGACTTGGAATTTAAATGATGGAAGGATCGGCTGAGTGACCCTTTGTCAATAAAATGTTCAATTAATTAGTAAATTACTGCTGTGGGATCATTTGAATTCGAATTTCTTTCTTGCCAATTAATTTACGTTTCTTGACTTTTTAAAGCGCATTTTATGAACCCATCAAAAGGTAAATAAATAGAATGCCTTGACTGTTGGCTGGATATGACTGAAACCATCAGATGTAAAGCTTGTTATTACAGCAGCAAGAATAATGTAAATGTTTATATCAAGTACAGTGCCACTATGCAGCATTCGTGGGGCACGGTGGTGTAGTGGGTATGTTCGTGGCCTTGCAATCGGAGCGTTGCCGGTTCAAATCCACCTGAAGTCTCCGCGTAAGGACCTTGGACAAGTCCTTCACTCGCAATTGCTCAGCGCTTCGGCGTGAAACTCCGATGCAGTGTCCGTGCTGTAGTCAGGAGTGCCTCTGAGTGGTGAACTTGAAGGGGCGCTATAGCAAGTATGCATACAAACAATTAATGTTTGGATTGTCATTTATAAGGTTAAGGCAACATCTCACTATCAAGTCAGAATGCCTAATTATAGTAGTCATGGAACTTTAAGGTTACATAACAAATTGAATCCTGGTTTATAATAGCATATGCTATTAAAACCAGGATTCAATTTGTGCCTCCCTCTCTGCTTGGATATCTTCCCTACATTAAGAACTGCATCACTGTTGAGTTAATTGAAGCTTTCTGTCCCAGCAAGGTATTTTTATTGTATAGAAATTCACAGTTTGGTTGAACATTGCAGATATCCTTATCTCACACTGCAGCAGAAGTTTTTTGGGGGCTTTGTTTATTTCTATGTATCGACTTCAGCCCTGATATGTGTAAAATGCTGCAGCTGATTTTTCACGCAATTTACTTCTCGTTTAATCGGACCTTAGCACTTCCTTTGTATCATATTCCAATGTGCAAGCCATTCGTTGATGTTTGCAACTTTGGGGTTTGGTCATACGGGTAGTTTTCTATATTATAAGTTGAAAATAGTCCAGGCAAGTAGATAAAATGAACTTGAGGGACGAGTGAAGGAGATGTGTTGCCCAATGTGCAGATTGCACGGGAAGGACTAAGTACTAACTACTAAGTAAGTAAGATGGATGAGTTAAAGGACCTCATCTATTGTAGACAGTGGCTAAAGTGGTTCGTGTGAGCAGTGGGAACGCTGATTGTGAGCAGTGGGAACGCTTATGAAGAATTGCATTGAAGTGCATGTGTTTCGGCGTTCCATCATGATGAGCAGTGGGAACGCAAGCCAAGAATTTCGAGAGCAGTGGGAACGCCGTTCCCACGTGTTCCCACCCACTTTAAACCCTGATTGTAGAGTAACTTAGAATGTCCTTTCATGTTGCAATTGCTAGCTGCATTTTGCCGTGCAAACAATGTACTGTTAGAGTAATTAGCCTATCTGATCAAGGTTGAGGATCTAGCAAGATGGTTCTGATTAATTAAGGTTTTACACATCAGCTTATGTGCGAGAGGAGATACGGAGGTGTTAGGGAGGAAGCATTTAGGCTTTCTGTCACGTGCTATCAACTTAATAGCTCTGACTTATTATTATAGCAGTTGAGACGTATAGTTGGTAGAAAAACATGAGACATATGATCACAAATATCGCACTGCACTACACGACGTTATCTTCAAAATTTAAAAAATACGGAGGCGTTAAAGAGGAAGCAAAGGTTTTCTGTCACGTGCTATCAACCTAATAGCTGGCTTATTATTATAGCAGTTGAGAAATAGTTGGTAAAAAATATGGAGTCTGATGACGGAGACATATCGCACTGCACTACACGACGTTAGCTTCAATTCTGTTTTTGCCCGCAAGTCGTAGTAGTTCCGTTTAAAGCGAGTCCCTCAACTGTCTCTGCTGCTGCTGCTGCTCTGCTGCTGCTGCTGCTGCTGCTCTTATCCGTTGTCTAAGGTTGCACGGCGGAGTTGTTCGTCGGTGCATCCATCCATCGATTGCAGCGGACGCTGGAGAAGCAAGCTTTTGACGGAGGACCGGTATTGATTCAGAATTCGGGTGTTCTCCGTCCACGCCGCCGTTGGCTTCTGGCAACCTCTCTCTCTCTCTTCCCGGCTCTCTCTCTCTCTCTGCGCTGTAGCCTATACGTCGTTCTCTGCTGAATATTGATTTGTCTAATGGAATTTTTGTCGCTGCTGCTGCTGTTGTTGGTCCCCGCTGTTGGCGAGGATATGTCGGCAAATCTTGTAGGCTGCCAGTCGTCAGAGGGCCACGCGTCACGAGCGTCGCCGGCTCTTCTGATTGGTCCGTGCTTGCCGGCATTTGAACGTCATACGCCAGATACGTGTAGATACGCACGTCATTTGAATCTGTGATAAGGCAATGATGTGAGTGTTAAGTTGGTAAACAAAGCTCTGCCCGGAATGTGAGTGAACTAAAGCAGCATGGAACTCTTCTTAACTCTGCTCCCAGTTTGTGAACTTAATTGCGTATGTAGGCCTATATGTATGAATCTGGCAGCACTTGCAGAGGCCATTTTAAGAATCTCAAACGGGTGCTTAGCGTGTCAACCTGCGTTTGTATACTTGTACGTGGGTCAGAGCTTTCACGGCAACGTCAGTTTGATGTACGTATTTTGTGATCGGGTTGGACCTTGCTTGTCGAAAGCAATTTCAATTTGTCACATGACAAAACTACTCAGCAATGTAGCAGCAAATCACGAATGCATTATTAACTTTTCATTTGCCCTTGTATGATTGATGGGTTCTGAAAGTGCAACAGCTTGAATGGGTGAATTCGTGCATGACAACACATGCTGTCAAAGTTGTGAAATTAATTTTTATACTCCTGATATTCCTATTTAGTAATTGCAATGCAAATAATAATAATAATAACAATAATAATATAATAATAATGATAATAATGATTTATAGTATTGTTATTGTTATTAAAAATCCCATTAGGCATATATCCATATTCATAGGTCTACTAGTCTGGAATAACTTACCCTTAGAACTGCCATGCCCTTTTCCCACTTTAAACAATTAATCTGAGCACACAATGTCATAGCCAGAAATCATAACTAGTATTAAAGAAATTAACTGTCGTTTAATTTTCTATTCTGTTTTGTTTTTTGATTACTCTGTTCTTTACTGTTCTTCCAACAACTAATCGTCGATCTCCCAGCATCTTACAGGGATTATCTTGCACTTAGGTCCCTACCCAGCGGGATTTTTTCCTTTCAAGGGTACCCTGTGTTCCCATGCACTGTCTGAAACATTGATCAGTTTTAATTTTTTTCACATTTGTTGTTTCTTAAGCTGTTGTAAATTGTCTTGTGAACGATTGTTTTGGGAGCAAAAAATCTAGCAAAACTAGCTCCTTTAATAGCTCTATACAAATCCTACAGTTCAGAACTTTAACTTAACGTTTGTTGTGATGTTTGTTTGTCTGTCAGCAGTATCGTCTCTCAACGTGAACGTTAAACCTGTGAAAGACAAATACATCCAGCCTCTTGGGTCGTCCATTGTCTTCACGTGCGAGGTGACGGGCAGAACGGAATCACAAGTTAGGATCCAATGGCTTGACAACTCGAGATCGGAAATCAACGAGGATCCTTCGAAAAGGTAATTAATGCATCGGCTTCGACAAATTCTATTGTCTTCTTCAAATTCTATTGTCTTTTATTTTGTTTATTCCACATGACTTAGTGCTCATTATTTTGCTCAGATTTGTTGCACTTATTCTGTTCAAGCTTAGATAATAACTGTGTTCATGCGTGTTGGTGTAGGGGTATGTTCGGTGCCTTGGAGCTGGAAGGTTGTGGCTTTGACGCCACCTCAAGCCGCCCTGTATGGACCCTGGGCAAGGCCTTCACTCGCAATTGCTCATGTGATTCGGCGTGAAATTCCAATTCAGTGTTCCCGCTGTAGTCGTGAGCACCTCTGAGTAGTGAACTTGAAGGGGCACTATGTAGCAAATGCGAGAAATGTAAAAATAAATAAATGAATAAGGCTTTGCTCAGATTTGTTGCAATAATCTGTTTTAAGCTTAGCGCTACATGTGTTGATTTTGACTTATAATTCATTTTTTCTTCTTCATTTTTTCCACATTTTATTTTGGCTGACATAGTTCGGCGTAAATTGTGATGAACTATGATCTCATTCCAATCAATCAATCAATCAATCAAAGTTTTTTTCTGCAACCAAAGTATACATGACAGGTTTACACATCTTGCTCATTGGTTACAAAAAGGGGAGGTCATAAAGGGATAAAATAATCCTCCTATCTAGGGGCACCAACTGATATATTGAGTTGACGATGTGAGGTGGCCATGACGAAGTCTTTGCAAAATCAACATAGTGATTGACAAAAGTGACAAAGCACAATAAAGCAGCTTATACTAGGAAACGGAAAAGAAAAAGTAAACACAACAAAATAAAAGGAAACTGAAGAACTTAACGCTGCTGAGTCACAAGCAGAATTTGGCATAGTGTATTGACTGGCAGAACTTAGCATAGCTTAGAAAATCGTGGGATGTCGGATCTGATGACTCAGCTAGTGATTTAAAAATTTTAACATAGTGATGAAGACATATTTTTGTGTTGCTTTATTTTTTTATTACAGTTTATATTGGACATTTACAATTTGGCATTTTTTGGGTTCTGGGAACAAACAGCTGATTGTCTTGTATACGTTAGAAAAAATTGTTTGCTTTAAACACAAAGAAACGGAAATGTCTGGCGTCTAGACATTCGATTGTTTTGAGAAATTTTCCCTCACCCTTCTGTCCTCTTTTCGGTGCCTGGAAATGGGTGTTTATGGCGAAATTCGTTTACGGGGGTCGTGGGCGGTGGTGATTTTGGTAACCCAGTGGAATGTTAAATGGTTAAAACAGAATTAGTGAGGTAAGGACTTTTTCAGTACAGTGGAGGAGGTTTCAAAGAAGTCGGCTTCTCTTGTAAACGCAACAGATGATAAGATCGGCTCAGTTTACGGCTGACTTGCAGTCTGTATGTCTTAAGAGACCGTGATGTTTTTATTATTTTCTGTGATGCCGGTTGGCATCGGCTTCAGGTCTCGTCTTTCAAACCGTAACAATTCCATTGTCTGATATGTCGATGAAAGAGAGAGCGATCCGCTTTCGGATACTCCAAGCTGCCAACTATGATGGAGAATAGTTCTCGGTCCAGCGCAAGTCTAAGAAGTTAATTAAGATCTTTTAGCGCACGATAACGTTTACAGGACCAGTGACTAATAGATCTATACGTCTGCCTGCCTGCCTGCCTGCCTGCCTGCCTGCCTGCCTGCCTGCCTGCCTGCCTGCCTGCCTGCCAGACTGCCTGCCTGCCTGCCTGCCTGCCTGCCTGCCTGCCTGCCTGCCTGCCTGCCTGCCTGCCTGCCTGCCTGCCTGCCTGCCTGCCTGCCTGCCTGCCTCTTTGGATCCCGACCTGAAACTGATTTTGGCTTTGCCTGCCTATGGATTTTGTTTTGACTGAGCACCCGTGAATAAGCTGGTTGCTGCAACTACTTGTTGGACACACAACAGGGCTGTTTTAAGGAATTTTTAGAACTGCACAACCCCTTCTTTCCTTTCCCATCCTCCATGGTAAATTACTTCCAATCGGAGGACAATGACCTTGTTTGCTAGTTTTAACTGTACAGAAGTGTTTCTACAACTGCACAAATCCATTTAGAACTGCACATTTTGTGTACAACTGCACGTTAAAAAAGCCCTGACACATGAAATCTCCTGAATATGATTACTGGTTAATCTGTGGTGTTCCTCTGCAGAGATACTCTGTCGAGAGAATGTACAGTGAGATTGAAGGTCTTCTTCGTGTGATAAAGCATATCAGAAATATAAAATGCGTTTCGTGTGGATTTTTATAAAGAAGATAACCACTTATTTTTAGTTTTGTTTTTGCATTTATTTTTTCCCGATTTCTTGTTTCAGCTATGCAAGTCTCTGAGGCAGGGTACATGAGATGAATAGCACGAGCAATTACCTGAATAGCTACTTTTTATGAACAAACTGGTCACTTGTTAGGTGCTGAACCTAGCTGAGAGCAAATAATATTGTGTGAGATTCATTCAAGATGCTGTTTAATAGCATCCCGATAAGTCCGTGCAAATTATTATTATTATTATATTTATTATTATTGTTGTTGTTGTTGTTGTTGCAACCGGAATGTTTTTGTTTTAGTTTTTTAATTATAATATAAAAATGATAATTATTATTGTTATTATTTTTATATGGAAGTTACCAATTATGCGGGTGTGGTAGATGTTTACAACATCATGTACTTATGTCTGCAAAGACTCTTATATTTGTAGACAATAAAGAAGCGAAATTTGCACTATAATCTGCAGCGCCACGTTTTGTATGCCTAACTTTAAGAGTTTTGATACTAGCGCTGCTCACAGAGCTACTTAGTTCATTAAAAAAATTTTAAACGTTTTAAGTTAAAATCTATATCAGTAATAATAGGTTTAGAGGCAAAAAGAAAACTTGATGTCCAGAAATATATTTTTCGCATACATGTGCGTAAGTTTTTTGAAAAATTCGAAAAAGTGTCCCTTGCAACTATTTGCATGTATCACATTTGCCGATGTGAATAGTGCTCAAAAGCGTGATACTCGGTCTAGGCAAGCATGCAATGCATCGAGACGATTTCGGGCTAATCCCTAGGTAGAGCTGCCAATCCAGATATAAATCAATACAGGGCAAGAAAGGCTGATATATGTATATAATATATATATACAAGGGCGGATACAGAAATTTTCGAAGGGGGGGCCAAAGTCCCATGGAACTACTTTTGGGGGGGCCACGTCTACTTTCCGAGCAAAATAGCTGGTCAAAAAAAAGAAATTTTTGAAATGGGGGGGCCATGGCCGGATTGGCCCCCCCCTGGATCCGCCCCTGTATATATATATATATGTATATATATATATATGTATATTATAAGAGAACCATGAAATATGAGCATCGAGTAGCACACACTACCCGCTGTGTTTCTGAAATGAAACAGAATGCAACATTGTTTCTTTTGTGCAGTTTAAGTGGAGCAATTTGTTTCATCTGAGATATTCAGCAAGTAGCTTTATCTGCATCTGACGAGCGAGTATGGACGCTAGGCAGGCAATTATACATTATGTAAACAGAAACTGCTTTGAACATTTTTAAGTGTTTACAAAGTGCTTACAAATGGCCCCTTAGAGGTACTTAATACTCATCCTCTATCTGAAGACTGTGTAGATTTTATTGTCATGCGAATGACATTTGCTTTCCTATGATGCCTGTTGAGCAGAGTATTTTTTGTTAACTTTTATTGAATGATTAGTGTTGCTTACAGTATTCATGTAATTGAGAGTTTTCGTATTCAACAACTCTGCTTGACAAAGTAATTCAACGAAAATCCTTATGGTTTGGGAATGTAGGCAAAGAGAGAATGCCAATTGTATTGTATTAATTGTATTGTATAATTTTATCTCTAAATTCCGAAGTGCCTCTCGCAGTGCAAACCAATCTGAGGTGCTCCCAGTGTAAAAGACACAGGCAAATGAAAGTAGTTCAAGAGACAGTGAAAAGATGTGATTCACGTACTAGTTGACTGAATCCAACACAATGCACTACTTGCAAGATTCGAAGGGGGGAAAAGAAACAAAAGCACATGGAGACTGTGCTGCATGGATAACATCATATTAACTTGAATGAGGACATCACTTTACATCACTTTAAACTTTCACTAAGGCGAGCAATTGATTTGGTGGTGGTGGTGGGGTGGTTGGGGTGGGGTGCTGGTGGTGGTGGTAATGATGATGATAATGATGATGACGACGACGATGATGATGATAATGTTGATGATGATGATGTTGTTGTTGTGCAGTGAGCTTCTTTTTAATTGACTAAAGTGAACCTTAATTTTTCAGAGTTTTCATGGAGTGGTTTTGTTTTTTCTTGTAGAGTTTACGTTGAGAGGACCGACCGTCTGATGAAGAAGCTTTACATAACGAATATGGAGGGCAGGGACTCTGGTTGGTACCACTGTGTCGCCTCAGCTGGTTCAGTACGACAGAACAAGTCTGTGGAGCTCAAGATCTTCAGTGAGTGTGTAGCGCTTAACTGGCAGAAATATGATTTCCTACGATAGCCTATATACTGACAGTATAATGTTTGTGCGGCGCGGTGGTGTCATATTGGGTATGTTCTTCGCCTTGCAGCTGAAGGATTGCAGGTTCGAATCCACCTCAAGTTGCCGCGTAAGGACCATGGGCAAGTCCTTCACTCGCAATTGCTCAGCGCTTCGGCGTGAAACTCCGATGCAGTGTCCGCTCTGTAGTCGGGAGCGCCTCTGAGTAGGGAACTTGAAGGGGTGCTATAACAAGTGCACATACAAATACTTATTATTGACGACTGTGCATGTATCGGGAATGTGGATTACATTACATCAATTGTTTTACTGCAGTTCCTGCAAACATCAAGACAAACAGCATCTTGTAGATTTTTGTGAATATATTAAGTTTTTATATTAAGCCGCTGATACTTACTAATGCCACTAGCAATTAATTATATATCTGTCTTATACTAGATACTTATGTTGTGTAATTAGATTGTATAGACAACAGTTAATTTGATCAACTGTACACGCTACAAAGTGGCCAACATTTTTTAATCTTTTGAAAACCGTGCAGTTTTTGACAATCTAGACAAATGCTTGTGGACAACAAGTAGCAAGATTGCAATAGAGGTGAGAAGATAATGGGAAAACACAGCGAAGAACCGGGCCACTATGAAAACAGTGGAGAATGCAGAGAAGTCTGCGGCGAAGATGTAACCAGATATCCCCGTGTTACTTGCAAAAGTTTTTAAATGGTGACCTGTGCTTGGACCACATGTAAAAATGGTGCACTGGAAACGTGGAAAGGTATCTCAAAGGTACATGACGTAGAATGGACCGTTTTTAAACATTTAACTAGTGGGCGTTCGGAGTGGTGGCGTAGCAGTTATTTTTCTGAAGAATTCATCACGAGACTGCACTGTGATTATGTTGCTGTGTGTGTTCTATCTGCAGAAGACATAACGTTTGATCACGTCCCTAATCCTCAACATCCTGCCATTCACACCGATGCGATCATCGAATGTCACGTTAGCGGCGAGCCTGAACCGCAAGTTTCGTGGAAGTACAACAAAAGGCCGTTTGATTTCGGTGGGTTTCGTAGTGAGGTCCATATCTAGGACCATGATCTATGGTTCATAGCGTCAGAAGCTGCCTAAATATTGTCATATATTGTGTTATTTGATAATGGCACTTTTTTACCCAAGGTGTCTATAATCCCTCAGGTTTCAGATATTAATAAGAAATTTTAACTCTAGACTGGCCATCCATGTCAAGATCTGGAAGAACAAAAGTGCTGTGGAATGCAACCGCATTAAAACGCTGAATTATAACTGACAGGCGCTGAAACAAGAAACTGGTTTCTTGATTATTATTATTATTATTTCAGAAATTGTATATAGCGCCTCTTCAAGGTAGGCTACTCAGGAGCGCTCCTGGCCCAGTCATGGCTAAATAAGACAGTTTTAAGATTCTTAAGGATCATAGTGGAGTGACCGCTGGGCGCTAAGTAAGCACAGTGTGATGGGAGGCCATTCCAGGTTCTAGGACCAGTGACCACCAAGAGTGAATGATGCTGTCAGATAGCAGTCCGCAAGTGGGGAACCAGAAGCTCAGCTTGGTTTGCTGATTGAAGGGTGGATCGATGCTGGACATGTCAATCTTCTAACTTTCTCTGTACCTCGTAGACAGACACTGAAACCGTGTCAGAATAGAGTCAGATAGACCAGTTTATCCACTGTCTTTCCTCATTTTCATCTTCGCCAGAGTGACAAGTATCTCCGGAAACTCACTTAAGTGAAAGTATCGTAACATGCACTATTAGCTTTAGAACACCATGTTCTTGTTGGCTAGCAATGCCAGCATCATAACTAAACTCTTTTTTAAAACTGCCTTAGGCATTCTTTATTCACAGTCATCCCTCGTGAATGTTTTGTCACTCTAGTTATTGCTTGGATTGTGGCTGGTCATGCAAACAAGAAATGGTGGCTGTTAATAGTTTCTGTGGTCAGTCTTTCTTGTCCATATAACCATGCTGTGCAACTGAATGCAATACAACCAGAAACAGCATCACTACCTTTGAAGACCTTGGTATTCCTGTTTTTGCATGCTATGCTCTTTGCTGTCCTTAAGTTTTTTCAATATGTACGAACACAGGCAATATTTAGGTTTTTTATTAGTGGCAAAATCTAGGGTTTTGTTATTGGTGGCAATATCTAGGCTTTTTATTAGTGGCAATATCTAGGGTTTTGTTATTGGTGGCAATATCTAGGTTTTTTATTAGTGGCAATATCTAGGTTTTTTATTAGTGGCAATATCTAGGTTTTTTTTATTACTGGCAATATCTAGTTTTTTTATTAGTGGCAATATCTAGGTTTTTTTATTAGTGGTTTAAAGCAAGATTTTAGCTACGCTTCCTCGCTGAAGAGAACTTGTGTTCTATGTTTAATTGGCCTAATATCTACTTCAGCTGGATATCTATCATCTGTTGCATTCCAATTCTGCTTAAGGTAGTTTTTTCAGAGATAACCGTTAGAAAAATTTCATCCGGTGTGTTTTACGAGTAGCTGTTAAAAAAAACTGAGTGTGTTGTTTATGTCAGGCAACCGTTACACGAAGGTTAGGACCGGTCTACGGATACGAAACATAACGCTAGCGGACGACGGAAACTACACGTGCTGCGCGGAGGTGGAAGCCGAAGGAAGATACGACGATCGGACAATCACTGTGGCTGTTCACAGTACGTCTGTTCAGTGTTCATTGACGTTCTAATGATAATAATTATTATTATTATTATTATTGTTGATTTTATTATAATGTTATATAATAATAGTAATAATAATAATTTAATAATAATAATAATTCCCTGGGGGATAAAGAACCTCGGGGGAAAAATAAAAAAACTAAAAATTAAAATTAAATAAGGAAATAAATAAATAAAAATTACTAATTTTTGTTCTTCCAGGAAGTGTCTGCTAACACACTGCTCTTTACATGTCCAAGTTATGCAATTCAAACAATTCACAAGAACGCAAATCGTGGGTTACATTGACATTGCGTAAATCACAAAGTTGCAGCCATGCAAGACCCACGATCCATGTACTTTAGCTGCCACTTAGGGAATGATGGAAGAGCTAAACCATATGCTTTGGGTTCTACGTTATTCGAACCGCATACCATAAGCACTTCAAGTCAAAGTTTTGTCCATTATACTAACCCCATCTTTCTTTTTTAAGATTCTTTCTGTTTTCGATGTAACGGAAAGCATGTCTGAGCGTGGGCGGTGAAACCTAGACTGTTGCGTGTTGAGCATGTATAAATATTTACTTTATTAGTTAGGGTCAATTGAAGCCGCTGAGTGTCGTAGGTCTTGCAGCTTTATCGGAATCCTGTTAGGTTTTTCCTGCCTTTTCAGCGGGACCTTCCGAGCTTGCGGCTTATCGTTGCAACTTTTAAATTGTCGCTGTGACTGTTCAAGCTGCCTTGACACCGTGCATTTGTAACCTATGTACTCAGATCGCTCAGCACCTCTGATCAGTTCTGATTATCAGTGTGCCGGTTAATTTTTTTTAGACCTGTTTTATCTAGATTAACTGAAGACTGGAGTGACTAAGTATCGTGAAGAACAGCAGTTCTAAACCTTGCATAAGGTGATGGCTCTTGCATAATATCCATTAGCTGCAGGGTTGCATTGGCAAAATTTGAGATCAGTATGTGCTAGGCTTGCCTGAGACCACTGTGGCTTGGGCCAGTTTGATCTCTTTGAATTTTCTGATGAACTTTTGAGTTTTTTTGTCATTCGATTGCATTGCGTAACCTTGAGCCATGAACTTGGCCTAATTTTCTGATGATTTTTTTGTCGTAGTACATGTACCGCTGAATCGCTAAATAAAAATGCCATCATAGCATTTTTAAAATTTATTTGCACTGTGTGAGGTCAGTACACCCTGTATGTACCTGCATATACCCTACTTTACGGATCTACGTACACTAAACGCAACTATTTTTTAGGTGAGTACACACTGTATAACCGCGTATACCCTCGTGTACGTACACTGTACAACCCTCATGAGCTGGCAACTGACTAACTGCACCTCTGATTCCTATTTCTGTATGACCTTGTCTGAATTAATTATTGTGGACTGGTGGCTAAGGCTTCTTACAATTTGTTGTGAAGCCTAACAATCAATGAAGGATGGGTTGTGGCACTTTCAGGGATGCCACTTTGAATTTTATAAAAGGTCAGATTCGATTGAAAAAGGTTAGAAAAAGCTAGATTGAGAATTTTAACTAAAAGTTACCTGGATTTTTTTTACTTGAAATTTCTGACGATCTTTTTCTTAGTCTTTCAGTCAAATATTTTCCTTTTCTCCCCTCAAAATTTCTGACGACCTTCTTTATATTAAATCTTGCGAATGTTTTTCTCGTCTTTCGCATCTGCTTTTTTACCTTTCTTAAAAATGTCTGAAAAAACGCTGTGAGAAAAAGCTGAATCCTGACCAAAAAAGACCTAGAAACCTCTAGACAAGACCAAAAAAACCTAGATCTAGGTGGAAAAGCTATGAGTGGCATTCGTGGGCACTTTGTTGAACAATTGGACGCTGAGCCAAGTTCTTACAAAACTCAGTGTATTGCTTATCCGTGTGTGTGTGTGCCAGCATTGTATCAACAGAACAGTGGCCACAGGGTTGACTGCTACTAGCAATTCCTACAGACATCCGTCCAAAAAGTGCCAATGCACTTGACCGTAAATTCCTTGTACAGCTGTGCGTCTGTTAGTTTGGAGTTGACACCTTCTAGGTTGGAGACTGGCTACAAGCAGAGTGCCAACGAAATGTTATCGAGCAGTTTTTTCTCTGCTTCTGAAGTTGGCATGTTTAAAAAAATTGTTTATTGTAGTTGTAGTTATCCGTCTCTGTCGATGTTTTTTTCAGTTCCGCCTTCTCGAGTTGAATTCACTGGAAAGTTCGAAGAAGTGGAAGGAAATAATGTTTCTCTGAACTGCACGGCCAGAGGTCTACCGCCGCCCAAGTTCGAATTTTATAAGGTACAGTTTAGTTTTTTTCAGGTTTGCTTTCGATGATTTTTCTCTTCAGTCGTCATATCGTAATTGTAATCGTAAACTCGAAATTTCTAAAGTGCTATTCGAAAGCAAAGCATGGGGCACCAGCTTATTCACGAGCGCTGTGTTGAGTCAGAAGGGTTGTCCATGAGAGCAGTTTGTGGTGGTCCGGGGCGAGTGTATATAAGGCGGTGCAGACTAAAGTCAGTGTTATGTCGGAAACATTGCATCAGAGAAACTTGGGGAAATAGTATTTTTGTGTTTTTGATTTGTTTTTGCATAGAATTTAATCTAAAAATAAGTTTAAAATTTTCTTTTCTTTTATTTAGTTAAAAAAGCCGACTTGTTTTAATGCTATTTTAATGCTCTTGATATGGTTGTTTCATTTTAATTTTATATAGCGACTGTAGATTAGATGATTAGATGGTAATGGAAGGACAAACCACTGCTATACATTCTTACGTTTATTTCCCTGTGATGTGCATTTTATGTACCTTATATTACATTCTTATTTCCTATATTATGCATTAGATATACATTACATTACATTCTTATGTTTATTGCTCTATGATGTGCATTAGATATGCATTACATTAAATTGCATTCTAATGTTTATTTCCGTATGATGTGCATTAGATATGCATTACATTAAATTGCATTCTAATGTTTATTTCCGTATGATGTGCATTAGGTATGCATTACATTAAATTGCATTCTAATGTTTATTTCCGTATGATGTGCATTAGGTATGCATTGCATTACATTGCATTCTAATGTTTATTTCCGTATGATGTGCATTAGATATGCATTGCATTACATTACATTGCATTCTAATGTTTATTTCCATATGATGTGCTCAGGACAACAGAGGAAAGCTTTCGTCAAGCACAGATCGTATCGTAATCGATGCTGATGGGGGCAAACTGTCGTTTCGGCCGGTGAGGAAGTCGGACGAGGGACTCTACACTTGTACGGCGATCAACGATGTCGGCACAAACTCTACGGCCCACCGGCTGACTGTTTTAGGTCAGTCAGTTCACAGCATGATTGCATGGGTTGTACTTTTTGGTTGCAGAGTCTCATCTGAAGAACTGGTGTAGCACTCAGACTCCGTCGTTTCTTCCGCCTGCCCCATTGGACAATGCCGCTGGCTCGGTGCAGTGCTCGTGAATAAGCTGGTGCCCGGTGCTTGGACTTCGGGCGTTGTTTTAGAAGTTTGGAGTTTTTCGATTTCCATTGTAAAAAGACTCCAGCACGTGAAGGTTTGACGCATAGTTATTCGTGTCAACAGAGTTGAAATCCCAACCAGGACAGAAATCGTACTTGTAATTTCTAAATTTCTTGAACGCCACTCGAAAACCAAGTGCAGGGCACCAGCTTATTCATGAGGGCTGTGTCTAGTCAGAAGGGTTGTCCAAAAAAGTTGTCCAAAAGAGGTCATAGTCCGGAAAATCTGTATCAAGATTGCTACTCCGCTTTCACCTCCGAGTTAACCCAGGTACAATGACTACACTTAGCTGCAAATCATCGCTGGGAATGAGAGGTGAGGGCCATCATGTGCTGCAGCTAAGTAAAAAATGAGGTTGCTGACACATACCCAATTATCCATTACTGCCCCAGAACTGGTCTTATTAGGGACAGTAGGTTCTCCATGTATGTATTCCAGAAGTTATGTAATGATTTTTTAAGAAGTACAGGTAAGTTAGTGAATCCGACAAAGTCTAGTAGGTATGCTCTTGTTCAGAAATGTATGCACTGGGTTTATGTGGAGTAAATGAGTGATTATATTACTTAATCAACTCTTACAGCAGTGACATGATTATTATTATTATTATTGACTTTTTATACAGCGCACCTTCAAGGCAAGCTACTCAGAAGCGCTCCCAGTCCAACAAAGGATCTATAGAATAGTTAGAGCAGTTGCTATAATATGCTGGTAGAAGCAAATTTCAACAGCATCTGGGTTTTATTTCTCTTTTAAAGTCACATTGATGTGTTTGGTTATGCTTGACAACTTGGTTTCCCATTCAGTTTTACTGCACAGCACCCTGGTCGTGAAAGCGTTAAACATAGAAATACACCAAGTATCATAGCGCTTGCATTATCATACAGGTGCTGATAGAACCAGAAAATAAATATAGACACTACCTTTGTGGATGTTTGAAAGCGTAATGAAATCTTGTACAATTCAGTTGCTCTTTATTTCTAAGCGAATGTTCTGAATTTCAGTTCCACCAAGGATATACGATCTGAAGAACGTAACGAAGTCAGAACATGAGAGCGGAACTCTGGTCTGTCGATCTGATGGAGACCCTAAGCCAACGATAGAATTCCATAAGGAAGGAAATCCGCAACCATACTATATGGGAAGCAATGTAAGTTTGTGCGGTATTTGACACACATTTAAATCAGAAAGTTAGCATAAGTGAAGACCGGGGCAAAGCAGTCGAGTTTCCCTACAGAAGGAAGATGGTTGAAGAAGTTATGGCAGTTTATCGGGATATGTATAATTTGTATATTGTAGTAAACTTTGGACTCTTGAGGTAAATTGTTTCCGATCGAAAACTTAAATTGTACCTTGGAGTTACTAATAAACAAGTGGGATAGGATGCATGCAAGATCGGCGGACTAGTATCTTTTTAAGAATCGCTGTGCCACATTATGTAGTTCTTGAAAGAGCAACAGGCTTTGAGAACGGAACTTGATGCATGACAGAACAATACAAGGTATTGTTTATTTAAACCGTATTTATCTAACAGTGTTTATTTAAGTGCATTTATTTGACAGTGTTATTTAACAATGTCTTTTAACAGTGTTTATTTAACGGTGTTTATTTAACAGTGTTTATTTATTTAACAGTGTTGATTTATTTAACAGTGTTTATTTATTTAACAGTGTTTAATGAACAGTGCAGGTCATTCGGTTCACCAGAGTAAAGTATAGAATGCAATGAAGTTCAAATACAATGGAGTGCCTACAGTATTGTAAAACAATGAAGTACCATTTTAAGGTGCAGTGCATAGCTGCATACGGTATAGTAAAATACTATAAAGTACAATACGGTGCAGTAATATAGTGTAGTAAAGTACTGTGCATACAGCATGGTGAAATACTATGGAGTACAATACAGTTACATTTGCCGATATGCAGTCCTGCACAGGAAGGACTAAGGTCTAATGCAAGATAATATATTACAATGCATGCAGTACAGTAAAATACTGTAAAGCACAATACATTACAGAACTGCATAATGGAATGACTGGCAGATGCGATGGTTGGTTTCTTTTTGACTGTTGTGTGTATGCTGTGGTCGTAGGATGATGGCCGAATCCAAATAATAAAGCGCGGTGACGGCCACGTGGAGTTGGTGATAAGAAGCTTGACGCCATACGACGCCGCCAACTACACGTGCGCTTCACGTAACTCCGCCGGTTACGATAACCGAACTGGCGTCATTGATGTCCACTGTACGTTGTTCTAAGCGTTTCTTTGTCTTTTATAATTATGTTCATTGTTTCTGATTTATACATTGGAAGTCAGGAACCCAGAGGGCCAATCCGGTGGCACGAAATAGAGTATCCCCTGTACTAATCGTATCCCCCCAAATGAAGAAAAGTCGAAAAATTCACTTACGCATGTATTTTTTTTGCAAATTAATTTTCCTCTGCTTTTTTTTTTAACAATGACACTAACAGGTATGTTTTTCCCTACTAGATATTTTTTTGGCTTTGGTTTTAGAGCACTTGAAACTTTTAAAACACTTAAAAACACTCAGAGTCACTAAATAAATTCGAGTTGCCTTTCTTTGAACATTGCTTAGGACACTTAAAACAATCAGAGTCACTTTAAATTTTGATTATCTAGCACAAAATTTTCAATTATACACATTTTTCAAAAAAGGGGATAGACTGGTTCCTCCCCCGGATAGTATAGACCGGTTAATTCCATCTGGAGGGATAGATTAATTCATCCCTCCGGCTAGTTTTCAGGGGGAATACTCCGTTTCGTGTCACCGGCAATGACCCCCATTCAGAGATTTGCACAGGACGTGGCCCACACATCAACAAACTTTCAATCAATGTAACAGCGGGAAAAGGTGAGAGAGAGAGAGAGAGGGAGAGAGGGAGGGACAGAAAGAGAGAGAGAGAGAGAGGGAGGGACAGAAAGAGAGGGAGAGGGAGGGAGGGAGGGAGAGAGAGAGAGAGAGAGAGAGAGAGAGAGAGAGTAGCATCTGACAGCAAAAGACCAACGAAATTTTTTTTACCCATTTTACCAATGACCAAATTTTTTTGGCCCCCTTCAAAAATTTCTGTATCCGCCCCTGAAGTCACCGTGGGGCACGGTGGTGTAGTGGTGGGTCAGAGATAGAGAGACGCGTAGACAACAATCCAGAATGTCGAATTTCACGCGGAGTGGAGTGAAGTATACAGCTAACAGTGCAACTGTTTTCAGATAAACCTCGCTTTGACAAGGACCACAAGTCCCTGGTGTATGGTTGGGCGGGTACGAGGCACAACATGTCCTGCCATGTCCATGCTCAGCCGGTGCCGACGATCAGGTGGATACGCTACAATCGCGTCCTGGAAAACAACGAAACGTTTTCCATCTACAACTCAGGAAAGCACGGCAACCTTCAGGTCAGCTAAACGGTTTAATAATAATAATAATAATAATAATAATAATAATAATAATAATAATAATGACGACAATTTCTATGGCGCCGTAACACAGCACATGCCGTTACAAGGGCGCCTCTACAAACAAACACAATCTGTCAGATGTACGCCCTAGAAAATTGAATTTAATTGAATTCTATCCTGTGAGCGGAACGTAAATCTAAGTACGAGAGATACATTCATTCCTGCGTGATATGCGATCTGATTGGAGCTGACGACGTATAGGTCTACATGTTGTAATCTATTCTGAACTGATAACTTCTGCAGCATATGATCATAATGCGTAAAGCCTGAATCTATGGTGACTTCAGGGCTTAAAGTGTGCCTGGGCGGTCATGGACGGCGTCCATGCACTTATTTTAAGATCTGAACGCCGTCATGCCACTTATTGGCCAGCACTGACTGGAAAGGTATAAGGGGCGTCCAGGCACTTCTTTTGGAAAGGTAAGAGGCGTCCAGGCACTTACTTTTCCACACTTTTAGCACTGGGTGACTTGAAGCGAATTTATAGACATAATCTACCGAAAGTCTATGAATATGAAATGTCGTTGAAATCCAATGAGAGAAACCAGGCTCGCTTCATTGCTATACTCGCATAAAATACACAAAACGAGGAATTTTGACCAATCACAGAGCCATGGCTAGCCAGAGTTCGCATGCCAGAGGTGCCACTCTGGCTCGGCTTTGACGTGCCATCAGAAGATCGATGCCTTTTGTATTTAAGATCCTAGCATGATGGAAGTTAAATCAATGAATAGTTATTTTAATGATGCATGTTATGTATCACTTATTGGGATATTGTGAGGCTAATGGGATATTGTGGGGCACGATGGTATAAGGGTATGTTCGGTGCCTTGGAGCCGGAAGGTTGCGGATTCGAATTCACCGCAAGCTGCCGTGCAGGGACCCTGGGCAAGTCCTTCACTCACCATCGCTCATGTGCTTCGGCATGAAACTCCGATTCAGTGTTCGCGCTGTAGTCGGGAGCGCCTCTGAGTAGGAATCTTGAAGTGGTGCTGTAAAAAGTGCTCATACATACATGTACATTGTACAGGCAGAAACTTATTATGCAAAATGGCCGCTGTGGTTGTGTTAGGTGCGAATCAAGGAGGCGGACCAGAGTTGGATTTATGGCGATTACATCTGTCGAGCTGAGAACTCCAAAGGAAGAGCAGACCAGATGATTCATCTGAACAGAGCCAGTACGGTGATAATCATCAGATCTTAATCATCAGATCTTAATCATCAAATCTTAATCATCAGATCTGAATCATCATATCTTAGACATCAAATCTGAATCATCAGATCTGAATCATCAGATCTTAGACATCAGATCTTAATCATCAGATCTTAATCATCAGAGATCTTAATCATCAGATCTTAGTCATCAGATTTTAATCATCAGTTCTTAGACATCAGATCTTAATCATCAGATCTTAGACATCAAATCTGAATCAACAGATCTTAATCGTCAATTCTTAATCATCGAAATAAATCTTAATCGTCAAATGCTCTGTGTTTGCGTAATCATGTTGCATTTGTAGCATAGATATCTTTTAATGTACAGTAGTTGTGTGTGTGAGGTGCTTCCCAGGAGGATCTGTTTTGTGTTTTAGTTTTTGCGTTGTGTTATGATAATTTGCGGAATGTTGTTGATGCCTCAATTGCAATTCAGTTTGCTTCTGAAGAAAGCCATTTGTTTATGTTCAAAATAATGCATGACATATAATTTCAAGGAGATTCCAGCTTATGTTGTATTGTAGTAAAATATTACAATATTATTCTAATTGTTATTGAGGAATTTTTTAACACATGTAACAGTAATGCGAAATTGGGGCACAGTTAGTCGTTTTTTTGTCAGGTGAAGAGCCATCAGATATATCAAGATGTTTGAAAGACAGGAGAAATAGTATGTTTTAAGATGTTTCTTGAAAGAAGGCTGTAGATAGCTATAGTTTTACCATGTTTCAATACATATATCATGGGGTGCGGTGGTGTAGTGTTTTGTTCGGTGCCTTGGAGCCAGAATGTTGTGGGATCGAATCCATCTCAAGCCGCTGTGCAGGGAGTCAGGGATCCTGAGCAAATCTCACAGTTGCTTATGCGCTTTGGCATGAAACTCTGATTTAGTGTCCTGTGCTGTAGTTGGGAGCGCCTCTTAGTAGAAATCTTGAAGGGGGGATATATAGCAAGTGCTCATATACAGGGTGGGCCAAAAAAGACCCCCTAGGTTTTTCAAAAAAACGTCAAAACCGGTGGGTGGCCTCACTAAAAGTGATATAACTTTTGTTCTGTTTGAAATATATTGATGAATTCTGGCCATCATGTGTAAATATGAATTGTCTATAAGACTGTAAAATTTCATTTCGAAATTCTTACTTCTGGCCAAGATATTGGCAAAAAACCTAGAGGGGTCTTTTTTGGACCCACCCTATATACGTAAAAAGACGTCCTGTTTAAAAATGATATTGAGCCATGTACGGTAAATACGTTTCTGGATGTATGCGAGTGTTGATGTGTTTCCAGCCGTTCCGAATGCACCGACGCGTGTGATGAACAAAGACATCTCACCAAATCAAGTCGTTCTTCAGGTTGATCCACCGAGGGAAAACGGGGGCGTCCAGGTCATTGGGTATCGGGTGGAGTTCGAAAGCATCGTTCAAGATGTTTCCGTCTTAGGTATGTCATTAGGTAATTTCTAGACTGTGTTTTATAATTATAATAATAGTTATGATGATAATAATGAGGATGATGATAACCTTTGTTTCTTTTCAAACTGGCACATCGCAGTATGATTACCTAAATCTTGACTACTAGCCGAACAAACAACCTGCAATACTATACAATTAGGCTACTCGTTTCTCTGGTTTATTGGGATTGACATAGAATCAACAACTTCTTATGGCAACAAAGGCTGTTCATGTAGACAGGTATTATTCTGAGCAGTCCGCGTTGCTCATGTGGCAATTACTCGACATTAGGTTGTTTGTGTGATGTATAATTTATTTGTATAATTTTCGAATTTAGAAATTCTTTCTTGATTTTTATGTCAAGGCTGTCTGGATAAATTTAAGTCGTTTTGACTGCAAAACATCTGACAGTGTCAGTGTCTTGTTCCAATATTTGACGATGTCATATGACATGATCATTCTTGTGGTTCTTTTAAATCGCTTTGTTGTAATGTAATTGAAATTAAATCTTTGAGAATTTCTCAGCGCCGATAAAAGCCACGTCATGGAGACCAGCTTATTTGCTGACAGTTCTATATCAAATCAAGTCCGCAATACAGAACTGCTCTGTTAATTTTGTTGCATTGTGTCTTTTTGTGCAAAAGTTTGGATATATAATTATGCAGCACAGCTATTGAAAAGGAGTGTGCGATACTTTTTTATTCCTATGATTACCCCTTTAAAATGAACAATTCCAAACTATGGCATGCACTTGTGGAAAAAGCTCGAGCTTTGTTCTAGTGAAGCTCTTTAAGTTGATCTGACAAAATTTGGATACGTTACACATGTAAATTTGTTTAACTAGGAAACTTGGCAGTCGAACCAGATGACACGAGACGCAACAGGTTCTGGTACAACAACTACTCAGGTGATTGTTGCAGTCTGGGCATTGTTCTTTGCTGAAAGTATTCCTACATCGATAGCATGTAATCGTACGCGAGAAAACCGTAAAAACAGGAAAAATTCGAGAATTTCTTTTGCATTGGATGGAGGTGGAAACATGAATTGTTTTGATGGAAACTACATATCTATATCATCACTCGTTATGAAGCTAGCAAAGTTTAATAATAAATTATGTACATCTGAAAAATTATGTTACATCTTGCCTAAAATTCACCGTGAGTCAGATCTTATCAAAATTTAGTTTGTGTGAATGTTCAGTATTTAATTTTTGCATAAGTACCTAAATTGTCTACATTCTGAAGTATAACATGCGATTTTTGAGTTTGTTTATTTATTGTGTATCTCTTTGTATTTGCACTTGTTATAGCGCCCCTTCAAGCTCTCTACTCAGAGGCGCTCCTGACTACCGAGCAGACACTGCATCGGAGTTACAAGAAAACAATATTAAAAGGCTGGCTCATCAATTAAGCAGTGCCAAAAAATAAACATGGAAGTCACAGGAAATAGTTCACTTGCAGTTTTTTTTCAGAAATGCTATTAAGTTATGAGTTCAAATTCGCAGTTTTGTAATTAGGTTATTTAATTTCACTGCAAGTTCAGATTGTCGTTTAATAATAATAATATTTTGAGAGTTTTTTGTCTATTATTTTGACATTTTTTCATTTGTTGATTCATCACAGCTGCTGAGCTGAGCATTGACAACCTTCGTCCGGGCACAAAGTACGTTTTTCGAATAAGGGCGAAGAACGAAGTGGGCGTCGGAAATGAGTTCGAACACATTGTCACAACTGCCAACCTCAGTAAGTTTAAAGCATTAGCTGATGACCAGATTTTATTTTGACATTAATATTTTGTTATCTTATCTTTTCTATAGATTTATATAGCGTTTATGTTGTTGATTGTGTTTTTATACAATGGATGTACATAATTCATTTGTGTAAATAGCAGATAGTGCTGCATGCCATTTTGACCAGCAAGAAACAAAGAGATAGAAATCTTCATTCAGTTCATTAACAGCATGCGTTTTGTTCTAGGTTTAAACCGTAAGTAAATTGGACAGTTTGTATAAATTTACTATTTGGATGATAGGAAGGCGTTCTTTTATGATGCATATTATGGAATTTTGATCAGCTCATTATTAATTATGGTTTTGAAACCACAAAGCTGGGTTTTTAAATTTGTTTTTGACCCTATTTGGTAGATGATAGCAGCTAATTCTTGTGAATTGTTTCAGCAAATCCATATCCAATAAAGCTGACTTGTCATCCAAGGGGAACTAAATCGGACTCTTATCGAGTCACTTGGGAACGGCCAAAGACTGGAGGAAGACCCATCAAAGGATATGAATTCCGATACAGAAAGGTACAATGGATTTTTTTTTGGGGGGGGGAGGATGTAGCACAATGGCATAGAGTGCGAGAGGTAGCGAGTTCGAGCATACGTTGTGCGGACATGCTTTGTAGGCTGCTATTGGCGCCGTGTATTGCAGGCTGTCTGTTCTGTTAGTGTAGTTAAGATTTTGTGATCTGCGTTCTTGTGAATTGTTTCAACTGCATAACTGTACACTGTAACCGGTTGTGTTATGTCAAACCGGATTGTTGAATAAAGGAAAATTATTATTATTATTTATGAATCCCCTCCCTTGTCATACGTCAGCACAAAGTCATGTGATTTCTAGTAGTTAGGGACCGTCACAAATCGTCACGTATGTGTGACCCCTCCCCCCCCCTTCGGTGTGCATGACGTCATTTATGGTCCTTTATGGACGGTGGTCCCATACTTTGAATTAAGAGTCTTGCTGCTTGCCTGTGTTTCTTTAGACAAGGACTGGCTCAGAGGATTCGAGGCAAAGAAGCGAAGACGATGAATGGAAGACGGAAAATGTGTATGATAATCCAAATGCACCACTGCTGGAATATACACTGAGAGGTCTCACTCCTCTAACTGACTATCAGCTCCAGGTCTTGGCTACCAACGACCTCGGCACATCGGCTCCAAATGAAGAATTCCACTTCACAACTCTCAAAGGTAAGCGGCTGTGTGAGCGAGCGGGGCTTTGATTTCGGAAGACACGGTATCATCTGTGCATGGATTATTTGTGCCCGGTAGTCTTTTTTTGAAGAAATTTATAATTTGCACATTGTTGCACAGAACCGTGAATCTGAGGAGCAGTTGGTTAGCTGTCTTGCGGCTGTGTTATACTGTGGTAGTTAGTTATCTAAATCTTGGATGGAGATAGGGTTAATTTTGTGGGGTTTCTTTCGAGGAGAAATAGAGTTAGAATCAAATTAGAGATTAAATTGTATGTATGTACATTTATAATATAGTGCATTATGTAATTACAAATATGTTATACATGTACATAATTGCATATATAACAGTATATAAATATATCACACCAGTGCTTAAAGTATGGAAAAAGAAGTGCCTGGACGCCCCTTACCTTTCCAAAAGAAGTGCCTGGACGCCCCTTACCTTTCTAGTCAGTGCTGGCCAATAAGTGGCAGGACGGCGTTCAGATTTTAAAATAAGTGCATGGACGCCGTCCATGACCGTCCAGGCACACTTTAAGCCTTGTATCACACAGTATGTATGACATTGTATGTATGTATATTCGTTTATTCAATTCAAAGCTGACAAACTGCAGTAGGATTTACATGAAATAGTAGGAACATGATTATGATGGCAAGTTACATGTAAATAAGAGTCGATTTTATTACTGTATGGCAGCTTGTTAGGCGCTGATCCGCCCTGCTGTTGTTCATTTTACCATCGCTCCTAAGGAACGGAAGGCAGAGTAATTTTTATGGGGCTTTCAGGTATCGAAACCATGTCCATACCGGTACCTGTGTAGGCTATTATCATTCAACCATAACCCACCCTGATATGCATTGTGAAAATTTATTTGCGGTTGTAAAGAGCTTCTCTTAAAAGCCTGATAAAGCCTCTTAAAGGTCTCTCAGACCATCGATAATGTGCCTGACTGATGTAATATGTGGGTGTGACCATGCTTATGTTAGTAATTTGACTAATAATGATAATAATAGTAATAATTATAATAATAATTTAGTAATAATAATAATAATAATAATAATAACGCTGTTTTGATACAATTGTATTTTAATACCTGTATGTATATAATGGTTTTCTTTATTGTAATGGGCTATGGTTAATTTTGGGACCTGCCTTTATCATATAGTGTACAACTTAGTTGCTGTATAATACAAGTTATACGGTTTAGACCAAAGCAGTTGCACACCACGCAAGTATTGCACTGCATCGATTATTTATGTAGCACCTCTTACAGAATGACTATTCAGGGGCGCTCTCAGCATAGTTGTATTTATGTTTGCATGTAATAAGACTCAAGCACTGTGATCTCTGTCAGTGAAAATTTATGTAATGTCACTGCGTGAAAAAATATCAGTGGAACTGAAATCCTAGAAGCGTAAATCGTGTCTGCATGGTTGCCATGTGCACATGGAAATGAGGCAAAGAAATGCCAAATCTTTTGAAGCAGTCTGTCTTTTTGTATATTGTATTGTATTGAATTCTTGTATATAAGCATTTATAAAGCGCCTCTTACAGACAAGCTATTCAGAGGCAGTCTCAATGTGACAGTCCCAAGGAAATAAAAAAGACTTCAAGTAGCGAAGAGCTGAAGATGACACCCCAATAAGATCTTACTACGGATAGTAGGAGGGAGGTAATTCCACATAGAAGGGCCTACAATGGCAAAGGCACGGTGTTGGGCCATGGCAGTCCTTGCCCTTGGAACCAGGAGATCTAGTCGATCAGCAGACCGGAGAGGGCGGGAAGAGACTGCAGAGAGGGGTTTATGCATCAAATCACAAAGGTATTTAGGAGCTTGTCCAGTTTGAGTTTTTGAAACCAGGAGCAGTCGGACAGTCATTACAGGATGGTCACAGCAATTCGAAACTCTGAAACTCATTTATGCTGCGTGAATTGTTAAGAGCATCGTTTGAAGCGGTGCTTGGAAGGCCGTCGTGCCTTTGCGGGAGGTTTTCTGATCTTGAAGGCGATTGTTTGCATGAGAAAATTTCGGAGCAGATTTCTATCATTTCTTCCAAACCTCACGACTTTTCTTTCTGCAGCATATGTCCAGTGGGCTGTTTGGAAACAGGCTGGATTTGTTTTAACAATTGCGGGTTGGCAACAGCTGTAAACGTAAATATTCTCAGATTTTATATAGCGGTCACCTATGGCCTCGATCCTGTTCATTTTTCAATGAATTTGATCGGGTGAGATCCTTCACCACCGCTCGCCCATTTGAATGGACGCCACGCCATTTAGATCCCCGTGCACGGACCATGCAAGCCTGAGATTTTGAATCTCGAAAATAAGCCACCTTTGGAAAGTGAAGCGTGGTCCCCGCGCTCTCTTTCACAGAGTTGCGTGAGATGTGGCCAGCGCTCTTTACCGATGTATCTAACCAGGCCAGTCTTCTCTCTGTCTCTCCCATCATTGCCTCGATACTCTTTGGTCTGTGTTGACAGATGGCGAGCTCTCCGTCTTTTATTCTGAAGTCCTTCAGTCCATTGACGACCATTAGTGATGCAGTTTTATGCATGCTCTTGTCTGTTTAGTTTTTAGTTCCATCTGTATTTATTGGTACTTTTTATCAGTTGTTTTCTGTTTAATCACTTTAGCGGCTGTCCCGATTATAATTGTCAATTTTGTATGCGATTATAAGACGGTTGTCCGCTATAGGGGGTTAAAAGTCGTAATATCCAGTTGGCATTGCTTTTCTAGTTTTTTTTCTAGTTTTTGGAGTATCTTCCATTTTAAAATACTTGTAGACTTTGATGCTTTCTTTTTTTGTTACCAATTTGTTTTGTTCTGTTATTGATTGCGCACTTGTGAGTTATTCCAATGGCTTCCGAGACTGTTGAAAAAAACCCATTACGGATGCCTTTCTATGCTGCGTCACATTGGCATTCAGTACAATGCTTCACAGTACACTGCTTCACAGTACACTGCTTCACAGTACACTGCTTCACAGTATGCTGTGCTGCAGAGGCTGCCCAAAGTATGGTATATCAGGTCAGATGCAGTCAGGGCAGTTTTTATCTTTGTGACTTGCCACTCTCTTAATCCATTAGCCATCAGGCCATTCAGGTATCAGGCAACCATCCAGCCTGATCCGTATCTACCCACCAACCATCCTAGTTAGCCAACCACCCACATGAGAGCACGTGGGCTAACCACCAAAGTTATCATGCAATTTAGAAATGCTACGATTATTTATAATATTGATATCAATGTGAATACTTTGATCTTATAAATGTTTTATATTTTGTTTACTTAGAATGTTTTGTTTCCAGTTGCTTTAGGCCCCTAATAACTGTTTGAATTTGCTTCTGTATGTTATCACTCAAGCAGCGGGCTTATTTAGTTGCCATTTCCAAACTGAAAAATTGCAGCAATTTTTTATTCAACCTGTTTGATTCGTATTAAATTAACTAAAATAATATTGCTTAGCATTATCCACATGTGTGCTAGTTAAGTTCTAGTTCAGATTTTGATTTCTCATGTTTATAACGTCTTTGTATAAGCAGTTAACCTTTCATACTGTCGTATTCCCTGTAATTAATTCACCGTCATCTTGCATAGCTAGAGCTATGACATGTGAATAGGCTCCTACTAAGCGGGACTTTGTCCCTTTTGGAGTGCCTATTGCTCCCCAAACTGCTCACCCAATGTCATTTCCAAATTAGGTAATGTCATGATACTCAACATTTGTTATGTAACTCTGTGTGTGTATACTCTGGGAGCAATAAATTTTGATTCTGATTGCGAAAGGATTGAAAGCATAAGAAGAGTATGTGATCCAAATACAGATATGCTAAATTCTCAAGTTTTGTTTTTTTGTTTTTTTTGTTCTTTCAGTTCCTGTGGGTCGTCATAATATGTGTTGTTCAAGCGTTGCTTTTTACCGACTCTTTGGGGCTTGTTTCCACCCAGTTGGTTGTCTGATGCTGGTCATATCAACTTTTGCCACAAAATGGATCGCCGAAAGCGCCGCTGCCGCTAAGATATAATCGACATGGAATTTCCAGCCATTGTTTTTGCCAGAGACACTGACTTAATAATCTCCACGGTGTATCATTGTTCTCTGTATTGTTTCACAAAAGTGCATTTCGTCGGTAGCTGAGAAAAGAAGTTTGCCAGAGAGTATTGTTGTCGTGAACCAAAGAACGTGTTGTTGTGTAGTCTTAAATATGTCGAGGGTCCACCAGTTATGAGATTTTGTTTTGCACGGCTTTGTACATTGCCTGGTTATTAATGGATATGTGACACACCATTTTGTGATACCATAGTTATGTATTACAACAGGGCGGTCTTCACCTGGGCAAGGTAATTCCGACTGCCACAGGTGTCACATATAAAACTAGTTGTTTCGTTACTGCAGACAGAGAGAAAGAGATTGGTGAGATTGTCAGAGAAGTATGTAGATGGCATTTTTTTCAACTACTCAGAAAATTTACGTAGTTATAAATACCGCATAATGGATATTCTAGATGCTATTACAATCTTGTATCACCCATCTGTGATAGGCTGAACATAGTATGCATTATTCTAGATTGATTGCATCAGTACGGAATAATAATAATAATTGTCATTCACAGATCTATCATGCAAGAAACATCAATATTACATAGATGTAAAAAACGATGGAAACGGAATAAAAAACGGTAAAAAACGTCGTTTTTTTCGAAAAAATAAAAAACGACAAAAAAACGATAAAAAACGGAAACGGTAAATAATTTGACTTTGCTACATCTAAAACCGCATTTTAACCTTGAAAAAATTGATTAGGAACCTACTTCACGCAGGCAATCTCTTAAATGATGATGTTAAACGATGAAATAATGACTTTAGTTAGCTGAATCATTGAGAGTTGGCGGAAAACATAAGGAATATCAGAAAAAATTAAAATTAAGGAGAATAATAACAGAAAGTAAATGAATAAATAAAGTTAAAGAAAAAATAAAAAACGATAAAAAACGATGGGAAAAATAAAAAACGAAAAAAACGACATTTTTTGGGAGAGAATAAAAAACGAAAAAAACGTTTTTTACAACTATGCAATATTATATATACATATGTATATCTACAATATACGTACAATTTTATGCATATATATCGTGTTATGTTATAGTGCACAATAGGAGATTATATTGCTTCTTCAATATAGGATTATGTAGATACTCATTAAATGGAATTCAATTCAGTGTCAGAGTAGGCTAACTTTGCACAGTTTGCTTTAAGATTCTCTTTAAAACTTTAACCGCAGACTATATCAATTTCCCATTCACTTTGTACTATATTCTTGTTGACGTGTGTTACGGGTATAAGTTGCCAAAGCGAGCGAACTGTCCACTACGGTCTACTTGGTAGTCTAACTGAAAAGAATGAAAATGGTTGTGATTCAAAAGCTCAACCTTGGACTATTATCACTGACGGAATAGAAAACTGATGACAATTGGGCCAGTGACTTAGGTTGTGTATGTGGCTACATCCGGACTTTTGCATGATAAATCGGCCAGTCCTGTTTGCTTGTTGACGACTGTCGTAGCAAAAACGAATTAATTTGATCAAGAGAACTGCTGAGTACCCGGATATACGACCACATACATCACCTGTGACGCTGACAGGTTGAGGGTTCATATCACTTCGATAATAGTCCCAGGTTGAACGTTTAAATTGGAAATATTTCCAGTTGTGAGATCAGTGCTCACAACGGAAATGTTTAAATGAGTGAGTGTGGCCTTTGGTAAATTGCCATTATATATATTATATATATATATTTATATATATATAGTGTGTGTTTGTGTTCCAACATGTCATCACTCCAGACCATTGCTTCTGTATTGCTTTGTCTTTTGGCTATTCTTATTCATTGTTTCCCATCTATTACTTTACGCACAAATTCTTTCCATGCTGATTCAAAGCACGATTATCACGTTGATCTTTTTCAGCTAGATGCTTATAGTAGGTTTCAAGATATCTTTGTAAATTCTCTCATGCAGGCTTTGAACTGTGTACGCAGATTTTTTTTCTTTCTTAACTTGACAGAGTTAATGGGAACACCATCTGTTGATTCTTAAAGATGTTTTATGCAAAAACTTATCTAGGTAAATGGTAGCTAGAAGTTATCGTTTTGTTAATAATAATAATAATCGTTACATTCAGAGGCACATTTCAGGATGGTTGTGAAACCTGGGACGAGGCCTGATTTCACGGAGATTCATTTTTTACTCCTACAATAATTGTTATTCATCCTGAGGGATCATTTATACCTTGGGTAAAAAAATAATAATAATGTGAACAGTTAGTAGCTCAGCTGAAGAAGAAGAAAGCAGTATTATTACAGTAGTCTCATGCACTAGATATATTTTACTCTAAGATTTAAATCTGGTTTTATGTTTCAATTTCTTTTAAATCTGAAGATTGATCCAAATCTCTAGACAAAAAAGCAAAACTTCTTGATGAATGGCCATGCAAATGACTCACTTAGAAGTCTTGCAAGTAACTTCCAAATTGGTGTGCGCACTACGATGTGCAGGCCTATTGTTTCAACATCGTTTCATACAAGTTTTGCTCGTTAGAATTTTTATGCTGTCACTGTTTTTGACGTAGGGAATTAATTGATGACATTGAGCATTTTAACTGAAGTTCACAGCCATCTCAGGTGAGGCTTAAAATATGCTAGACAGGAAAGCAGCATTCATTAGTTAATTTGTCCGTTAAGCAATATGTTCACTATGGTTTACCATTTGGTTGATTGAGAAAAGGTTTAGCATGTGTATGTAATGTATGTATCTTATCTACAATGTGATTATCTGATTAAGTAGAATCTCTGTTTAGTAGGCATTTAGGATTTTCATACTTTTATATTGTAGCTTCTGCAGTTATCACGAGAATTTAATTACCGATATGTATTATACAATGTTTGCCAATATAGAAAAATATACATGTGTTGCAAGATTTCCAAAGATCAGTAGGATTTTATACGTGTACTGTAAGTCGTTCCGATCTATTCAATAACATCTTAACATTTCTCGAACAATTAAGTTTTTATTTTAACTCGGAATGCATGACAACGCGACAATGAGACTTTGTTGGTTTTGCTCTAACTGCAGTGAACCTATAAAGGTTTTATTTATTATTACAAGCACTGTACCTTCTTGACTTGAGTTCGAAGATAATGCAATGATTTATCAAAATAATTTACGATTGCAAAAGTGTAGATGTTGAGTATGAGAAGTTTATGGGCAGCACTAACTTGTGTTTAGAAATGATTGGAGACGGTTGGTTTTGAATTTGACCATCTGCTTGTTTTGACAATCATGTTATTTGTTACGTAGACATTCAGCGTTTCAATATTGTTGATTGATGTGAACAGATACGTTAGATGTTTATGTGTGCAGTTTTGACCAAATACGTGTTCAGTACGTGAAGTAGGGAATGTAGGTTCGTGAATTGGAATAGCACTGTTAACAATTTCACAGCCGGTGTTCGGTTATGCCGTTGTTGGAATTTACTTAACATAACATAACAAGGGTTTTAAAGAAGTGGTTAGAACCACTGAAAATCAACTTGGAACACTTCATAGATCGATTCTCTTAACTGCTGTGACAGTGTCTACTAATACAGTGCTGTCATCCAAACCGTTCCACATGTCTACATAAAAAATTCTCAAGAATTTCTGTTCTAATGTTCCTTGTCATGTGGTGTGAAATTATTAGCATATTGCCATGTTAAAGACCCCTCGGGCTACCAAGGGGGGGTGGTTGCCACCCCCCCTAGGTTTTTCGCAAATCAAACGCGTTCTGTCTGGAATAAAATTTTGAAAAAATTGGTAGCTGTAGAGGGTTCATTGGAACACATTTTGAGCCAAAAATTTTTATGATGCCCCCTACCGTTCAAAAGTTACACCCGATATACCAAAGGTACCAGGGGGGTGGATACCACCACCCCTAGAATATCGTCTATAACTTTTCCGCCCTTTTATATCAAGAGACACAAATTATACCATTCTATAGAGGGTATGTGGGGCTACATTTCCATGCTCACTGAGTTGTCTTTTGACAACCGGAAGTGCTCAAAATAAATTAAAATATATATAAAGGTGTTTTATTTTCATAAAATGTTCATGTTTTTTATATTATAACTTATCCATAATTTATTTTTTAATATAAATAAATTATGCCATTCTGTAGAGGGCATTTAGGGCTATTTTTTGATACTAAATAATTTGGAATTTGATGACCGGAAGTGCTCAAAATAAATTAAAATGTATAAAAATGTTGGGTTTTTTGCATCGCGAACCGATATGTCTGCGTAAACGTTTTTCAGCAGATATAACATTTTTTTTGTTTTGTTTGTACATGAAACAGACTTATTACTAGTTTTTATTGTTGATAATTGGACTTTATTATATGTAAACTATTATTGTATATATAAATCATGTTCAAAATAAATAAAATCTAATATATTCCCTATGCGTAAGCATACGTTTTCGTGTAATCGACGGGTGCCTATGGTAAAAAATTCATAATTTCGAGGGGCATTCATATTTTCTAAACCTAAATATACCATTTTGTGCAGAAATGAATGCTGAATCGAATGGTGTATTACAAGTTATGATATCCCAAACGAAACCCAAAATCCAGGGGGGGTGGTAACCACCCCCCCCCCTTGGTAGTCAGTGTTACAAAAAAAGCTTGGTAGCCTGAGGGTTAAAGACCAATTTAACCATAGTACCTTTCAGATTCTGTTTCAAGTTAATTGCCTACCACTCTCAGTCTCTCACTACTCCATGAACCTGCTGCTGAAAAGCTACTGGCAACCAAGTTATAACCAGGTAATGTAAACGGATGCAACATTATGTTACATTTTCATGGAGCTTATCAGGGAGACTTGACTCCACTCACATAGCAACATTTTCCAATTTAGGTACTTCTGAACAGATCGGTTTTCAGCGTAGCAACCAAAATCCGGGAATTACACATAGGAAGTTCTTATACATGTATGCAACATGCACAGCTTGAGTCTCACATTTTCTCCATATAATATATCTCACAACTGCTGTGTTCTAATGTAGACGTAAATTAAGTAGTGTAATGACAGTTTCATTTTGTGCGAGCAGGTGAGTTCCCAACTTCGGATTCTGCTGCTAGCAACCTGCGTTCTTACAAAGCGTTAAGGGCGAGGATTTTGAGATTGTATTCTTGGCTGGGTTACTGCTTTTGCAATTGGTGTATGAAGATTTTGTGGAAGTTATTCACATTGTAGCAGCATTCATTAGATTGAGGAGTATGTACACTTAGTGGCTGAATGCCCTTGAATAATCTAATCTCCCTGGAATTGCTTTTTATGCGGATAATTTGAAAGTGGAATAAATGCATCACAGTATTAACTATTAAGTTGGTTGTTTTGTTGATTCTTTGCGGCCTCTTTGGTTAAACTTGCACCAGTCGAAACAGCAATCCTTGCAAAAAAGTGTGAACTACTTCTGAACTACTTATTTATGAACTACACACAGATAAAATGTAGTAGCAGGGCAAAGTGAACTAAATTTAGTTAGATAAGTATCCAGTGAGTCATCATGATAAGACACATGGGGCGCGGTGGTGTAGTGGTTGTGTCGTTGCCTTGAAGCCAGAAGGTTCGAGGTTCGAATCCACCTCAAGTCGCCGCGTAAGGACCTTGGGCAAGTCCTTCACTCGCAATTGCTCAGCGCTTTGGCGTGAAACTCCGATGCAGTGTCCGCCCTGCAGTCGGGAGCGCCTCTGAGTAGAGAGCTTGTATGGACGCTATAACAAGTGCACATACAAACAAACAAACATGACATCATGTGCCTCTGATTCAAATCTTATTTTATTCACTCACTGGTGCCTGGGCTGCCGAATACTTTACTGCATTCAGGTGAGTTGGGAGTAGAGCAATGAAGTCTAGATAGTTAGTGTCAGGGATGCCACTCAGCTTTTTCCACCTAGATCTAGGTGTTTTCGGTCTCGTCCAGGTTTCTAGGTTTTTTCTGTCAGGATCTAACCTCTTTTTCTCATTGCGGTTTTTCCCACTTTTTACACATAAAAATAGGCATTTTAAGGTGAAATTGCAGATGGGAAACAACTCGAATATTTTGTGGATTTGGACAAAAGGGTAATCAGAAATTTTATCGGGAAGGAAAAGAGAGCAAATTTTGATCATCGGGTGACTGAAAAAAAGGTTGTCAGAAATTTCAACCCGGAAAAATGGGAAAATCCATGCATTTTCGAGAGAAATTGTCAATCTAGCCTTTTCTAGCCTTTTTTTCGACCGGATCTGACCTTTTTTCAAAAATCAGAGTGGCATCCCTGGTTAGTGTTTATGAACAATGCAAAAGGAAGTTGAGTTGTAATCTGTACTAATCTTAATCAGGAATCAAACTCATGATGCTGTGGTGAAAGTCAATATTTAAAATAACCTAAAGACAACTTTGTTTAGAAAAATTGTCATTCGGATAGAACCGTTAAGACATACTCCAGAGTACGTGGACTCATGAAAGCATGCATTTGTACAAAGATTATATATATATACACACATATATACATACATATATATATACACATATGCAGTTGCAGTGAATAAGACATTCATATAAACAATTATACATATGCAGTAACCAGTGTTTAATCTAGTCCCCCTCCTCTGGGGGGGGAATTGAGGTTTCTGGGGGGGGAGACAATTGAGCGTCCGAAGGACGCTCGTGATGCGCCTAGCACCGAGATTGGGAGGGGAGGGGTATGGGGAGGGGATGCGCGGATCATGCGCCCCTCCCCATCAGAAACTTTTTGAATTTCCACATTGCAATGGCAGCATTTTAAGGTGTTGTCTTAACAAAATAGCTGTACTTTTTCAGTGACCCATTAGAAAAGGTTTTGAATTTCCACATTGCAATGGCAGCATTTTAAGGTGTCGTCTTAACAAAATAGCTGTACTATTTCAGTGAGCCATCAGAACATTTTTGAATTTCCACATTGCAATGGCAGCATTTTAAGGTGTCGTCTTAACAAAATAGCTATATACTTGTTCAGTGACCCATTAGAAAATTTCTGAATTTCCAATTGCAATGACTGCATTTTAAGGTGTCATCTTAACAAAATAGCTGTACTTTTTCAGTGACCCATTAGAAACTTTTTGAATTTCCAATTGCAATGACTGCATTTTAAGGTGTCATCTTAACATGATAGTATCATATATTATGATAGAATAATGTCATTATAATCATATAATAATAAATAATATCACGGTATATTATAACACTTCAT
This sequence comes from Lumbricus terrestris, assembly GCA_949752735.1. Classification (NCBI taxonomy): domain Eukaryota; kingdom Metazoa; phylum Annelida; class Clitellata; order Crassiclitellata; family Lumbricidae; genus Lumbricus; species Lumbricus terrestris. Next base: position 13,786,874 of record OX457050.1, on the reverse strand, counting down.
GTAAAACAATGATGGAAACAGTAACTAAAAACCAATATCATTTCGTCAAATTTTTCTGGGGGGGGAAATGTCAATCCTGGGGGGGGAACTTTCCCCCCCCCCAGAGACGTCTAGATTAAACACTGTGCAGTAACAGCACTTACCGTATTTAAAATCTTAATGTAGGGTATTGTATTGCCAATCGCAGCATGTTTCATGGTTTTGCCCAGTTTAAGGGTGGTTCACGGATATGCTAGCCTTGGGATGGTTCATGGCATTGCCAACCTCAAAATGTTTCATGTTATTGCCAACCTCAGGGTGTTTCATGTTATTGCCAACCTTGGGATGTTTCATGTTATTGCCAACCTCAGTACGGTTCATGGTATTACCAACCTCTGGATGCTTCATGTTATTGGCAACCTTGGAATGGTTCATGGTATTGCCATCCTGTGTGGGGTTCTTGAGCATGTCCTCTCACAATTGCCCAGCACCATCAATTGATGTGAATCATTAGATAGCAACACCTAATAAATTATTAATAAATGATTAATAATAATAATAATAATCAATAAATGCACTATACATTAGATTTAGTATGCAATTGTGGGAAAACAATTAGCACACTATGCTAGTGTTTTGCTATAGGCGTTCACTGTTCATCAGGCACAACCAGTTGGTATTGCACAGTTTGAATTGGAAATAAATGATGCTTTTCATAATAATAATAATAATAATAAGAGCAATAATAATATTAATATTAACGGTCTTGATATGGATGGCCACTCTAGAGTTAAAATTACTTATTAATATCCGAAACCTGGGTGATTATATAGATACCTCGGGTAAAGTAATAATAATAATTATAATAATAATGATTATGATAATAATATTAATTAAAATAACAAGAATCCTAAATCCTGAGGGTTCATTCATTGATACCTCGAGTAAAAACAACATAATAATATGATATCGTGTCCATAAGTTTCCAGCTTAGATCAGAATTGATGGACAACAATGTTAACAGGTGGTGGGGCTGGTCCGACGCAGATGCAGGCCTCGGTGAGTCCAGCAGCTGGCATTGGCATCGCTGTCGCCATCTTCCTCATCATCCTCATCATCGTCGACATCTCCTGCTACTTCCTCAACGGATGCGGATTCACGATGTTCGTCTGTGTCCATCTCTGCGAGAAACTCCAACCAAAGAATGACAATGAAGACCTCGAAGCCGGCGATAGGTAACTACACATGATAGGTAACCTATGTGATGGTTATCCAATTTCTTTGATAACCCTATCGTAATTGTAATTGTAATCGTACATTTATATAGTGCCCCTTCAAGATAACTCCTCAGAGGTGCTCCTAGGAGTCCTATGCGATAGTCAATCCTATGTGATAGGCAATCCTACTAGATAGGTAGCCCTACGTGATAGAGTTACATTTTGGTGTGATCTTGCGCACTTTACAAATTTATTTACCGCCATAATGATAATTTTAATAATAAAAATAATAGGTAACCCTCCGCGACTATAACCATTATTATATTTTAACAGAGCATTTTCGTAGCGTCTTAACTTTCACATGGCTTATTTTCAATTTCAATGAACTTCCATATTCGTAAACATAACCTGCACTGGAAGCATTCATATTCTTGCAGGGGCTTTGAGATGCATGCAGGAGCGTTTGTAATAGTTCATCTGCATCCAGACGTTTTCAGTTGTCATGCTGATCTGTCACATATTAGTGACAGTATGAACACTTCTTCCAATTCTCAGTTTTGTTATGGATGTCAATTTTCGTTGCTCTCTTCTCGTTATTGATATGACCTGAAGTTTTTCACCAAGATATGTTTTAATAATAAAATTAGAGATGTAACTTTTCATCCTTGCAAAGGAAGAGTTGTAACTCTACGTGTGAAAAACTACTAGGTATTTCACCTGGCAGTTTAATTTGTCGATTTGTATTTTGCAGCAAAGTGATTCTGAAGCAGCCGCTGCAGCAGGTGGAAGAGGGTAAAACTGGTCACGAGCGAGACGTTGCGGAGTTGCAGGAGGCGGAGGATGGAACGGATGACGTGACTGCGCCATTAAGAGGAAGCCATACATCGGAGGACGATGAGTATGTATTGGGTGCTGCTTAATTGGTTGCTTATGCTGGAGTGTGTGTATGGGTAAATGAGTGTGTGTGTGTGGGTGTGTGTGTGTGTGGGTGGGTGGGTGTGGGTGTGAGTGTGTGGGTGGTGTGTGTGCGTGTGCACGTATGTGCTAACGTGGGTGTGTATGTGTGCCAGTCTGTATGTCTCTGAACATTTATGTTGCACCCTCATAGAATGAGTTGGTATGATGCTGCTTATTTGATAGAGAGCGTGTGTAATCACACTGTGTATACAAGTTAAGTACCGGTAAATGTGAATCTGAGATGGAACACACTGGTTGAAGGATTTGCTCAAAGTCCCTGCACAGTATGTGTTTCAAAGGAGGGATCAAGGGTCTTTACTTTTTTAGCTACTGAGAAGATGGTATAGTAAGTTTCTAGAACTTGGATACATGCATTACTGCTTGTATACAGGCTTCGTGCTCTGACCAAGTGCTTCTGTAAATGCATTGAGTACATACATACATACATACATAAAATTATGGTACAAACTTGCATCTTATATATATTTGTTTGTTTGTGCACTTGTTATAGCGCCCCTTCAAGATCTCTCTACTCAGAGGCGCTCCCGAATGCAGAGCGGACACTGCATCGGAGTTTCACGCCGAAGCGCTGAGCAATTGTGAGTGAAGAACGTGCCCAAGGTCCTTACGCGGCGAGGTGGATTCGAACCTCGAACCTTCCGGCTTCAAGGCAACGACGCCACCACTACACCACCGCACCCCACAAGGATTTGTTATATATATATAATTTATGTAGCTGTGTATTTGGATATTCTTCTGTTTATTTACACATCTACGATTATTTAAATGGAAATGCTGTGAATGTTGGTAGCAACATTTGGTGAATTTTATTGATATATAACAATTTGTTATATTTTTTCATTTTAGTTAACCTTCATCTTGTTAAAGTTTGTCAGTAATGTTTTATTTTCAGTATGAAGTCCGTGTCAAACCGAAAGAGTATGCTTAGTCAAGGTGACGAGCGCTGGAAGGACGTCGTTCAGGAACTGGAAAAAGAATTAAGGCAAATGCTGATGTATTCCTCTTGATACAGGACTATTATTGTCCTTTTCCATACAGGAATGAAGATATTAAGTAGGGCACATTGGACATGTGATTTGTGTGTCTATACTCTATACCTGGTTTATTTTTAAATTTTCTTCTGTACATATCAGCCTCAACTGATTGACTTGCCACCTAAAAAAGTCCCACTCCATACTAAATTTTTAGTTCACTCTTCTCGCTTACTAATAATGTATACATTTTACTAATAAATTAATGTATACACTATGAACAGACTCCATTTTTTCTATAAATAACTCCATTAGAGTGATTTTAATTGTTAGTCTACAAAATGACTAATGTATCTTTCATTTTATTGTATATTTTAATGGTTTCAATAGTTCACTTCATTTTGTTAAATTTTGTCAGTAATACTCAGTATTATTCTATTTTTTAGTATCAAGGCCGTATCAAACTGATATCATCTAAAAAAAATTGCCAAATTATACTGATGTCACATAAGTTCAAACATTCTAAAGCTGGCAGGTTGGTACATTTATGAAGACTGCATATGGTGATTATGAGGACTCAGATTCGTTTGTCTGTTAGACTTTTTGTGAAAAGTTTCTTAAGAATGAGAGTAAGTGAAGATGTTGTTAGCATGGTGGCCAAGCATGGTAGTAGCAATTAGCATGCTAAGGAATATGTTTAAATGGCTGTGTTGTAGCATAAAAAGATCGCTTTCTGAAAATGAATCGCATGAGAAACGAGAGAAACCTGAGATTGTGTAAGCATTTCTTTTTTCCTGTGATAATTGAGTTATTTCCTCATACTTAACGTTCCTATTTGTAACTTTTTTTACCATTGTTGGTACATATGAGGAATTTCTGCAACTGAACCACATCATGATTATGGTAATAACAGTGCTGCACTATAAAGCTAAACTACATGCGTGCGACTATACATGTATCTACTTTCAGCCTGCTTAGTAAAAACAATGGAAAGTGTGGACAACATTTTTTCCCCAAGGTACATATGATACCTCAGGATTTCAAAAATTGGGGTAATGTTCTGGAATGGCTAGTCTTCGCAGATGAAAAAGTGATTATTATTATTATTATGCAATGTAATGCATGTCCCCTTATCAGATGCAAATGAAGACTACACACTTACAGTAAACATGAGGTTACCCAACCACATTTTCTCCAGGCAGCTGATCATAATCTGTGCCTAAGGTTAACTTTTCTGTGTGACAGTGCACATATTAGATTAAATTTTAGTCATAATAATAACCGATCAACTGAGGTCAAAGATGTGCGTGTTTAATTCTTCAAAGGGTGTCAGAGGATCCGGTGTTTGAGGACAAAGACATCGACGGCAAAAACGACGAAGAAGAAAGCGACACGCGTCCGATGGAATCCGACGAACAGGAAGAAGAGGAAGAAGAGGAGGAGGAGGAGGTGAAGCAGGCGTTTCAAGGTACCTTACACGAAGCAATCGATCTGAACGCAGGAAACGACGAAAGAAAATCTCCGACAGACGACGATGATGAACGTGCGTCCTTCGTTGAACATGCGTCCCTGCCCGAGATAAGATTCGAGGAAAGTAGTTCGCTGCTCGAAAGTGAAGACGAGGAGAAGCCGGAGAATGCGGATGAAGACGATGAAGAGAGGAAATCGCAGCCGGAATGTGAAGAGAGGATGTCGAATTCGGAAGAGAAGAATCAACCGCTGCGTGATGACGACAAGAATGACAACAATGAAGGACGATCGCTGATCGAAGAACCACCGCAGATGAGTCGGGATTTGAACGCTGCGCCCATCGGAGCCGATTGGGACAACAGCTTCCTGCAGGATGACGATGACTACGGTGTGGGTCAGACAACGGGAGCGGATGACGAAAAGCCATTGCTCGATGAAAATATGGTAGGTTATTTGGTGGTGTGATGGTAGTGGTGGTGGTGGTGGTCGTACCGGTAGTAGTAGTAGTACGTAATAGCAATAGTAGTAGGCTGTTTTGTGGTGTAATGTTCAGTGTTCACATTGGTGACTTAACTGTTGTTCTTATACGCATGTATGTGCACTTGTTATAGTGCTCCCTCAAGATTACTACTCAGAAGCGCTCCCGGCTACAGCACGGACACTGCATCGGAGTTTCATGCCGAAGCGCTGAGCAATTGAGAGTGAAGGACTTGGCCAAGGTCTCTATGTGACGACTTAAGGTGGATTCGAACCTGTAACCCTCCGGCTGCTAGGCAACGAACATACCTATTACACCACTGCGCCACACATAGGCACTCGGTAGTTATACTTGTCCAGTTAGCCATGTTAATATGACTCTTAATGGTTACCGTACCTGGCTTCAAAGTTAATGTCTGAACTTTGTAAGGGAGGGTATTGTACAAATTATTACAGTTTTACTGTATTGTTAATGTACATGATACAGCATTACTGCGTTAGAGCTTTGAGCAAGTCTTGCTGTAGGGCCTCTTACTGAAAATAAATGTGTATTGAAAATGAATTTTATGTAAATAGTATGCTAATTTATTTGCATATTTTAAATCTCAGATTGCAAATACAGACTTCAACCAAGACTCAGCTGAAAGTGTATCTGACCAACCTGCTGGCGATCCAGAAAATGAACTAACGGATGAACCGGACACGTTTTAGCGGACTGTCTCCTGATAGTGTGCGTGCGTGTGTGTGTGTCTCACTTAGAGCCAAAACCCCCGTCTGTTGACAAACAACTGTGGCATGTGACGTTTACCGTTGTTGTTGCATGTATTGTTTACCACTTGAGATTGTTATTCTGTGGATGAAAGAGATAGAGAAAGACAGATAGAGACTGACAGAGAGATAGTGAGAGAAACAGACACAAAGATGGTGGGAAGGAGAATAAGAGAAACAGACGAGAGACAGAGGGAGGGAGTAGTGTTGTTTTCGTTAACGAAAACGAAAACGAAAATGGTAATTAACGAAAATGAAACGTTTTCGTTAACGAAAACGAAAACTAAAACTAAAATACGCTGACAACGAAAACTAAAACTAAAACGAAATATGCAGCAATCAAAACTAAAAGTAAACGAAAATTGATCAAACGAAAACTAAAACGATATTTGGCCAAACGAAAACTAAATAATTTGCTCGTAAATTCACCTTACTTTCCTTATTTGTGCGTATTGTGCAAATGACGTGTTTTAGTATTGTGAGGCAGGAGATTACTCACAAGTGGGTCGTTTTACCTGTATACCCGGGGTCATAATTATGGCTCTAAACCTGTCCAAACCGGTTTGGGGAATAGGGGGCTATTAATATGCAAATCAGAGTAATGCAGGACAGTGATTGTCTGAGGAAGTCTTGCAGGGCCGACAGGCAGGGAGACCAGCCGAGTTAGGTAAGATATGATTGGCCAGTGAATAGGGAGAAACAATGGTGAGGCACGTGAGAGTGAACAAAGGCTGTCCACTGGAAGGAAGACTCTGTCTTGCTGTGGCTGGCTATGAAAGTATAGTGTCTCGGTGTAGATAAGAGCCTACTCAACCTAGGATTGCCCTTCCAGAGAGAAACCAAGAGAAGTCCCTGGCCAGGATCTGATATATCCAGGGTGAATTTTATTAGTCTAGGAGAATTTCTGTAGCAATATATTTTGAGGCCAAACAAGGAAATGGACCACTTTGTTTGACCCGAGGTAAGAGTAAGTCTTAGATTTTACAGTCATAAAATATTCTCATTGATATGCTTTGCCTGTCACCTTTATTTAATTGTGTAAAATCCTGCTAGAACTGCGTGAATAGTCGCACAATATCATATTATTCTCATTCATTCACTTCACATTACAATATTCCATTTTGGGATGTTTAGTTCTTTGCATTCATAATTATATCCAGACTAGTGTTATCAAACGTTCTAGCGCATGATAGACTGAGTGGTCTTTGGGATGATAGCGGGCATCTACCCTGCATCCTACATTGTACCTGTTCTTCACGCCAGTGATGCTATCATTATTCTATGGACTCCACATGCATAGCAGAAACAATAATTCCCTCGGCCCATTAGGCCTACCTGGAATATCAAAGAGTGATAAAAAGTGATAAGTGCACGGGTAGTTAAAACTATATAAAAACTGCAACTGGAAGAAGCAAAATTATTTGAGAACTAGATATAGAAGTAAAATTGCTTCATGCAGAAGTGAATAAGAACCAGAAGTGAAATTATTTGAGAACTAGAAGTGGAAATAAAATCACGTCAACAGAAGTGAATAAGAACTAGAAGTAGAATTAATATAAGAACTAAAATATCACTGAGGGACACTATAACTATTTACATGTACGATCAGGGTTTTTACGTAATTTTGACCTTCCTGTGGTGAGCAACTGCATATATCGTTGTCATAAAATGTTATATTAATTCCAAAAAAGTTATGAACTGTAATGCTGAGGTATTTATCAATTGGGCAGCAAATGACATTTCACATAATGATCACGTTTTATGTTCAGCACATCTTCGTATTGATTTGTATCAATATAGTTTGTTCAAGGAACGAAACGGAATTCACTGATAACGAGTGTGTACTTGTGTAGCCCCAGATTATTAAAACTAAAACTAATATTGGCATACGAAAACTAAAACTAAAACTAAAATTGGCATACTAAAACTAAAACTAAAATTGACCCATAAAACGAAAACGAAAACTAAAACTAATATTCAGCAACAATTAAAACTAAAACTAAAACTAAAATTAGGACTAACAATCAAAACTAAAACTAAAACTAAAATTGGGGCAATATTAAAACAACACTAGGAGGGAGAGAATGAGAGAAACAGACAAAGAGACAGAGAAAGACAGAGAGAGAGAGAAAGACAGAGGGAGAGAAACTGTATATTTCTTTGATTTGTTTCAAGTGTTCATCCAGAACCAAAAATCTGTGACCTTAGACCGACCTGCTTTTTGTAAAATACCGAAATAACTGTCAGATAATTACTAAATTAACTGTCGTATTAATTCAATTCAATTCAATTAGTTTATTGATCCCGAGAAACAAAGCAACTGAAATTCACAAAAATAAAACACAATGTAATCTTTGTAGTGATCTGCTGTTTATATACATAACATGGGAGCAAAAGGCTCAGCCAAATGGAGTAATTCCGCTAGATGGTGGTCTAATCACACAGATTAACTTGACAAGTAAGTGATAAAAAGTAACTATAGTGTTATTTACATAGGATTTACATAAATACTAAAGTAAGTAATGCATTTACAGGGAAACAAGCAGTATTATTAAAGGAAAATCATACTATCTGACTTAAGTTGACCGTTATGGCACTGTTTTATTTGTCGTGTCAAGCGTCAATTGTTGCCACTTTGGGTGAAACCGTGAAACCATGTAGAGTCCCAGTTGCCAGAAGTCCATTTGACTTCTCACTGGTCTGAAAAATCAGCAAAAGTCAGGCAATGGTGGGTAAACAATTGAAATTGAAACGGGCAAGTCTGAAGTTTTTTATCTGAATGACAATAACGAACTGACATGATAGATGGTGAACTGGATAACAATGAATCTGTACCACTGATTTCTGAGCATTTCTCATTTGTTCATAAGCTGTTGTTGACGTCTTTTGTTGTATATTTCCATTGTTTAATGTCTTACGGTTGATGTAAAAGTTCGTTTCAGACTAGTCATCACACCGGTGCTGGGTAAATACTGGTAGTATTTGTTTTTTGTTCACATTATGCTACAGATACTCATCTCGTAAAGTAATTTCCTTACTGGAAAATATTCAGAAAATAATTCTTGTTTTGTGATGCTCTTGATTGATTGCCAACCGATTTAACATGGCTCAATGTTTTTTTTTGTTAGACAAGTCTCTTCCTCTATGTTTCTGCATAGTAACTTTGTTTTTATATAGGAATTTAAGTGTGCCGCATTTTCAACAGAAATAGCCTAATAATGTGATGGTATTAAGGAAGCTTGGCTTGCTTTTTTCAAATTGAAGCTATGTTGACATATAATTTCATTGTTAAGTTTGCTGAAAAGAACTTGAGGCAAGATATTTTTTATAGCAGTTTATACAAAATTAGGTTTTGCAATAATTTCGAACTGCAACTTTGAATGAAGAAGGCTTATATTGAGCTTTATATTGAACAAAGGTTTATCGAGCTTTATATGGAATGAATGCAGACTTAATTTAATACTCTGTTCACTTAGTTTTCTCAAGTGGCTGCTCATCTTTCGTATGAAGTGCAGATGTAAATGTTTGTGATATTGTTAAAAACCAGCCGAGTTGTTCGAGCATGTACTGTACAATGTGCATGTGTTATTGGCATTTTGTTTTAAAGTATTAATTAATTATTTCGAAAGCGATAAGGTCGGAATTTCTCGTAGTGTAAAATTTCTGAGTTGTTGTTACGAAGGAAATTTGCCTCGACTGTTTACATCTTTTTGAGATCTGGTACTTGAAATGTCAGTTAAAATCACTTATGTGTTTTACATTTATTTCTGAGTTTGTCGTTATCGTTGATTTAAGGTAGACTATTTATGAAGCGTTGTTGCTTGGCAGTATGAGAACTGTAGAAAAATAACGGGGACTTTGATTTATGTGGAGTTTGGGTGTGCAGTGTAGACTTTACTATGGGGTCCTAAAGAAGATCAGGGAATTGAATCCCCCAACCCCAACCCCCAAAGCAATTTTCACCCTGCTATCTGGTAATAATTCGCCTACCTTTGGCACACTGATGCACCCTGAAAGAAGACATGAATTTGAATTAGAAATAAAAAGCTTGTGGAAGATATAAGGGAAGATTTTTTCTTCAGGAGCCTGTGAAGTTATAATTATACCTAGAGTCCTAGATATATCCTGGGAAATTATTCAGATCTATAGACTCTTAAAATTATCTGGTAACAATATAGATGCACACATGAGCGCCTCTGATTAGTAGACTATGCACTGCAAGAGACGCTATATAAATTCATAGATACAATAGGGCATATATACAATACTATTTGGGGGTTTTCAGATTCAAACCCCAAATAAATAATTTCCAAATTTTAAACTAATTCTTTGATTTGTATTTTGCAATCATGTCCTTTAGAAACCCCTTAAATGGAAACCCCTCCAAAACTTGTTCCTTGCTAGGACCATAGATGAATATTCATAGAATTATTGGATAGGGCGCCCAGTGAGATTAGCTATGGCTAGTAAAATTATGGATTATATCCAGTGAAATAAATATCCAATAAAATGGTTAAAGGTTCATGTTGTAATTATGTCACACAATTATATACAGTATATACAATACGGTACCATAAATAGGCCTACTCTTCATCTTAAGTGAAATGTGCTTTATGAGCAGAAGAAATTTCGATGTGCATGAGTTGCAAGATCTTTGCAAGACCTTAAAGATATATAGCTGATTAGGTTCCGCAGAAAATTGCCAGTTGTGGACTTGTGGTGAAGTATTGAGTTTCTATGGAACAGTGCTTTTACCTGTAAGGATTTCCGTTACGATTGCCTGTTTAAAATAAAAGACTTGATATGTTTTCTGGAAAACTGAACGGTTTAATACAGCTGTCAGTGTTTTAAGCGTGCTTCTGCGTTTGTCAGAAACTATTGGAGATTATAGCTACGTAGTTTTTACGTTTATTGAACACCATTAACAAACAAGCCATATTACATTCGTTTGAAGAAAAATATAAACAGACACGAGACATCTGCAGTCTTGCTAACAGAGTCAACCAATATCTTTTCCTTTTGTGATGACAGTATTTTCAACAAGCAGGCTTCACATTTCATCATCAGCTTTATGTTACATTTAATTTTGTAAGTGCAGTGTTGTTCTTTTAAATAATTTTCATAAAAAGACCAAATGGGGTCAACAGGTAACAGTTTAGTCTATAACCTATGTCATGACAGCATACAAGAGATCGTTCTATGTATAGGGGCCTCTAGGCTATATATGCGATAGAAAGAGAAACAAAACGTTTTAAAAAGAAACTCAGATTGGTGCGCTGGTGTCATGTACACACACACACACACATGTGGTCACACACACACACACACACACACGTAAACTTAGTAGCACTGGATTAAGATAATATTAGGCAATAGGCCTTGTCAGCTCTTCAATGTCTTCATGTTTTCCAAACTCTTGCTTACCCAACAACCGAGCGAGACGACACTCTTGCAATGCTGAATAACACAAGTAACAATTAGGCAAAATGATGACAACTAAGACAACGATGGTGATAATGACCATGATAATGATAGAAATGATGATGGTGATGATGATAATGATGATGACGACGATGATGATGACGACGACAACGATGATGATGATGATTACTATTCAAAAGAAGACAGCTGATGAAGTCTGATGCCATCAGCAAGTCAGATGTAGGCATTCAGACAACTGAAACAAGCTAATCGTAACGAATTATTTATCAGCTCATGTATATTTTAATTCCATATATTTAACATCACATAACGCACATCATCCAAGTCTTATTCGAATCATCATAAGAAATAGTAGGCTTTCAGACCAAGATCTTTACCACTGACCAGCCGTCCCCTGGAGGGGAGGGGACCATCAGCCTATATCGGTCCTGTGAATCGTGACCATTATCAACTAGCCTTCAAAAGCTACTTAATGCTCAATCTCCTGTATCATTTATTTGTTATAGAGCCTGTATATAGGCCTGGTTTCTTTCATGGGCGCCAGCATATAGAGTCAAGAAGGGGCACTTTCCTCCCTCGGGTAAATTGGCATCTAGTTTTTAACTGCAACTTTTCGTTTTTAACTAATTTCTTTGCACTAAGGCAGTTATGATGCTACTGTTTACACAAGACGAAACTGAGAAATTTGCATGTAGATGTGAAAATGCATATATCCTGCTTGGAATTTTTCAAGCTCTTTTTTAAATTTTTTTAACTGTGACCATTGTGCTTTGTCCGGCCTGCAAAAAATCTTCGGGCGCCGATCGATGGCTGAATACCCAGAGTAGGCCCAGATATGCCTGGGCTCTCGAGACCTATATAGAAGCGTGATCACCAAATGAGAATACATAGGCCTATATTCTAATTTCTAATTTTCTACACATTATATACTTATAATACAGTATGGGTGTTGGGCCACTGCTTCCAACCACAATAATTATTCACACCCAAAGTGAACGTACACGACCTCTGAAATTGTATGCAGTAGAACAGGTTTAAAAATCAAGTAGAGACCCGTCACCCTTGGACCATGCCAACATGTCCCAAGGACACCCATATAAGTCTACCAGACCTACATTCCCACAAGGACATTACTACTTCACCCCATAAATTGATTGTGGCAAATTCCCCTCTTTCCTCCCTGAGTCCCTGCCTTCTTGTAATTCCTTCTATCTCCTTCACCTCCTGAAAATAACGCTACTATATATGCAGTATGAGAATTGTAGGAAAAATAACTGGGTGTCAGATTATAATTATGTGATCCACGTAGAGTTGGGATGTAAAAAGACTTAACTACATGTATATGGGGCCTTGAGAAAGACTATGGTGTTGAAGCACCTCAACCCTCGGGTAATATTCTCATCCCGCTACTATAATTATTATGTCGCAGAAGATTCTAACGTGCATGGCGGTAGCGACCGCAATTACCACCATGCACTTTTAAAACGTGGTCATGATTGAACTCAGTCGTAGTCTCACAATACAAAAGCTACCCTTCTCTGCTCTAATATCGATCCGTCCCACGAAATGTTTTGTTTACGCGCATATTGGCGGGAACTCCAGGGTGCAGCAGACGACTGGTCCGCTCGAGATCCGTGTCTGATCAGATGTGCGTGGAACTCGACCGTTTATTGACATCGGCTGCTGCAACGATCTGTATCGGTTTGAAGCCTTCCTCGTGTCCGTTGGCCCCCGCAGAAGGATGGTGGTCGACGTCGAGGCCACGGTTGTAGTGAACACCGGGGCTGTTTGAAACTTGGGTCTCGAGGCGAGCGTCCGATGGGGAGCTACCGAAGCTGTTGATGCTCATCGATGAGACGAGGTACTGGGCGCTCTGCGGTTCCTGACCGGTGTAGAACGCGTCCGTACCCTTCTTTTGCTTCTTCATGATCATCGTCGAATCCTCTTTCCTGCAATATGGAATGCCAGTGTTTAATCTAGACGTCTCTGGGGGGGGAAATTTCCCCCCCCCAGGATTGACATTTCCCCCCCAGAAAAATTTGACAAAATGTTATTGGTTTTTAGTAACTTTTCATCATTGTTTTTGTGCAGCAGTAGCCCTGCTGACAAAGGATTTAGATGTTAAGTAATGTAATAGTAATGTAATAAAACCTATTAGTTATGTGTAGGGAAAGGAGATCCTAGGTCCACATAATATAAAGATAGCGACGCCCTGTTTCAGCTATAACTGGTGATCACGCGCTCAGTGTGTGCGAAGCGTGTGCGTCCGAGTCAGGATGACTTGACGGAAAATATTGGCCTAGTCTGGAAAGACAGCGTGCCTTGACTGAGTTGGCAAAGTGCCAGGGCAATGGTAGCAGCAACGACAGGGGCTGAAGCGTCCCCCAGAACCATATAAAAACCCTTTTGTAAAGAACCCAAGTGCCGATGCCCAGATTCTTGATCCAGGAAGGACCTACGCTGGTATCGTCAGAGCCCGGAGGTGAAGAATAATGCCGCCTTCGTCAACCCAGGAATAGACGATCTGCTTTCCGAAGTGTGAGTAACCAACTCCAAGAAGAGTTTAGCGTCTCCTTCGTCGAGTGCAGGATAGTCCTCTTCCGATCCGTTCTACCTCAGGACAGGAGTCCTTAACCGCGTACTCGGAATGGATAGTCTACAGCGAAATCCCCGCCATTGATCGGGAGTATAAGTGTTTTCTGTTCCGTTGCCACTGTCAGCCGTACGAACAGGTCTGGACCGGGTCTAAGGTATGAACCGTAGGGATTATTCTAGTGCTCTGTGAATCCTAAATTCATAGAGAATTGCCTCCCCTCCCTATTTTATTAAGGTAGAATCAAAGACTATAATAAGACTGTGCTTTGTCGAAGGTTCGTGTGTGAATGCTCTGACATTGATCTGAATGACTGCATTACTTTGTGTGCCTAGATAGATATTAGTTTGTAGTACTAGCTTAGAAATTATTTACTCTGCTTTGACAATATATACTTTGAAATGGAAGAGAGTTGTGTTCCGCCTACCACTGTTGGTGAGGTAAGGGCAAGGACAGGTGATAATACGTCTGAATTGCTGGAGCGAATGTTAACACAGATTACTCGGATTGCCACCACACAATCTGACCAAGCGTCCCAGCTAAATCAGATAACTTACACACAGTCTGGCCTGGCTTCCCAGCTAGAGGAGATAGCCACCAACCAATCCGACCTGACCTCCCAGTTAGACGAGGTGACCTCCCAGTTAGATGAGGTGACCAGTGGCCAATCGGGCTTATCCCAGAGCCATCAGGAAGTAGTAGAAAGAATGAGGGAGATAGAAGAATTTGTGCATGATCGAGTGGACCCGACCCAAACGAACCCTGACTTCTACTTCCCGGAAGGAGAAGTTCTGACCCCAACGGGCAGCGCTCTTCCACTCAGACACCTCTCGTCAAGGCCCCTCTCCCACCAGCCCCCGTCACGATCATGCGAGTTCGACTATCCCTCTGGCGATCCGAGACAGGAAGCCAGTGCAGCTCCCTTCCAGCCTCGCAGAAGCGAGAGGATCCGAGCACGACAGTCGTTCTATCATCACCCAGAACCTAGAGGTCCACTAGTTGCTGCAGATGTCTCATTCAAATCCTCTCTGGTAGCGCGGAGAGGGGAGGCATTCATTCCCCTGGATGAAGGTTGGTCTAGGGACCGTCTTCGTCAGGGGTTGCACCGGCGAAATCACTACAATGGCGACGAAGATGCGGATTTAGATGACCCTAACGATGATGATTGTGATGATGACACAGAACGACTGGTTGCCAATAGACAGAGGTCTAGTGATAGAATGGTTAGTTTTAGCGTGCTGACGAATCGTTCTATTGGACAAAACACGGATTTAAATGAGTATGGCGAAACAAACTCTCAAGTAAAAGCCGTCTCTAGCAGTTTAGGAACGGTAGAGGGGACGTCTGCAAAAGAATATGACGTAACCTCTTACCAGTTCATTGGCACTAGTGAAAAACAAGTCGGTGGTGCTACCCAATCAAACCACGAAAGACAAACCGACTTTATAAATGTAGGAACCAGGAGAGAAGGGCAGACAAAAGAAACTGCTTTCTGTCTCAATCGGTTCAGTCGTAGGTCCAAAGAATGTGATGATGATGAAGCTGATGATGAATATGAAGCGTGTGTTGTGGATGAAGATGAAAATGCTTTGTTGTGCAATGTGAATCGAACCGGAGACAAAGAAATAGGGAAAGATAGAGGGTTAAGCCAAAGTGGGGCGAATTTCGGCCAAAGTGAAATTATCGTTCATTCTGAAATTGACCACGACAGATCCCGTAATTTAGAACCACGGACGGCCACTGCCTTGCATTCATCGTCTAAAGACAACCATGCAACACGACAGCCAACAGATCGTCTTTCGCAACAAGTTCACTGGCCGATGACTCACACAGCGTCTGTGTACAACGGCGACCCCGTCTTCAGCCGCTCCGTTGATGCTGCTGCCGCTTCGACCACCTCTCGCTGCAACCACAACCCCCGACGCGCGATGCCTTCGGATACCGCAACCCTGGTGACGTCAGAGCGACGGCCGATACTTGCTGTGCATCAGAAAGCGCCACCTTACGGACGACAAACCGTCAGCGGCCATTCTGATCACTACGATGTGCCGAGTGATTCGTATTACTCGGACAGGCAGCACGAACTATTTGTGCCTCGTTGTACTGATGACCTTAGAGTGACCTACGTGAACTTACCGAATGTAAATAGCAGGATTGGCGCTCAACGCTTCGAACCACTGTACAACAACCCCTACCCACCCCGCTTGTCCACCTTCGCCCCAAACAACCCTGTAACTTCGGTGGCGACACAAACTGACTCAAATGATCTGTGGAAAGAGTACGAGCGACATATTAATGCGCCTGCAACGAAAAATAGGCCTACGATTACGCCGACCGCGACTGCAACTGCCAATGCGCCTGAATGTCGGAAAGAGCCAGCGAAGAAAAGAAATCCGTTGAAGCTACGTGACTATGGAGGCGTTGAACCGCTTGAGGAATTCCTGCACAGATTTAATATCTGTGCCAGTCATAACGAATGGTCTGAGATAGAAAAAGTAAACCATTTGTCTTGCGCGCTCGTTGGAGAAGCTGCGCAGGTTCTCTGGTGTCATGAAGCTGGTCCGTGTGATTCTGTAGATGAAATAATAGAGCGACTGACCAACCGTTTCGGTGCGACTGAACAATCTTCTCTGTATCAGGTGAAACTTGCGACCCGACGACAGAAGAGAGGAGAAGAACTGGCTGTGTTGGCACAAGACGTGCGCCAACTGATGTCAAAAGCCTTCCCTGGTAAAAGCTCTGTCCATAGCGAGGCCATTGGCATAAAATCGTATCTCGACGCCCTCCATTCGAAAGAGTTAGCCCTCCGCACAATGGAACTTGAACCAAAAACATTGAATGACGCCATCAAGATATCCCTCCGCCTTCATGCCTATAGACAAGCAACAGCAGAGAATGATGAGACCTACCACAGAAATACTGGTCGAGTCAAAATGATCAAGGAAGTTAAACCACCGCTAGCTGAACTCTCTGAGCGAATCGATCGCTTAGAGCGCGCGAACACTGCCAGAATGCCATCACTGTTGGATGACCTTCAAATCTCTCGCTCTTCTCACCACCCAAACCCCGTCAATCAACGGAATAACCTCCAACACAGGATTTGGCCTATGCAGAGCCATGGCCAGAACCAGCGACGAAATCAACCCTCTCGCTTCAACCAACGGCCGTGGTATAACCAACGAGTTTCACAACGGGCACGGACGCCATTCAACGATCAACGACAAAACCCATACGGAGACGAGTTTGCGTCTATCAGCCATATTCGAAGCTGCGAAAGTGCCTACCTGCGAATCCGCATCAATGGAAAGGTAGTCTTGGCTCTGATTGACTCCGGGTCGTCTCTATCACTTTGTCCCTCCCACCTTGTGAAACCCCACGAGATGCGACCAACCACTCAACGTCTACTCGCAGCAAATAACACTGAAATCCCTGTAGTTGGTCAGACACTACTGTGCTGTGAGATGGATGATGCGTCGTTTCAAGTGGAATGTACCGTGACTCCCGCTATTAGTCAGCCGATCTTAGGTCTGACATGGCTGGAAAAGGAGCAAGTCAAGTGGGACTTTGGACGAAAACAGCTGACGATTAATGGTCGACCGCTGCCACTCCACTATCCATCTGATGAAGTCAGATATCGACGCGCCGCTGCGACAAAGAATGTCCACCCACCACCCCTCTGCGAGACGAACGAAGAGGCAGTTGCTACACTGTCGAACCCGGAAGTGAGCGAGGATCTCGGGGCCACGCAATCGACCGTACCAGACACGGGACAGCCGAGCGAGGCTGAGCCATGTCGACAACCTACGGAAATGCCATGGAACCGATCCCGACGCCAGAGAGCAGCCAAGAGAAGAAAGCGATATAACGCCAATTCCTGGCGATGATGACGATGACTCTGTGGAACTTCCGATTCCCCGCCCCAAACGCACCATACGTTTACCCGCACGTTACCAGGATAATGTGTAGTGTTTCGTGTAGTTTTTGTAGCCTTTGATCTGATGTGTTTTATGTTGCCCTATTTTGCTTTTATTGAGCTGGCTTGTAAATCGTGAGTCCAAATGAGCCGGAAACAGACATTTCCACTGCGAACTTACCCTTTATGCGTGCACTTTCGTTTGCATAATCAGGTGCCCTGATTTTGGACAGCTGATAGTATGCTGATGTTATGAGTGACACTGAACACTATATGTTATGAGTAGTTTTTAGTATGCATAATGGACAATTATTGCATTGACATGTTGACCTGTGAACGAAGATTTATAATAGCGCCTAAATCACCTTATGGATCTAAGCCCGTATATGGCTTGGACAAATAAGAGTCTAAGGTGGTCTGAAAGTGAGACTAGTCCGAAGCGCATCCGTCGACTTCTAGACTACCGCAGGACGAGGAAATGCCCTCGAGTAACCTGAGACCAGGGTTAAGAACGACTGAAGGCGGAAGTAGTTGAAAAATTCCGACCTACAGCCTGAATTTTTCGCGGTTGGCACGGGAGAGTGTGCAGCAGTAGCCCTGCTGACAAAGGATTTAGATGTTAAGTAATGTAATAGTAATGTAATAAAACCTATTAGTTATGTGTAGGGAAAGGAGATCCTAGGTCCACATAATATAAAGATAGCGACGCCCTGTTTCAGCTATAACTGGTGATCACGCGCTCAGTGTGTGCGAAGCGTGTGCGTCCGAGTCAGGATGACTTGACGGAAAATATTGGCCTAGTCTGGAAAGACAGCGTGCCTTGACTGAGTTGGCAAAGTGCCAGGGCAATGGTAGCAGCAACGACAGGGGCTGAAGCGTCCCCCAGAACCATATAAAAACCCTTTTGTAAAGAACCCAAGTGCCGATGCCCAGATTCTTGATCCAGGAAGGACCTACGCTGGTATCGTCAGAGCCCGGAGGTGAAGAATAATGCCGCCTTCGTCAACCCAGGAATAGACGATCTGCTTTCCGAAGTGTGAGTAACCAACTCCAAGAAGAGTTTAGCGTCTCCTTCGTCGAGTGCAGGATAGTCCTCTTCCGATCCGTTCTACCTCAGGACAGGAGTCCTTAACCGCGTACTCGGAATGGATAGTCTACAGCGAAATCCCCGCCATTGATCGGGAGTATAAGTGTTTTCTGTTCCGTTGCCACTGTCAGCCGTACGAACAGGTCTGGACCGGGTCTAAGGTATGAACCGTAGGGATTATTCTAGTGCTCTGTGAATCCTAAATTCATAGAGAATTGCCTCCCCTCCCTATTTTATTAAGGTAGAATCAAAGACTATAATAAGACTGTGCTTTGTCGAAGGTTCGTGTGTGAATGCTCTGACATTGATCTGAATGACTGCATTACTTTGTGTGCCTAGATAGATATTAGTTTGTAGTACTAGCTTAGAAATTATTTACTCTGCTTTGACAATATATACTTTGAAATGGAAGAGAGTTGTGTTCCGCCTACCACTGTTGGTGAGGTAAGGGCAAGGACAGGTGATAATACGTCTGAATTGCTGGAGCGAATGTTAACACAGATTACTCGGATTGCCACCACACAATCTGACCAAGCGTCCCAGCTAAATCAGATAACTTACACACAGTCTGGCCTGGCTTCCCAGCTAGAGGAGATAGCCACCAACCAATCCGACCTGACCTCCCAGTTAGACGAGGTGACCTCCCAGTTAGATGAGGTGACCAGTGGCCAATCGGGCTTATCCCAGAGCCATCAGGAAGTAGTAGAAAGAATGAGGGAGATAGAAGAATTTGTGCATGATCGAGTGGACCCGACCCAAACGAACCCTGACTTCTACTTCCCGGAAGGAGAAGTTCTGACCCCAACGGGCAGCGCTCTTCCACTCAGACACCTCTCGTCAAGGCCCCTCTCCCACCAGCCCCCGTCACGATCATGCGAGTTCGACTATCCCTCTGGCGATCCGAGACAGGAAGCCAGTGCAGCTCCCTTCCAGCCTCGCAGAAGCGAGAGGATCCGAGCACGACAGTCGTTCTATCATCACCCAGAACCTAGAGGTCCACTAGTTGCTGCAGATGTCTCATTCAAATCCTCTCTGGTAGCGCGGAGAGGGGAGGCATTCATTCCCCTGGATGAAGGTTGGTCTAGGGACCGTCTTCGTCAGGGGTTGCACCGGCGAAATCACTACATTTTACATGAAGTGTTATAATATACCGTGATATTATTTACTATTACATGATTATAATGACATTATTTACTACTATAATATACGATACTATCATGTTGCAATGAATATAACTTACTGTATATATTTGTATAAACACTATTTTTTCTAACTAAAAACAGAGATTACATCTCCAACAGAAAAATTTGGCAAAATGATAATAGTATTTAGTTGCTGTTTAGTGTTTACATCACTGCATTACATGAACTGTTATAATAATATACCGTAATATTATTTACTGCTACATGGTTGTAGTAATTATTTACTGTTTATAATATATGACAAAATCCAGCAAAAATTAGTATAATTTACTGTTAATATTTGTACAAATACTATTTTTGTATAACTTAATGACTATCAAGTGGCTATCACATTTTAAGCTGTCAAATTTCAAAATATTTTGGTCCTATTATCTGAACACCTAGTAAAACAACATCATTACTGCAAGTGGCTTCTTGATTTTGGTACCGGTAGTTTATTAGCTCTTGGTAGATCTGTGTACCATTAAATATGATTTCGGAAAGTGTGTCCTGGTCAGAAACTCAGGGCCATACATGGGGAAACTGGGATAAGCTGACAGATTCTGATTACAGTGCTGAAAAGTCAGCTTATTTACTCTTGTAAGCAGTAATTCATTAGAATAACCCAGCAGCAGCTGAACTGAGCTGCTGAACTTGATACATAAAGATATTTTTTATTGTAATTATGATTATATAACATATATATATTGAAATCCTAAAACACTTTTTATCAGTACTGAAATAATGGAGTTAGTTTGCTAAAATGGCATCTTCAAAGGGTACCATTGCAATGTGGAAATTCAAAAAGTTTCTAATGAGTCACTGAAAAAGTAGGCTACAGCTATTTTGTTAAGATGACACCTTAAAATGCTGCCATTGGAATTGGGAAATTCAAAAAGTTTCTAATGGATCCCTGAAAAAGTACAGCTATTTTGTTAAGATGACACCTAAAAATGCTGCCACATTAATGTGGAAATTTAAAACGTTTCTGATGGGACACTGAAAAAGTACAGCTATTTTATTAAGATGACACTTCACAATACTGCCATTGCAATGTGAAAATTTAAAAAGTTTCTGATGGGACACTGAAAAAGTACAGCTATTTTGTTAAGATGAAACCTTAAAATGCTGTCATTGCAATGTGGAACTTTAAAAGTTTCTGATGGGACACTGAAAAAGTACAGCTATTTTGTTAAGATGATATCTTAAAAATTAATGCTGCCATTGCAATGTGAAACTTCAAAACGTTTTTGATGTGGCACTGAAAAAGTACAGCTATTTTGTCAAGATGACACCTTAAAATGCTGTCACTGCAATGTGGAAATTCACAAAGTTTCTAAAGGGTCACTGAAAAAAGTACAGCTATTTTGTTAAGACGACACCTTAAAATGCTGCCATTGCAATGTGGAAATTCAAAAAGTTTCTAATGGATCACTGAAAAAGTACAGCTATTTTGTTAAGTTGACACCTTAAAATGCTGCCATTGCAATGTGGAAATTGAAAAAGTTTCTAATGGGTCACCGAAAAAAGTACAGCTATTTTGTTAAGATGACACCTTAAAATACTGCCATTGCAATGTGGACATTCAAAAAATTTCTAATGGATCACTGAAAAAGTACAGCTATTTTGTTCAGATGACACCTTAAAATGCTGCCATTGCAATGTGGGCATTCAAAAAATTTCTAATAGATCACTGAAAAAGTACAGCTATTTTGTTCAGATGACACCTTAAAATGCTGCCATTGGAATTGGGAAATTGAAAAAGTTTCTAATGGGTCACTGAAAAAAGTACAGCTATTTTGTTAAGATGACACCTTAAAAAACTGCCATTGCAATGTGGAAATTCAAAAAGTTTCTAATGGGTCACTGAAAAAAGTACAGCTATTTTGTCAAGATGACACCTTAAAATACTGCCATTGCAATGTGGAAATTGAAAAAATTTCTAATGGTCACTGAAAAAGTACAGCTGTTTTGTTCAGATGACACCTTAAAATGCGCCATTGCAAAGTGGAAATTCAAAAAGTTTCTAATGGATCACTGAAAAAAGTACAGCTATTTTGTTAAGATGACACTTTAAAATACTGCCTTTGCAATGTGGACATTCAAAAAATTTCTAATGGAGAGGGGGATTTGCCCCCTTCCCATTACCACACCCCCCCCCCTCAGTGCGCTACGCGCCTCACGAGCATCCTTCGGACGCTCAATTGTCTCCCCCCCAGAAACCTCAATTCCCCCCCCCCCCAGCGGACGGGGACTAGATTAAACACTGTGGAATGCTAGTCGTGTCAACGGATTTTCGTTGAGGGAGGACTGGAGAAAAAGGCAATTAATGACACCTGGCACAGATGTATGGTCTTTGTAAGAGACTACGTGTGCATGTAGGCCTATGTAGACCAACGTGCGTATGTGTAGGCTTACATTAAGGCACGTAAATAATTAATAGGTTATCACACAAAAAATAACTACCGGTACTGCACGCGTGCGCATGCACGCATGCATGTGACAGTATGTTCCTGTTTGTGTGCATATGTGTGTTTTTCTATCCATGCGTGTAATGAAAATTGTGTGGGATATAGGCCTAGGCTATTATTGCATGCATTTATGCATGCTTGTCCGTTATATGTTATGCAGGTCTACTCATGAGCAGATAAATATATTCATTCATTCAATCGGATATTTATATAGCGCTCCTTCAAGTAAAAAACTACTCAGAGGCGCTCCAGCACGCCCAAAAAGAACAGTTTTAAGTTTAGTAAGGAAGGATCTTGGTAGAGTCCCAGGGTGTAGGCCTAGCTCAAAAAGAAGGCCATTCCAGACCACTGGGCCAACCACAGAAAAGGCTCTATTCTTCATGGCATATATATATATATATATAATATATATATATATATATATATATATATATATATATATATAATAGTACGAGCAAATATAGGCCTATGTGGTGAATATAGTGGGTGAATAGTTCAGTTCATCTGTGCATGTAGCGTAGCCTATATTGTGCATAGACCTATATAATTTATACCAAACTGTTTATATGACGCATTTTTATAACCTGCCAAAACATGATCAACAGAAATTACCCTATAAACGCTGTGACTTGCAGAAAAGGTTTGGGTGTGCAGTGACGGATCCTGGAATCCAGAAAGTTTTGGGGGTGGCAAATGAGACACCGACAACACCATTTGACCAGACATTTTTCTGACGAAGTTCTTTCAGTCTTTCTGCAAAATTTTGGGGGAAACATGCCAACCTCGGTTATTTTAAATCTGATTACCTGCTATTTTCTTTTGAAGTCTTTCTATCAAAATTCACACAAAAACATACCTATTCCGGTTGTGTCAATTCTCTACTTTTATATCTGATGACCTTCTTGTTCATCAGCAGGATATGAATTCAAAGCCTCGATAGTAAGTGGGGGAGTGGGGTGGCACGTCCTGTGTAAATTTGAAATTTTGGGGACATGACTGGATTCGCCCTTGGACCCGCCCCTGTGCGTGTGTGTGCGCGCGCGTGTGTGTTCGGAAGGCATTTATTTGCCCTGCTCACCCGAGATATCTGTAGACGAGGGCCATTGCTAGGAAGAGTAGAAGCAATAGAACCAGCAAACCACATCCACTGATAATGGCTGCGATGATAGCTGAAACCAATCAAATACCAGATGTTCAGTAAAGGTGTAAGATTAATTAATTGATTAATTAATTAATTAATTAATTGCGTCGTTGTGAATTGTTTAAACTGCATAATTTTACGCTGTAACCGGTTGCGTCCTAATTAACCTTCGTTTAATTATACAAATCAGGGTGACACACCGCACCCAGTTACACGTCAATGCAGCAAAAATAATGTGAAGATAACAATGTCATTAATGGGTGTCAAAGAGAACCCTCGGAATAAAGTTTCTAACATCTTTAACTGGTAGAACAAAAGGATGTGGTCTAGGTCGCAAAAACTAATTAATTAAGCAATTAATTAATTAATTACGTAATTAGTAAAATTTTTGCTTATTCAACAACAACAATCCCGTTGCCAGAACGCAACCGGTTACAGCTTACAATCATGCAGTTGAAACAATTCACAAGAACGCAGATCACAGAATACACAAATCTTAACTAGATTCTATACTAACAGAACAAACAGCCTGCAACAGTCGCGCTAATGTCAGCGTAGGCTATACAAAGCAAGTCCGCCCAACGGGGGCTCGAACTCGGTACATCTTGCTCTCTATGCCAGCGTGTAGGCTAATTGTAATGGCTGAAGGGAGAGAGAAAAGGTATTTAGTCAACTTTTGGGGTTTTCAGTTCGTGAAGTTTTCCAGTGGACGTGGTATCAAATAAAGCCCTCAGAAATCAGAAAAAACTAATTGCGAGTCAGAATTATCTTTGTTAAATTCGAAAATCATTTATTCCGAGGGGTGAACCCGTAACCACCTCGCCCCCCCCCCTAAACACGCTCATTCTGTCAGGTTCTTTGTGCGGACTGGAGTCACTGGCCTCTCGAGGAAGGTCACTTCAAAGAGTTATAGCTTCTCTAATACTCTCTATGCCGCTATGCGTTCTACTCCCTAGACTCGTTATCTCCCTGCTTTTCCCCTCCATCTCCCCTCTCAACCCGGTCGCGTTTGGTGAAAATCGGTTCTCACTGCTCAGAAATCACCCCTGCAGCAATACAAAGGTGAGAACAGCTTCTGTTACGTATCACGCTTCAAGTCCTCGTATCCTGCGCGCGTTGCTTTGCCTACTCGTTTTCGGTCGAAACCGCAGCCAACCAGTGTTAGCCAGATACTTACTACCTCCCAAGGGGGGGATCTACACTACATGTGTTCACGATCATAAGAGTCATTTGGAGACTTTGGCGTCACCTGTTAGGTTAGGTGTATCTTTGTATGCAAGACATTCAGCAGAAGACGAAGAGAGTTGTGAATTGACGCATGACCAGTCAAGCAGAACAGTATTGCGGCTGAAGAGCGGCTTAAAAGCCCCTCTATACTACACGTATATCGGTTCTCACTGCTCAGAAATCACCTCTGGCCATAGGTGCGATCTTTTACGACTGGTGCAATTTACCTGTACGCTATATTATCAAAGACCTTATAGTCTACGATATTATTATTACTTTTTTGTTATTATTATTATTTTCTTTAAATTTGTTTAAAAACTAGTCCGGAATTGTCAGACCTCGTCTTCAGGGTTTGAGGAGAAAGTTCCTTTAAAAGCGACCAAGTTATAGCGCTGAATGTTGACAGACAGACGCTGGAAATGGATCCATCCATACCTGTGCTACCTCCTATCTCAACATTATTATTATTGTTATTATTATTTTTTTACCCGAGGTACCTAGGATCCCTCGGGATTTCAACAAATTATGCTTGGAGCTGTTTTAGAGTGTTCAGAAAATCAGGCCTCGTCCTCCGCAACAGTAGTGAAAGTGCCACGAAATGCAATGGCGTTGTAGCGCTATTATTATTATTATTATTATTATTATTATTATTATTATTATTATTATTATTATTATCATTATCATTATCATTATCATTATTACTATTTTCATTATTACTACTATACTAGTCTACTATTACAACTGCTACTACTACTGCTGCTGCTGCTACAACTACTACAGGGTGCGCCAAAAAAAAGTAACCCCTACTGTTTTTTGGCCGTATCTTGGCCAAACATACGAATTTTTAAATGAAATTTTACAGTCTTAAAGGCAATTCATATCTACGTACAATGGTCAAATTACAAACAAATATTTCAAGCAGAACAAAAGTTATATCACTTTTAGTGAGGCCACCCACCGTTTTTTGACGATTCAAAAACGTAACGCAACAAAAAGTAGGTTTTTGCCAATATTTTGGCCAAAAGTAGGAATTTCAAAATGAAATTTCTACAGGCTGATAGACAATTCATATGTACACATGATGATCGAAATTTCATCAAAATATTTCAAACACAACAAAAGTTATATCACTTTTAGTCAGACCACCCTTGGTTTTTTGGATGATTCAAAAACGTCAAAAAACCGAGGGTGGTCTCACTAAAAGTCATATAACTTTTGTTGTGTTTGAAATATTTTGATGAAATTTCGATCATCATGTGTAAATATGAATTGTCTATCAGCCTGTAGAAATTTCATTTTGAAATTCCTACTTTTGGCCAAAATATTGGCAAAAACCTACTTTTTGTTGCGTTACGTTTTTGAATCGTCAAAAAACGGTGGGTGGCCTCACTAAAAGTGATATAACTTTTGTTCTGCTTGAAATATTTGTTTGTAATTTTACCATTGTACGTAGATATGAATTGCCTTTAACCCATTAGTGCCTAGCGTCCCCCAAACGGGGACGCCTCTTTGGATAGAGTTATTTTTAATATCAAGCAATACTCCGTATTGCTAGTTATCGTGTCCGATGGTCTACTAAATTATCTTTCAAATGAGGTATAATAAGGCTGATTTTTGATTGTTTTTGCATATGCCAGATAGATTTTTATTTCGATTTTCCGAAATTTTTAATTTTTAAAATTTATCAATATAAATTTATATTATCGGAGGAAAAACCTGCTGCAATCGAAAATGTGATTACATACCCATGTTATTTGTGCTGTTAGCTGCCTGTATAAATTTTACAGCATTGATTCATTGTTGGTTAATACTTTTATTATGCCCGAAAATACCGTCCCCATTTCGGGGACGCTAGGCACAAGTGCCCCCGTCAACTTTTACACAGCAATAGGTGACTTTCGCTATGTTTGCAACTACAGTGATATATGCATACGAGTTTTCTTAGCATGCCAAACCCAACCATGACTGCAAGCACGCGTGAAACTCATGTAGGACCCATATTCCCATGTGGGAAACCCATATGGAGTCCATCTAATACCCCATGCAAATGCTGGAAAGGAAGACCACTAACTGTAAGTGACATTGTCGCAATGCTAGAGGGTGAAAGAACTTCTGGAGAAATTTACACAATGTCATGTCCTCCAAATGATCCAGATAGTTCTGAGGAATTCAGATTTCATATGGATCCATGTTAAGGAGTGAGTCGGAGTTACTGGCAACCAACTGTAAGTTTGACCTGTCGTTGTCAAGCTCTCAGACTGCTTGTCTCCAGCTGATGGCAAATATAACCTACACTGTATTTTGACAAACTTGTTTACCGTCCTAAATAAGATTGAATTCTGAGCAGCATGAATTCAACATCCAGATACCGTGACAGCTAGAACCAATCAACTTATATGACTGCTGCTGCAGTGTTCTTTTTAGCCTATGGGCAAGGTCAAGAAGCCAGACGGTGATGCATTTGACTGTAGCCTACTGTATGAATTCAGCGCCAGGAATAACGTTGACTCGTTGGAATGACAATAGGCTGGTGACACTCCTAATTGACATGGCATCGAAAAACTGGGCACTGCAAGAAAGTCATCATTGTCCAAAAGATATTTGAGAACAACGCTCAGCCATAGGCTATCGACCACAGCAACAGACACGTGGAGACTTGATGAGATGGATCAAAACATCAGCACATAGCCTACATACAGCATCTCGGTCACATCCAGAAAATGTTGACACTACTGTCATACTATATATGCTCCTGATGTTGTTTATGAAGTGGATGTGGAAATTGAAATTGCTAGGAATATGCCACCATATTCAGCAGCTACGCGGGACTTCATAACATTACGCACTGCCATGTGTTCCACTAGTAGTAAGATGGTAAATGTTCGCCAATTTACCATCCTCCTGGTTAACAAAAAGCTGTTTAGGATCTATTGCCAACAGATTTCATATGGAAAGAAACTCAATCCTTTCAGTCTAGTAGAATACAGCGTTGCTGGATAGCTGCTGTCTAATAGCGAGGCTCGAAAACCATAAATTTGCCAGTTTTCTTTGATTATTTGAATTTTTTCATAATAATTATGGCAGACAATGAGTTTTACTTTTGCAACTTGATTTCTTTAGCTGCAGGTATGCCTATTTTCCTGATTAAATATATGAAACATATAAGAAAACTTCACAGTTGATTTATGCCAGCCTGGAAACCTTGCAAAAGTTGACGGGGGCATTTGTGCCTAGCGTCCCCAAAACGGGGACGGTAAGAAAAAAATGGTAATAAATGGAAAAAACAAATTTCAGCCCAAATGGTGTTTGGCACTGATGTTCATAAGGTTGAAATTACACTATTTTCACACTTTCATGAAAAAACAAAAAGTCAGGCACTAATGGGTTAAGACTGTAAAATTTCATTTGAAAATTCGTATGTTTGGCCAAGATATGGCCAAAAAACAGTAGGGGGTTACTTTTTTTTGGCGCACCCTGTATAAGAGAAGACAGTAAGCTTATAGCAAGAGGGTATAGTGAGTCCAGAAGGTAATGACATCACAGTTCAGGGAGAGGTGGCAATGTTCCGGAGAGGCGGATGGCATTCCCTCGTTGGAGAGCCACCAAGATCCGTTAGAACAGGTATGATGCCTCCCTTGGATCATTGGATGCGGCACTAATTCGGCTTCCCAACTCAGAAATGAATTAGGCATTAACTGTCCTTCTCTACAACAAACACCGCCGGTCTCCAGGGCGACCGTCACAAAAGCGTGGGTTCTGCCTATACTGTTCTTAATGGTATGCCGAACTTCAATGTGCACTTCCGACATGGGCGCAGTTTGGTTTCCGTTCTTGGAGGGAGGGGCTAAATTTGTCGGGACTGAAACACGAGCGGCGCCGAAAAATTTTTTCTCGGCTCCAAAAAGTTGATGACCTTTTTTAGTCCTCGGGCTGAAATCTCGGCGAAAAATAACCATTTTCTCGGCCCAAAAAGTTGATGACCTTTTTTTAGTCATTTGCAAGTTTTGCGTTTGTGAACAGAACTTTCAACCTTTTCCCCGGAAAAATTTCTGAGTCTGTGCCTTCTTGGGGGTTAAACCCGAAAAAAGATGCCATTTGCACGGTAACAAATTCTTTGGGGCTTAACCCCCCTAGCCCATGATAAACTCCGCCAATGACTTCCGAGCTTTGTAAGGAGGGCATTATCAGATTTCAGCCGTATTTTATTGTAGGCTATCGTCAATATTGTCAATTAGAAAAGAAAAAATGCGTATCGCATTTACTCACGCAAGTAAGTTGGGTCGTTCATTGTTCTTGGTTTCACTGTCGGATTTATTCCAGCCGGTATCGTTGACGCCTCTGATCAGCATAACAGAAAATGAGCAACATCAATGAGTCCTGATTTGCAATGAATCAATTCATTCAAAACATATTCCAATTCAAAATACTCTAATCAGTAATCGACTCCATGGCAGATCTATCCGATCCATTATGCTATTCCACAAAACAAATTGTGAGACTCGAAACCTAATCAAATCCTGCTTAGGCTATTCTATTCTAAGGTAATCTAATATGATATAAATTATAACCAAATCTAATTTACTCGGTAAATTAATGCATTCTGAAATCTTCTACAATTCTATGGAAACATTATCCTAGCCGGATCGAGAAACGGCAAAAAGTTTAATTCAGTATAAAAACCTGTAGAGGCGTGCATTATTAAGAGAACCTCGAAATGCAAAAGACCAGCAGTTTAACCTGATAGTAGCAGTTGAACCTAATATTAAGTAGCGTTTTATGCTGTTTTATCACTCGATCAACATGAATTTCGTTCTCTCGACATGCTCTATTGAACATTTAAGAGGTTGTCGATGACTATAATTGGCTAGAGTGTGTGTTAGGCTGTTAGCACGCCGCCCGTGTGTGTGTGTGTTTGTGCTTGTGCGTGTGTGCTTGTTTGTGTTTGTATTTCCTACGAGTTAGGCTATTAGAACAAACTTCCTTAGCTGTAACCAGTGTGTTTGTTACCTGTAGTATATCCCTACGACTGTTGGAACACGGTAGGCCTACACTTCCGAGTGCTTTCTAGTTTTCCTACAGCTTATAGCCTAGACTATTAATTTATACGAGTTAACTTGGCCTGCATATAACAGTGCTTTGTATAAACATTTCGTCACACAGCCCCAACTATCCAGCCATAAATATTTTGAAGGCATAGGCTAATCTGCCTGCCGTCTCCCACAGCCCAGGCCATTTATTAATAGCCTAAGCCTGTAGGTACCGGACTGAACAGGTGATGTCAACGGTTAACCGGTAACTATGTGCCATCCCCCTCCCCCGACAAGTGTGACCTAGGTCAAGGTTCGCTGTGGATGAAGGTTTCATGACCCAGGGGCATTGCCAGCCACGCTCTATCTATACGTATAATCACGGGCACATTCAGAGGAGGCCTTTGAGTGCCATGGCCACAATGGCAAAGATACGATCTCGCCGGGTCATAGACTGGCGACTGCTTTTGACGCATATACATGTGTATATATATATATATATATATATATATATATATATATATATATATATATATATATAATTATGCATAAATAAATTTAGATATTATTTAATTTAATTAGATATAATTTGTATTTATATATATAATTTAAATTATATATAATTTATAAAAAAATTCTGACCAAGTTGTTTGACTATGTAGTGATAATGATAATGATAATGATAATGATGACTGCAACATCGCCTCGCCATTTTATATAGTTTGGAATTTTTTTAATATTATAGGCTACTATATATACACATATCATATATATACATATACATATATATAGATGTAGGTATATAGCACAGTATACATTTTTATGGTGTCCGGACAATTCGTCGCCGGACAATTCGGAACGGACAATTCGGACCGGACAATTCGGAGACGGACAATTCGGAGCGGACAATTCGGAGATGGACAATTAGGAGCGGACAATTTAGAGCGGACAATTTGGACCCGGACAATTCGGACCCGGACAATTTGGAGCGGACAATTCGGAGCGGACAATTCGGAGTGGACAATTCGGAGACGGACAATTCGGACCGGACAATTCGGAGACGGACAATTCGGACCAAGACAATTCGGAGTGCATATACAAATCACGAACTCGTAAAAGATGTGATTTGTAGGGATTCAGATTATTAGTTAAAACGTTATTATATTTTACTGCTACTTAAGTTCGTAGGCCTAGCTCTGAGAAATTTCAGCTACGTGGTCTCTGACTTTGTACGCCTCTCAGTCTGGTTTCACATTATTAGTTATGTTACTTTCAATAAAAATTTAATCATTCGCTGATTGTCTTCGATGATCTAGCAGTACCTGGTAGTGAGAGGGTTCCTGCTTTAAACTAGATTTACACCCCTCCTATTTACAGACCAGATTTTTACCGGTCCCAATAATATTATGAGATCAGGTTAACACTAATTTATTTTTGAGAACAGATCATGTCGATTCATATAAATATTATGAGAACAGATATAGCCTATAGTATTGCATTGAAGCCATTTTGGACTTGCCTATTGTCAAAAATATGAAAGATTCAAAAGGTCAAAACGCAGCATCCTATGGCTGCCAAAACAAGTTCAAAGTGAGTGGGCTGACGTAGATCACAAATGGATTGGCGGACATAAATACGTATTGACACAGACAGACAAGCGGGCAAAGAGACGTACGAATAAACAGCGTGAATAAGCATACACGCAGACTGATAGACAGTGGGGTGCTAAGTTGATCTATAGTATACATTTTGATGTCCAGTAGCAGGGGAGCAGCCTATTTGTAGGTCTATTTGGGTGATGGAGATGGGTATGAAAATCTGAGTTCCATCACTTATTTTGACTGCTAAGCATTGCCCTATCCGAATTGTCCGGTCCGAATTGTCCGGTCCGAATTGTCCGGTCCGAATTGTCCCGTTCCGAATTGTCCGCTCCGAATTGTCCGTTTCGAATTGTCCGCTCCAAATTGTCTGGGTACGAATTGTCCTCACGAAAATTTTCTCCGAATTGTCCGTCTCCAAATTGTCCGCGCCGAATTGTCCGCTCCGAATTGTCCGGATCCGAATGGTCCTCTCCGAATTGTCCGGTCCGAATTGTCCTCTCCGAATTGTCCGGCGACGAATTGTCCGGGAACCATTTTTATACCCATAATTATATAATAGCCTACATAATAATCTAAATTAAATATAAAAACATATGCCTACAAGCCCTGCTTGTATGAGGCATATTGGTGTACTTGGCGGTCTCTGTTGTGTAAGACTGCATGCAAAATTCTTCCCTGAGAGCGTTAAGCACAAATAATATATGTTAGTAAATTTTAATTAACTGACTATTATTTATTATTATAATTTCTCGAGTGTCTCTAACTACTTACGGCTGCTTCCGACGATGTTTGATGATGCAGATTCTGATGTTGGTGATGAGGATGGAGATGGGGAAGATGGTGATGATGGTGATGAAGGTGATTGTGATGCGGAGGAGCCTGTGATGATGAGGGATGCTGAAGACGAAGCGGCTGCTGCTGATGGCATATCAGTGACCGACCCATTTGCAGCTGAAACAGACGATGACAAGTATTGTTGTCTCTGGATAAGAATAAGATGAGTCATTGTCTTGGAAAGAATGAACCATTGCAGACGAGTTGACGATAATTGTTCACTACATCTCTCTCTCTCTCTCTCTCTCTCTCTCTCTCTCTCTCTCTCTCTCTCTCTCTCGCTCTCTCTCTCTGTATGTCTGTCTGTCTGTGTGTGTGTGTGTCTCTCTCTCTCTCTCTCTCTCTCTCTCTCATGAATACACACACACACACACACCTTTCTTAAAACCTATAAATTATGTGGTTAACCTTGGATATGAACTAGGCCTGATAGCTCTTTAATAGTCTTGATTTAGGGCAGTCTTGATTTAACAACACATCTGTGTATTTATCAAGTGAACTGAACTTGCAGGCTATAATAATAATTGTCGTCGAATATATACCAACAATGGAAATAGGTCAGAATCCCTTTCGCTTGACCTATTGACCCCTGCGTCAGTCTTTTGTCATCATTTTGTTGTTGCAAAGCTGTGTTGATAAGATCGGTATGCTATAAATTATTTGCATTCAATTTATTTCAATTCAACACTGTTCTTTTCAGTACATAATTATATGCACACAGGCAAGCATACACGGCGTACACACATCAAACATACATTACAAGAAGTCCGCCACTGGTTGCACTCTGCCAGTGCCAGTCCCAAGACTGGATAAAGGAGGAGGGCGACACTTATCATTATTGACATGGTAGTGCCGTCAAATAGCAACAAGGAACCAAAATCTCTCAACTCAGTTGCTGGAAGCATCGTGCATACATGTACATCCATGCAATGACGCACTGCTCGTACATGTCCTTCGACAGTGCCAGTCCAAAGCCTGAAGAGAGGAGGAGGGCGACACTTGATATGACATCCTTGATATGACACGGTGTCTTCAAACAGCAGCAAGCCTATGCAATAGCTAGGCTACCTAAATACATGAAACATCTGAGCGAGCCCGTCACACATAAATCTTGCAACTGGCGATAATATATTCAAGGTTTTTCAACTTGCCAAACAGCCGACTCGCAATGGCATTGTGTGTGTCTATGAGCGGGTAGAATTTGTTTGAGGTTTCCACTCGATGTGTGCCCCCTCCAACCATTCAACTTCTTTATATAACGGTTAGTATAGGTGAGGTGCGAAGATGAAAAGACGAGAGAGAGAGAGAGAGACAGCCAGACAGACATACAGACAGACAGAGACATAGACATAGACAAAGAGACACAGCAGAGAGACAGAGTGACAAAGAGAGAAAGTCAGACAGCGACAGAGACAGAGAGGGAGAGACAGAAAGAAAGACAGAGAGAGACAGAGACAGAGACAGACGGACAGACAGAGAAAGAGGCAGACAGAGGGATATGATATTATTTGTATACTTAGAAATTATTAGTAAAGCGCCTCTTGAATTCAGAGGCGCTATCTGAGTGGAAGTCAGGGAGAAATGAATGTTTATGGGAAGACACAACGTATAGAATTATGACATCAATCAATCAATCAATAAATCAATAAACCAATCAATCGATCGATCAATCAATCAAACAATCAATCAATTTATATGACTAGTTTTCTTAGAAGAGCGTGACACAGTAAGAAAGGAACAAAAGGATAAAAGGAAATTTATTTATCCGAAATAATTATAATATATCAGAGCACATGATTGTATATGATTATGATGACGATGACAATGACGATGACAATGATGCAGTTCGAAATGTAGAACTCTTGCAATGTTGTTAGTAAGTTGAAGAAGTTGTTAAGTATTATAAGTGGACAGCACTTACCAGCGTTTGAAGAGTTGACACTGGGAGACATCGACGAATTAGACTCCTGAGCAACGACCACAAGACCTAAAACGACGATAAACATCATCGTCGTTATCATCATCATCATCATCATCATCATCATCATCATCATCATCATCATCATCATCATCATCATCATCATCGTCGTCGTCATCGTCGTCATCATCATCATCATCGTCATTGTCGTCATCATCGTCGTCGTCGTCATCATCATCGTCACGGACAGTCGTCATTCTCTTAATCATCATGAAATAAAGCTCGATGCTGCTTCTTATATTGTATACTAGCTGGGGTACCCGGCGTTGCCCGTGAAATTTAGGATTCGCCCCGCTCCCGGCCAATTCCTTACTTCCCCACCCTCACTGCTGGCTCCCCAATCGCCCGCTCCCCAGCCGCCCGCTCCCAAACCCACCCCACCTCACCACCCACCCAACCCCACCCCATCCCACCCGGCCTACACCCAACCCCACCACATCCTCCCACCCCACCCCACCTTGCCCACCCCATCCCACTGTCGTCTAATGTTGCGTCTTGTGTTGCATGTTGTTGTATGTTGTTGTTGACGTCGTCGTGGGATGTTGCTTACTATGGTGCATGTTTTTTGCCATTGTTTTGTTGTTTCTGCAGATGGAAGCATCGCTGGGATCCAATGGCGACGATTCGGGAGAGAGAAAGAAAGACAGTTGAAAGAGCGACAGTTAGAAACAGAGAGAAACAGACATGCAGCGACAGAAAGATAGCGTGTACGAGCGAGAAACAGAAAGACATACAGACAGACAAGCAGACACACAAACACACAGACACGCAGACAGACACACACGTATGGAGGCAGATAGACATACTCAACCCCCTATAGAAACCGAACTCAAGCCTCCTTCTTACCATCCTTTGGAAACCCCTCCGACATGACGTATATAGCGCTCGTGAATAAGCTAGTGCTCTTAGTCTAGCATTCCAGTGGCGCTTTGGATGGAGGTTGGGATTTTACAACTACGATTACGAAAACGACACCATATTATACTCCTACACCGTTTACAGGTAGACGAATTGGACAACCCCGCTGACCAGACACAGCGCTCGCGAATAAGCTGACGCCCTTCGCTTGGCTTAACTGTTAACAGATTTGAACTTTTGAAGGTCATGATAACATTGATTAGGCTACGATTACGATTACACCTAGGCTACTAAGCGTCTTCTTAAGACCTCAGCTACACGTTAATTCGTTGCAATTATAACTTAAGTTACCATAATAATTATTATCAGAGAACTACTTTGATGATTCAGATATGAAAACCGATTCCAAAATTACCGGAAGTCAGAAGACCCAGCAACGCGAAGACCATTGTAGATCCGCTCATTTTCTTCATTTCTTTTCCTCGTCCGATTCTAGAAATCAGTTCTAACCCTTATGAAGATTCTAATTCGTATTCTAAAACTTTAATGAAGTCGTCTTCAAAGTCAGATATTCCATAGAAGTCTACCTGCGGCGTCGTACCACGAACAAGTGAGTAACAGGTCGTGGAAATACTCTATATTCATGTATCTACCGCTCTCTGGGCTGGTAACGGTACTTCGGCAGCCCTTGAGGGCTTTCATGCCTTAACGGGGCCGGAAACTTTTGTCATGACAATTGACTGGCCGCCGCTATACACAGCAGCGAGTAGGCCATGCATAGCAAGATCAGTGCTGCTTTGACTGGTTTGAACCAGTTGCTCGCATACAAAAAATAAACCGGTAATAAAGGAGTTGTAAATGTGGACATTTAGGACCTACTGTGCGTAAGGGTGCTTATACAGCAATATCATAACCTATCAGCTGCACGTATGTTATGTATTCATGCATACACATATGCATACATGTAGACCTATACATACATGTATATAATTATAATGTACAATCTATACACGCAGTTGGATACAAACAGGTAGTAGGGAAGCATTATAAGCTACATGCAGCATATACATGTAGATATGCGTAGGGTCTATTACTTTCAGTGTGCTTGAGTGTATCAAGGCTCCTGCTAGGATTCATATACATACAAGTATGTGGACTGCAAGGTATTAAATTAATCTCATACCACAGGTGTGTAGATCGTGATTCATTGCATTCAAATGAGAACCTGTCACGACCTGGTCCTTTGTGTGCAGCTATAAAGTCTTGCATTCAAGACCCAAGTATATACGCCGTCTTTGAACTCAACAATGCAATGACGTATTTACCCCCCCCCCCCTCTTTGTAGGGAGACTAGCTGACTATTATTATTACCCAAGGTTTCTCCACTAAATGGAGAGCTCTTGCTAGCTACCTATTATATTCATCTTTCGACAGATCATGATATACATGTATCTAGAGAGATGTAGCCTGTATAATGTAGAACTACGTGTAGCTCACTTGCCTCTGGGTGAACTCCACCACTGCTCGTACTTTGCCAGCCCCAAGCCTGGAGAAAGGAGGAGGGCGACAGTGGCGGCGCCAGGATTTAATTTTTTTTTGGGGGGGGGGGGTGAATTTGCGGGGAGAAAATTTTCCATTTCAGCCGCAAAAATTTGTCATCGGCCAAAACCTTCAGTCATTTGGTCGAAATCTTGGAAAACGGTCCTTGTTATAATCTGTTATATATAAACGAGGTTTGTCAGACTTCCTGGTTGGTCCTGTTTAGTTTTAAGTCTGTGAAGTCTCGCTGCCTATCCCATGTGCAGTCATACATTTTGTTCCTTTCACTACACATATAAAATTACAAATAGCTCAGGTTTTTCCCAGGCGCGGTGGATGAATTTCAAGAGAGATCTTCTGGATAGACTATAAAAATTATGGAGAAGACGGGTAACATTTTGACACATGAGTGACATGACCCATTCTCAAAGCGTGCCGCCAGCGCCATTGCAGGCTGTCTGTTCTGATAGTGGCTAAG
>OX457050.1:13704644-13747144 GCA_949752735.1 Lumbricus terrestris | reverse complement strand
TTCGATGCATCATCCTATCTTGCATAATTCCAGTGCTGCAATCAAAATAATTTTATGACTTCCTTCAATGCTACGCACCACGGCATATTTAACCTGTTTATAAGAAACTTTATTATAATTATTTTATTATAAACTAGCTGGGGTTCCAGGCGTTGCCCGGGATATTTAGGATTCGACCCCTCCCGGCCATAGACCCACCACACCTCGCCCCACCCCATCCCACTCCCATCCAACAACACCCCACCACACTCCGACATCCACCGGTACGCCACCCGTGAAATCCCCACACCTCACCCCATCCCATCCCAAGCCCCCATCCCTCAACACCCCACCACACTCCGACCTTCACCGCCACCCATGAAATTTCCCCACCTCACTACTCACCCCCACCCCTCCACCCACCACCCACCGCTCCACCATTTTCTCAGCCCCCTCGACCCCACCTTAACCCCTCCACTCACCCAGTCCACCCCACCCAATCCCACCCCACCTGACTCCCAACTCCACCGGTACGCCACCCGTGAAATTAGGGTTTTCGTGAAAATTTCCCACATCTTCAATCCACCCCACCTCTACACCCCTCCCCACAACACTCCACCGCACTCCGGCCTCCACCGGTACGCCAGCCGTCAAATTTGGGTTTTCGGAAAAATCCCTCACCTCCACCCACCCCCATCCCCACCCCACTCACCACACCACATTCCGACCTCGACCGGTACACCACCCGTGAAATTTCGTATTTCGGGAAAAAATTCTTTCCCACCGGCTCCACCCACCCACACCCATGCCCCTCCCGGCACCTGCAGACCGAGGTGTGGGCTGAGTAGAAGCGAGGTGTCCCGCGTAAAAATCCGTCTTACTGTGAATGTGAAACTATGGGAAGGGAATGGAAATTTATAGCAAAAATTATAGTTTTCGCAACCCCCACCGTGGCTCCCATGGTGGTAGAGTTTCGCCAACCACTACACCAGGTGACTCTGATGGCCCTCTGTCTAGGTACAAAGTTTTATAGAAATTGCCGAAAAAAGTGAAATTTTTGGGGGTTTCGCACCCACCCTGCCCCCCTGGTGGTAGAGAATCGCCAACATCTCGTTGGGGTGTCTCATGCCGAGACCCGCATGGGTGGGGGTGGAGGTGGGCGGGGTCGGCGTGAAGCGGGGGGATGTTTTTTCTAAAACCGACATTTCACGGGTGGCGTACCGGTCGAGGTCGGAGTGTGGTGTGGTGTGGCGGGGTGGCGGGTGGGGATGTGGGGAGAGGGTAGGTGGAACAGAGGGGTGGGAGTGGGGTGGGTGGGGGTGTGGAGGAAGGGGAGGTGGGGTGGGGTTTGGAAGGGGTTGTGTGGCGGTGGTGTGAGGTGAGGTCGGGTGGGTGGGGAGGGGTGGGGTCGGGTGGGTGGGTGGGGAGAGGTAGGGTGTGGGGGAGTGTGTGGGGAGGGGTGTGGTGTGGGGTAGGGTAGAGGGTGGGGTTGTGGCAGGAAAGAGAGGTGGAGAAGGGTGTGGGGCATGGGGGATTGGGGGTGGGGGGGATTGGGGGAGAATTTTTCCGAAAATCCAAATTTTGCTGGTGGCTTACCGGTGGAGGTCGGTGTGTGGTGGGGTGTTGTGTGGTGGGGTGTTGTGGGGTGGGGTGGGATTGTGTGGGGTGTTTTGAGGTTGTGGCCAGGAGCAGGTCGTATCCTAAATTTCCCGGGTACCCCAGCTGGTATGATTATTATTATTTCTTAATATTTATTTATTAATATAGTATAATTATGATGCTATCATATTGCAATGAGTATAAATTACTGTATATTTTTGTACAAATACTATTTTTGCCCAGCTTAGAGCATAGATGACATCGCCTCCAGAAACATTTGGCAAAATCATGATAATTTTTAATTTGTATTACATGAACTGTTATAATATACTGCGATATTATATACTATTTATGTGATCATAATGTGATTATTTACTATTACAATATACGATACAAATCTTACATTCTTGTTACAATGAGCATAACTAACTGAAAATATTTGTACAAATGCTATTTTTGAACAAATAAATTGCTTCTCTACTTGTTTTCAAATTTCAAACTGCCAAATTTCAAATGTTTTGGCCTTTGAACACATAGTAAAACAACATCATTACTGCAAGGCTTCCAAATTTTGGTATCTGTAGTTTATTAGTTCTCAATTTGTTGGTTTGTGAGTCATTTGTTATGAATTCCGCATTGTATCCTGGTCAGCAATTCAGGATCATCTTGGGAAACAGGGATGAGCTAAGCCAGTGTTGAAAAGTTAGCTTAAATAGTCTAATATTATTATACTCAGGTCTGTAGTCATTCATTATAGTAATCCAGCAACAGCAGAACTGAGTCTCTGAAAGAAAGTATTGGATGGATGGGTCCAAATTTGACGAGGGCCTATGACAACAGAGGTTGTTTACCTCGACAGAAATTTGTTTGACATAATTATTTATTACAGCACTTGAAAGAAATTATTATTGTAATGTATATATATATATACGACCCGCTCCCGGCCACAACCTCCCCACCACATCCCACTCCACCCCACAACACCACACTCCGACCGCCACCGGTACGCCACCCGTGAAATTTGGGTTTTCGGAAAAATTACCCCCCGACTGCAACCCCAATCCCCACCCCATCCCATCCCAACCCACACTCCCCCACACCCACTCCTACCCTCCCCACCATCATCCAGCCCCATTCCACCCATCCCCCACCCGCCACCCCCGACCACACCACGTCACACTAAACACCGACCTCCACAGGTACGCCAGCCGTGAAATTTGTGTATTCGAAAAAATTCCTCCCACCACCATCCCCACCCTCCAGCCCACCGAATCCTACCCCACCCACCACACCACACTCCGACCTCGACCGGTACGCCACTCGTGAAATTTCTGTTTTCGGAAAAATTTCTTCCCAACCGCCCTTACGCCCCCACCTCAACCCATGCCCCACCCGGCCCCTGCAAACGCAACAAAAAAAGTAACAAAAACACGATTTTTTCTCATCTCAAATAATTGGTATAAATTAGCCTTGATATTGCCAGATGATCATTATTATTACTATTTAAAAAGAAACAGGGTACCAGCGTAGCCACGCGTCACTGAGAAATCACTTAGCAAGATGACAATCAAATTGGCAAATAAGGAATCTGTCAGATTAATCAACAGGTCCATCAAGAACTTTGCAACGAGACTCAACAGAAGTTTTGGCACTGGTGTTGGGCACATTGAACACGAGTTGTGAAGCACTACCAAGTTCACTTGACAACAGTTATTTGAGATGAGACTTATTAAAGTCGTGTTTTGGGTACTTTTTGATGTGTTTCGTTTTTGAATCGTCAAAAAACGGTGGGTGGTCTCACTAAAAGTAGCACAACTTTTGTTGTGTTTGAAATATTTTGATGAAATAAAACCACCATGTGCAGATATCATTTGTCTTTAAGCCTGCAAAATTTCATTTAGATATTTTACTTTTGGCCACGATGTTGGCAAAAAACCTAATTATTTTGCGTTTCATTTTGTAATCGTCAAAAAACGGTGGGTGACCTCACTAAAAGTGATGTAACTTTTGTTCTGTTTGAAATATCTTGGCCTTGATGTGTAAATATGAATTGCCTATAAGCCTGTAAAATTTCATTTGGAAATACTTACTTTTGGTCAAGATATTGGCGAAAACCTAGGGGGTATTTGTTTGGCGTACCCTGTAGATAAGTATATATAATATTATGTCGAAA
The DNA here is from genome assembly GCA_949752735.1 of Lumbricus terrestris. NCBI lineage: Eukaryota > Metazoa > Annelida > Clitellata > Crassiclitellata > Lumbricidae > Lumbricus > Lumbricus terrestris. The sequence goes on along the minus strand of OX457050.1, from coordinate 13,743,393 downwards.
TTCTAAAACACTCTTTTTATCGGTATGGAAATAATTGAGCAATTTTTTTCTAAAAATGGCATCTTAAAAGGGTATCATTATCGTTACAATGGGGAAACTCCGAAAAAATTATTATTTTAAGTATACCCTATATTTATTTAAAGTCTTAGGCCACTCCTATCAGCACTGAAAAATTGCAGCTATTTTGTTAAGATGGCAGCTTTAAATGATAGGCCTACCATTGCAATGTGAAAATTCAAAAAGTTTCTCGTGGGGAGGAGTACATACTCTCACCGCACACTCTTTTTTTTATCAGTAAGCTCCCTGAAATAATTCAGTTATTTTGCTAAAATGCCATCTCAAAAGGGCGCCATTACAATGTGAAAAGTTTAAAAGAAATTACTATTGTAAGTTTAGTATTGTAAAGTGTATTTATTGGAGTCTAGGAAACTGTCATGAGCACTGAAAAGTACAGCTATTTTGTTTGTTTGTATGTGCACTTGTTATAGCGCCCCTTCAAGCTCTCTCTCTTGCTACTCAGAGGCGCTCCCGACTGCAGCGCGGACACTGCATCGGAGTTTCACGCCGAAGCGCTGAGAAATTGCGAGTGAAGGACTTGCCCAAGGTCCTTACGCGGTGAGGTGGATTCGAACCTCGAACTTTCCGGCTTCAAGGCAACGACGCCACCCCTCTGAGTAGGTTTCTTGAAGAGGCGCTATATTAATTCTCGAAATGAATGAATGAATTAAAGATAGGGGCAAAAAACCGTAGGGGTTACTTTTTTTACGTCCCACCTTGTATGTTTGTATGATTGTATTTATGACTGTATGTATGTACATATATGTATGTATATATATATATGTACATGTATGTGTGTATGTATGTATGTATGTATGTATGTATGTATGTATGTATGTATGTATGTATGTATGTATGTATGTATGTATGTGTGTATGTATGTATGTATGTATGTATGTATGTATGCATGTATGTATGTACATGTATGTATGTATATATGTATGTACATGTATGTATGCATGTACATGTATGTATATATGTATGTATGTATGTATGTATGTATGTATGTATGTATTATGTATGTATGTATGTATGTATGTATGTATGTATGTATGTATGTATGTATGTATGTATGTATGTATGTATGTATGTATGTATGTATGTATGTATGTATGCATGTATGTATGTATGTATGTATGTATGTATGCATGTATTAGTGCAAATGACGTCATTTTGACGTCATCATTGTGATTGGAACTTTTATATTTTCTCCAATATTAGATAAATATGTCAGGATTAAAATGTTTTTTTATATTGCAAAAATCGATGAATGTTTACTATTTATTTTCCTATTTACAAAATTGGGCCCTTTTTTCCGGGCACAGGTTGCATTGCAGAGATAATTCAGTCAAGTAAGCTTATGTAATTTTATTAGGCCATAATCAGTAGGCTAAGTATTGCATGGGCGCCAGCGAGAGGAGTAAAACTCAATGGTCAATGGTCAATTAATCATGAATTTATATAGTGCTTCTTCATGGGGACCGTTCAGAAGCGCTCCCGACTTTAGCACAGCAAAACGGACACTTTTGAGTTTAATAAAAAGAGACTTTTCAGTAAAAACCTCAGGAGGTAGACTTAGCCGTGGACTCCGAAATTTTGAGACCTCAATGACTTAGCCCTGTGTGAGCCCATTCCAGACAACTAGGCCGATTACAGATGCTGTTGAGTTGACTCAGTTGACTGGGCGTCTGGTTTATTTGGGTGCACGGTCGTTCCGTCCACCGTTGGTACTGAGGCTTGTAGGCCTACGGTTTCGTTTGACCCCCCACAGCCTGGCTATCAGATTCAAGCGAAGCGCCAGAGGGAGGTAATGACTGCTATGCAACCCATTATGCTCCAGAACTGCGTGTGTGTGTGTGTGTGTGCACGCGCGCAGGATGTACATGCACGTACATGTATCTAATGACGTAGAGACAGAGATGCAGTGTTTGATCTTGTACCATCCTGTGTGGGGGAATCAAGGGAGTTTGGGAGAACAAGCGAAAGTCCGGTGGATTTTCACCGAGGCGCGTAGCGTCGGGAAGAAGAGGGTTTGAGGTGGGAATGAGATCCTCCCATTAGTAATTTGTTGAATTTTCGCATTAAAATGGCAGCATTTTAAACTGCCATTTTTACAAAGTAGCTCTACTATTTCAGTGCTGACAAGAGCTGCGGTCTTATACTTCAATAAATATTAATAGTGAATTTTATTCATCATAGATTGATAGTATCTGTGTACAGACAAAATGTCCCCGGACAAAATATTCGGGACAAAATGTTCATGGACATAAAGTCCCCGGACAAAAAGTCCCCGGACAAAATGTCCCCTGAATAAAATGTCCCCGGACAAAAAGTCCCCGGATAAAATGTCCCCGGACAAAATGTCCCCCGGACCACCAGCAGCAGCATAATCAATATCACAATTATCATCATCATCATCATCGTCATCACCACCACCACCACCAACAACAACAACAACAACAACAACCACAACAATAACAGCAAACAAAAATTTCATCATCGTCACCATCATCAACATCATCATCGTCATCTTTTGTCATCATAAAAAAACACGCCATCATAGTCGTCGTCATCGTTGTTAAATTATCATCGTCATCGCAGTCGCCGTCGTAATCGTCATCGTCACCGTCAACAAGATCAAGCATCCTCATTATCATCAGCATAATCATCATTGACCTCATTATCATCATCATTGTTGTTGTCATCGTCATCATCATCAGCTTCATCATGGGCATCGTGAACATTTTCTCATAATCATCATTTCTCTTCATCATCATCATCTTAGTCTTCAATATCGTCGTCAAAATATGGTGTATTCAGTATTATAATATAATCAGCGTCTGCATCGTCATTGTCATCATCATTTTCATCATTATCGTGATTGTTATAATTATCATCATTATCATCAGCTCCATCATCACCAACGTTACTATCATAATCATCACTGCCAGCATCACCATGATCGTCATCTTCATTATCATCATCAACAACATAAACATCATCATGGGGACCAGGGTGGTGGGCGAAACCCCCAATTTGTTCCACTTTTTTTCGGCAATTTTTCTGAAACTTTGTATCTAGACAGAGGGCCATCAGTGAGGTGGTTGGTTAATCTCTACCATCATGAGGCCCACGGTGGGGAGGGGGTTGCGAAAACCCTAATTTTCGCTGTAAATTTCCATTCCCTTGCCATAGTTTCACAGCTAGACAGATTTTTACACGGGCCACCTCGCCTCTACTCAGCCCACACCTCGGTCTGCAAGGGCAGGGTGAGGCAGGGGGGCGTGGGGCGGGGGATAATTTTTTCCGAAAACCGAAATTTCACGGGTGGCGTACTGGTCGAGGTCGGAGTGTGGTGTGGTGTGGCGGGGGCGGGGTGGCGTTTGGGAATGTGGGGGGTGGGGAGGGGGTGGGTGGAACAGTGGGCTAGGTTGTTGTGGTGGGTGGGGTATGGGGGAGTGGAGGTGGGTGGGGTTTGGAAGGGGTGGAGTGGCGGGAGGTTGGGGGGTCGGGTGGGTGGGGAGGGGTGGGGTGTGGGGAAGTGGGTAGGGGAGAAGTGGGGTGTGGGGTAGGGTAGATGGTGGGGTTGGGGCAGGGAAGGGGTGGAGAGGAGTGTGGGGTATGGGGATTGGTGGTGGGAAATTGGGGGAGAATTTTTCCGAAAATCCAAATTTTACGGGTGGTCGATGTGTGGTGGGGTGTTGTGTGGTGGGGTGGGGTGTTGTGGGGCGGGGTGGGATGGGGTGGGGTGCTGTGAGGCTGTGGCCGGGAGCGGGTCGTATCCTAAATTTCCCGGGCAGCGTCGGGTACCCCAGCTAGTATGATTATATATAAGGCTATTATATCTTATTATTTATTTATTAATAATTATAGTATAATTATGATGCTATCATATTGCAATGAGTATACATTACTGTATATAATTGTACAAATACTAGTTTTACCCAGCTAAAAGCATAGATGACATCGCCTCCAGAAACATTTGGCAAAATCATGATAATTTTTAATGTTTGATTGCTGTTTACATCATTGTATTACATGAACTGTTATAATATGCTGCGATATTATATACTATACAGGGTGGCCCAGCATAAATGTCCCGACTTTGCACGCGTATAACTTCGCCAATTTTTAACATTTATTTATACTTAATGCATCAAATTAAAGGTATTTCACTCTAGTATTAACTCTAAAAAAGTCGAACTGATACTAGTCTAGGTTTTATTTATATGCCCGGAACAGCGCTAGCTACCATATTTTGCTGTCATTTGTGACGCAACCTGGCGCTGTTGACAGACGATGATCGCGTTTCGATCTTAATTTTACGAAGTGATTAGGGATTTAATTCGTTTGAAATGATTAGCGAATATTCTAACAGAGGATGGAATAAACAATACCTTGTATTATCTGCTACGGAAAAATGATAAAACAGGACTTTCTACTCGCAAACCATGGGAATCGGTGCGCACGGCGCTCACATCCGCTAACATTGCTCGTGTGTCCGCGTACATTTGCAGTCAAGACAATGACCAAGGCAGGCCCTGCATGCAAATTCAGCGCAAAACAGGCAGTCTTAGAAGCACTGAATAACGTATTAGAAAAGATTATAAACCTGAAGTTAAAGTAATTTGTCGACGAGAAGTCCAGCGAACTCACCAGCTCTTACGCAAAGAAGCGGCTGGCAGCGTGCAAGCGTCTGAAGCAGCGCATGGCAGTGCACGGCTGTTGGCAAAATTGAAAGGACGTGGTTTTGCGATTAGAAGATATTCATGGTATAGGGACCCCACAAACACCCAAAATGATCGTGTCTACGCACGTTTTAGCAAAAAACGATAGAATTTCCCGGGGAAACGGCGTCATATTGCGTCAGTAATGACAAAAAGTGGTAGCTAGCGCTGTTCCAAGTATATAATTAAAACCTAAAATAGTATCAGTTCGACTTTTTTTAGAGTTAATACTAGAGTGAAATACCTTTAATTTGATGCATTAAGTATAAATGAATGCTAAAAATTGGCGAAGTTATATGCGTGCAAAGTCGGGACATTTATGCTGGGCCACCCTGTATTTATATGATCATAATGGGATTATTTACTATTACAATATACGATACAAATCATACATTCTTGTTACAATGAGTATAACGAACTGAAAATATTTGTACAAATACTATTTTTGAACAAATAAATTGCTTCTCTACAGTGTTTTCTTTCAAATTTCAAACTGCCAAGCTTAAAATGTTTTGGCCTTTGAACACATAGTAAAACAACATCATTACTGCAAGGCTTCCAAATTTTGGTACCTGTAGTTTAATAGTTCTCAATCATTGGTTGGTTTGTGTACCATTTGTTACGAATTCCGCAATGTATCCTGGTCAGCAATTCAGGACCATCCTGGGAAACAGGGATGAGCTAAGCCAGTGTTGAAAAGTTAGCTTAAATAGTCTAATATTATTATACTCAGGTCTGTAGTCATTCATTATAGTAAGCCAGCAACAGCAGAACTGAGTCTCTGAAAGAAATTATTGGATGGACGGGTCCAGATTTGACGAGGGCCTATGACAACAGAGTTGTTTACCTCGACAGAAATTTGTTTGACATAATTTATTACAGCACTTGAAAGAAATTATTATTGTAGTTAATATATATATATATATATATATATATATATATATATGCTAACTGGGGTACCCGGCGTTGCCCGGAATATTTAGGATACGACCCGCTACCGGCCATAACCTCACCACACCCCACCACACACCCACCCCACCCCACAACACCACACTCCGACCTCCACCGGTACGCCACCCGTGAAATTTGGGTTTTCGGAAAAATTATCCCCCAACCGCAACCCCAACCCCCACCCCATCACACCCCCACCTCCACTCCCCCACACCCCACCCACTCCTCCCTCTCCACACCCCCATCCAGCTCCACCCCACCCATCCTTCACCTGCCACCCTGACCACACCACGTCACACTACACACCGACCTCCACAGGTACGCCAGCCGTGAAATTTGTGTATTCGAAAAAATTCCTCCCACCACCATCCCCACCCTCCAGCCCACCGAATTCTACCCCACCCACCACACCACATTCCGACCTCGACCGGTACACCACCCGTGAAATTTCGTATTTCGGGAAAAAATTCTTTCCCACCGGCCCCACCCACCCCCACCCACACCCATGCCCCTCCCGGCACCTGCAGACCGAGGTTTGGGCTGAGTAGAGGCGAGGTGGCCCGCATAAAATCTGTCTAACTGTGATACTATGGGAAGGGAATGGAAATTTATAGCGAAAATTAGAGTTTTCGCAGCTCCCCCACCGTGGCCCCATAGTGGTAGAGATTCACCAACCACTCCACCAGGTGGCTCTGATGACCCTCTGTCTAGGTACAAAGTTTCAGAAAAATTGTCGAAAAAATTGACATTTTGGAGGGTTTCGCCGCCCCACCCTGGCCCCCTGGTGCTAGAGAATCGCCAACCGTTCGTTGGGGTGTGTCATGCCGAGACCAGGAGAATCATAGGTAGAAGCAGGAGAGAGAAGATCAGAAACGAAATAACAAGAGAAGAACTAGGAGTTGATGAAACAATAATAGAAAAAATCAGGAAGAGAATACTCAGATGGTTCGGTCATGTGAGAAGAATGACGGAGCAAAGACTGCCAAACGCTGCACTGCATGGGCATGTGGAAGGAGAAAGAAGCAGAGGGAGGCAGAGGAAGGCCTGGATGGACAACATCAAAGAAGATCTGAGAGAGAAGGGCACCAGCTTGGCCGAGATCGGAGAAACCATCAGAAGCCGAGAAGTTTGGAAGAAATTCATACAGGCCTCATCGTCATATCGATGACGGAGGAGAAGATAAAAGAAGATGCAGAGACCTACACAGTAGTGAAGGTTTGGAGTGAAAAGCTCAAAAACAGTGGAAATGCATCCAGGTCAAACAGACAGACACACACAGACAGACAGACAGAATCTTCTCTTTATTTATATAGATATGTATATATAATATTACGTCGAAATTCTAAAACACTCTTTTTATCGGTATGGAAATAAATGAGCAATTTTTCAAAAATGGCATCTTAAAAGGGTATCATTATCGTTACAATGGGGAAACTCCGAAAAATTATTATTTTAAGTATACCCTATATTTATTTAAAGTCTTAGGCCACTCCTATCAGCACTGAAAAATTGCAGCTATTTTGTTAAGATGGCAGCTTTAAATGATAGGCCTACCATTGCAATGTGAAAATTCAAAACATTTCTCGTGGGGAGGAGTACATACTCTCACCGCACAATCTTTTTTTTATCAGTAAGCTCCCTGAAATAATTCAATTATTTTGTTAAAATGTCATCTCAAAAGGGTGCCATTACAATGTGAAAATTTTAAAAGAAATTACTATTGTAAGTTTAGTATTGTAAAGTGTATTTATTGGAGTCTAGGAAACTGTCATGAGCACTGAAAAGTACAGCTATTTTGTTTGTTTGTATGTGCACTTGTCATAGCGCCCCTTCAAGCTCTCTCTCTCTTGCTACTCAGAGGCGCTCTCGACTGCAGCACGGACACTGCATCGGTGTTTCACGCCGAAGCGCTGAGAAATTGCGAGTGAAGGACTTGCCCAAAGTCCTTTCGCGGTGAGGTGGATTCGAACCTCGAACCTTCCGGCTTCAAAGCCATGACGCCACCACTACACCAGATGTTACAAATACAATACAATACAATTAGTCATTTATAACGCGGATTAACAAAACAAGTCTTGCACAAGAGCGCGCTTCACTACAGATCTAGTTATAATGCAATGAAAATAAATGAGTTTTTAACTTTGATTTAAATTCTGCAACAGATGAGCACTGGCGAATGAAGGTTGGAAGACTGAATGTCGTTGTAATCATCATCATCATCATCATCATCATCATCATCATCATCATCATCATCATCATCATCATCATTATCATCATCATCACTATCGTAATAATCGTTATCGTCACCATCACCACATCTACCACCACAACTCCCACCACCGCCACCGCCACCACCATCACCACTACCACCACTAACAACAACAACAACAACAATAAAAACAACACCAACAACAACAAGATCAACACAACCACCAGCATCATTATCGTCACCATCACCACATCTACCACAAACATCACTACCACCGCTACCACCACCACCAACAGCAGCCGCAACAACACCATTATCGTCACCACTATTGTCACTATCATCATTAATATCAACACCATGCATTTTCGTCGTGTATGTCGTCGTCGTTGTCGTTACCTTTGTCACTATCATCATTATTATCAACACCATCACCATCACCAAAAGCACTTTCATCTTCTTCATCATCATCGTCATCAGCAGCATCTCTTCCATCATCATAAACAGAACTTCATCATCATTTTCATCATCATGATCATCATCAGCTCCATCTTCATCACCATCATGAAGGTCTCTATCGTCATCGCCATCATATTTATCTTCTTCATCATCTTGATCTTCGTGATCGTCGTCATAATGTTATAATCAGTATAATAAGTATCGCAATCAATATCTATCATCATCATCATCATCATCATCATCATCGCCATCATTAGCTCTATCATCATACCCCCGGAGACTCCTTTATCAAAATCATCATCATATTTATCCTCGTCATCATCTTCATCTTCATTGTCGTCGTCACAATCATTCTTAGCAGTATCTTCATCATCATCTTTATCATAATTATTGTCGTCACCTTCACGATAATCATCATCATTATCATCGTCATCATATTCATCATCATCACTATCGTAATAATCGTTATCGTCACCATCACCACATCTACCACCACAACTCCCACCACCGCCACCACCATCACCACTACCACCACTAACAACAACAACAACAACAATAAAAACAACACCAACAACAACAAGATCAACACAACCACCAGCATCATTATCGTCACCATCACCACATCTACCACAAACATCACTACCACCGCTACCACCACCACCAACAGCAACCGCAACAACACCATTATCGTCACCACTATTGTCACTATCATCATTATTATCAACACCATGCATTTTCGTCGTGTATGTCGTCGTCGTTGTCGTTACCTTTGTCACTATCATCATTATTATCAACACCATCACCATCACCAAAAGCACTTTCATCTTCTTCATCATCATCGTCATCAGCAGCATCTCTTCCATCATCATAAACAGAACTTCATCATCATTTTCATCATCATGATCATCATCAGCTCCATCTTCATCACCATCATGAAGGTCTCTATCGTCATCGCCATCATATTTATCTTCTTCATCATCTTGATCTTCGTGATCGTCGTCATAATGTTATAATCAGTATAATCAGTATCGCAATCAATATCTATCATTATCATCATCATCATCATCATCATCATCATCATCATCGCCATCATTAGCTCTATCATCATACCCCCGGAGACTCCTTTATCAAAATCATCATCATATTTATCCTCGTCATCATCTTCATCTTCATTGTCGTCGTCAATCATTCTTAGCAGTATCTTCATCATCATCTTTATCATAATTATTGTCGTCACCTTCACGATAATCATCATCATTATCATCGTCATCATATTCATCGTTATCATATTCAGAATCGGCGTTGTCGTCATCATCGTCGCCGCCATCATCATTTTCGTCGCATATTGTCGTCGTCGTCGTCATCATCATCATCATCATCATCATCATCATCATCATCATCATCATCATCATCATCATCATCATCATCATCATCATCATCATCATCATCATCATCATCATCATCATCATCATCATCATCATCATTGCATTCCGACGGTCTGTAGAATGGTGGTGAAGACTGTGTAAGGCATATAGTCGACGCTGTCGTATCAAAGTGATTAGTCAGATCTGGCGAAGTGCCATGAGTCGTGCCATTAGAATTATCTAATAATTATTGTGGAATAAATTGGCAAATTTTGATGGTGCATGTGTGTGCAGGGCCGGATTAAATAGTATGCTATGTCTGCCATGGCGGCGGGCCCCCCGCCGTCAGAGGGCCCCAACGATTTTATATGCTCTTGGTTAATTAAATTTTAACCTTGTGGCCTCTTAATCCCTTATGTCCTCTAACTAAGAAAAAGTAGCCCTCACATCCTGGAACAACAATAAAGTGGCTGTAATGTAAAAAAAAACGTTGGGAATCACTGGTATATATGTAAGTATGCATGTATATTAGGGTGTCTCTTAGCATAATGGGGGAAAAATTCTTTGGGATTTTTCTTCATCTCACCCTCCCAAGTTGTTAGGTTTATTGAAATAAAATTCTACAAAAAATTTCATTAAAATCCGATAAAATTTAGAGGCCGCCCCCGAGCCTCGAAGTTTTGCATGTAATAGGCCTACTTCCACAATGGGAAATCATGTAGTCTAATGTCGCATAATAATTAATCATCATTTCTAGTGCTAATCAATTTGGCTTGTTTATATAACAGACATGTATGTATGTGCACTTGATATAGGGACCCTTCAAGATTACTACACAGAAGCACTCCCGACTACAGCTCGGACACTGAACCTGATATTCACGCCGAAGCGCATGAGCAATTGTTGGGGACTTGCTCAAGGTCACTCCATACGGGGCGGCCTGAGGTGGATTAGAACATGCCAACTCCCCGGCTGCAAGGCAACGAACCACCACTACACCACTGCACCCCACATATCTACTTTCTATCTGTATATTTATGTTAAACTTAAAGAATAGTAGTACACTGCTAGAGGCAGGATCAATTGCCATAGAAAACATGAAGACGGAATTTTTTGCTCTTCCGGGCGGTCAACTCTTTTATGGAATTCGTGAATGAAACCACTCCTATTTCAGCCCTGTCATTGATGTCTGCAAACCCGTTCAATGGGTCCATGTCAAGGGAAATCTGTGGAAGAACATGTATGGAAATAGCCGTTTTTTTATCCAGCACTGTTTCAGGCTCTTAGTACTCAAAAATGCTGCGGATTTCATTGCTGGTCTCTTTGGTGCAAGATCCGGGTCTGGGTCTTCCATGGTGGCTAAGATCAGTTTCTTCATTTCCGGAATCAAGAAGTTCCTCAGAAAGGTACTATGGATGCAGTCCAAGCTTTTGCATGTGACATTGGAAATTGCTTCAGTTTGCATTTTGGGGTTCGGTCATGAGTCAAAAGTCTTTCAGAGTTGCTTCAACACTGACTTGAACAGTAACAGGTCTTGTGGTGGAAGACAAACTGAAAAGTTGCCATCTTGCACTCCAGCACTTGATATAAAATTTTTAAGATGGCCAATATGCCATGTGGAAGTTGAATCTTCCTTTGCGAGGTCAAAGAGACAGGTCAACAAAGATCAGCATACCCTTTGCACTTCTCTAGGGAGCAGTCAGTTCTGTGAGCTCATACTTTTATTAGAAGCGTTGAGCCTTTCCGATTGTGGGTCCCTGCATCTGGAATGACCTCCCAGTACACTTGTGATTGATGGCCGGGTAAATCTCGTCTGATTTTTATAAGTCGCTCAAATCTCACTTTGTCAGCTGCTGCTGTGCTGAGAGCGCCTATGTGTAGGTCGCTTGAAAAGGCGCTATATAAATTATCGGAATGAATAAAAGTGAATAGAAGGTGTTAGTCTGCTTCAGATTGAAATTAGCCAATTAATAAGGCAATCTATGACTTCTTTAACAATGCGAACTATGTAGCATAATTTGAAACAATGGGGCTATATGTCTAAAACTTTGACATCAAAGGGCGACCTCTAAATATTATCCGATTTCGATCAAATTTTTTATAAATTTTTTCTCCATCAACCTCACAACTTGAAGGGGTGAGAGAATAAAATTCTGAACTTTCATTTTTAAGAGACACCCTAATGTATATATATATATATAAATGTATGTATGTAGGCATGTATGTATGCATGTGTACATGTATGTTTGTTAGTCCAGCACGCACACCCACAGTTCCAATTAACAATGATAGAAACCACCGAGAATACCCACCCCCGCCCAGCCCACAGCCGCCACGCAAGTTTATCGCACCTATTAACCTCAATCCTTCCATCTAGACAAAGACCCGCCTGAGTTGGGTTGCGAGAAGGGCGAAAGAGAGGGCTGTGGCGGGGTGGGGTGAATACCCGTAACTGGACATCTGGATAGCATGAGTTGCATCGCTAATTATCAGTGGGGTGGTGGATGGCGGGGACTTTGGGTGGGTGGGCACATTAAGGTCTTATTTTTCTTTCAAATCTATACTTCTGTTCACTTTGCTTGCAATGCATTGAGCAGAAATTTCTGCTACGAAACATAATAATTATAAGAAATCTCCACAAGATTGATCGACATGCATTGACTTTCACACACAGTTCAGTTTTTACCATTTCAGACCTCAACCTATTGCATTCATCAGTGCATTGATTTTTTATCTATGAGAAAATACCTTCAACATGTGCATTAGGCCTACTGATCGGAATTGCTCAAATTATATCCAACCTGCTTCTTTATATTTGGAGCATCACATGTAAAAAGGAATTCTACCCAACATGCATTTATCTACTTTTGGCTTTGTCTTCAGTTTTGGAAGAACTTGTCTTAAGATGCAATGTTCCTTGTTCCTTGTATATATAGGGCCTACATGTAAGTCATCTCCCAAAACTGTAATTCCACGTGTGCCAATTAATGTGTTCTATCAAACTGTTGAACGAAAAATATCATCAAGACTCACTATTTGATTTCTTCTGGAGCATTATTTTCAAAATTGAACCACTGATTCAAGCAGGATATAGGCCTAATAGGCCTACTCGTGTCTAGACATTGAGTGCATCTTTCTTGAAACAATTTGTAAATCTCAGACTCTTAAAAAATTTATTACTAGATTATTATATTTCAGGAAAGTTGTTGTCTTTGTTGAATGGTGCAACTTTTTAATTTTTTCGTACTCATATTATTTCTGGACATTGCATTGTCCAGAATGGCCTTCCTATGTTTTCTGTACACGGGATGCTATTTCTGGACGATCCAGAAAAAATCTGGACGGTTGGCAACCCTATGGGGGTGACTTAGCCCCCCTAGACCCTGATCAACTCCGCCCATTGTTGGGAGGCAGTATAGGATGGGGTCGTGGGTGGGGTGGACCAGGATTTGTGTGGGTGAAGGTAAAGTGAGGGGGTACGGTTGGGGTATGTAATGCGGTGGAACTGGGCTGAAAATAAAAGTTAAATATTACATTTTTCGTGAATTTCGTGTGTTTAAAATTTTGCTCCTATGTCTTGGCGTAGCGGGAAAATATCCGTGGCGGTCAGTGTTCATTCGATAATCTATATAGCGCTCTTTCAAGAAAAAAACTACTCAGAGGCGCTCCCGACTCCAGTGCGCCCAAAAAGAACAGTTTTAAGTTTATTAAGGAAGAATCCGGGTAGATTTTCAGAATGTAGGCGTAGCTCAAAATGAAGGCCATTGCAGACCACTGGACCAACCACAGAAAAGGCTCGATTCTTCAAAGTAGCAGTACGCGCAAAAACCACCACCACCACCACCACCATCATCAATCATCATCATCATCATCATCATCATCACCACCACCACCACCATCGCCCCCACCACCACCAACCACCACCACCATCATCATCATCATCGTCGTCGTCGTCGTCATCATCATCATCATCACTACAACCACCACCGTCGTCGTCATCATCATCATCACTGCCACCGCCATCGTCGTCGCCGCCGCCGCCGCCGCCGTCGTCGTCATCGTCATCACCACCACCACCACCACCACCACCACCACCACCACCATCATCATCATCATCATCATCATCATCATCATCATCACCACCACCACCAAATCCTCCACCGCCGTTGTCGTCACTGTCGATGACAGTCCGCTTTAACGACTGTACGCAAACCTTAAGTCTAGCTATAATTATGTTTGTGCATCTGTTCATGCTTATGTATGTATATGCGTTTGGTTATCTGATTGTCCATTTATTAGTCTGAAGATCTGTCTAACTGTGGTTCTTGTTGTCACCGTCTGTATGTCTGTCTATCTATAAGTCTAAATGTCTTTCCGTCTGCCCGTCATTAGGTGTGTCTATCTAGACGGCTGTATGTTTGCTCGTCTGTCAGTCTACCAGTCTGTCTGTCTGTCTGTCTGCATGCCTGTATTTTTGGATTATAGAGAGGAAGAAGAGGAGGAGCAGATGCTAGTTAAAAGTCACGAGGGGCTTTCATTGAAATGAGATGACCATTGGGCAGAAATGCTTCAGTGCTAGAGTTTCACATTTATAGAATGGCTTGGCTGTAGGTACAATCTCAATGGACTCTATAACTGTTTTCAATTTTGAAAGAGCCTTTGGTAAGTTTTGAAATTATATGTTCAGGTCAACTCCAATGCATTTGACTTGACGAGTTTTCCACCATGACCCTTGCACATAACGCTACTGCTGCTGATGATGACGATGATGACTATGATTATGATGATAACGACATTCGCGCAACTGTAAGCTAGAATTCACCAAGAGATGCAAGTGCTTACAGTCTGGTTTGCCGTAAGCTACTACGCGATGGGTGGATGATGCCAAGTAACTACCTGCTTTAGCTCCCCAGCTGAGATATAACTATGTGGCTCTGAGGACTATATCAGCCAATTAGGATTAGACACTGATATAAATTTTATCTTATATCACCATTCGCAACATACCATTTGTTCTTCTACCGTTTTCCAAGCATGGGCGCCCGCAGAAATTTTTGCAGTGGGGGGGCAAAATTTGTACGATAGGCCTAGTCACGATTAAATTTTGTAGTAGCAAGAGCTTAAAAATGCAATGCTGCATGGAAATTAGGAATAGGCCTACGAGTATTTTTCAAAGAGGTTTCTTATGCAAATTTCTCAGTTTCATTTTGTGCATAATTTTTAATATGAATAGTTTTCTTAGAAATTTGTTACAAATTAAATAGCAGATCTATGCTAAAAAGTAGTTTTTTAGAGGTGCGCTATATAATTCCATAGAATGAATGAATGACTAAATGAACGGAAAAGGTGTCCGTTTGCAAGGGGAAATTGTTCCTCTAGTTGCCTCTAAAGCGCCACTCGAAAGCCAATTGCAGGGCACCAGCAGTTTCACATGTTCTGTATCGAGTCAGAAGCCTATTCCAAAGAGTAGTCAGAAAGAGGTCCGAGTCTGGTAGCCAGAGGGCCAGAGTAACTGTTAATGCGGGTGTCGTTTAGGAAGGTGGAGGATCCAAGGATCAGATGATTGTGGGTATCAATTCTTTTGAACAGATCTCTTTGTCAGCTTTGGGTGTAAATCCTGAGGCGTGATAACCAGAGCCAAGTTTATCTACAGTTTGACCTCCCTGGATTCTGTACTGACAGCTTGCTAAATGGACAAAATGGAGCCTGGCTTATAGCGGACTTGGTTTATATAATTACAATGCTGGTGAATAAGCAGATCTCCTTGATGAAATTTCAGTGTACTTTGAGAAATTTTCAAATGTTTGCGTTAGTATTTAATTTTTTGCAGTTGTGATTAATTGCATTACAGCTGGATTCCACTTAAAAAATTAAGTAGGCCATAATCGATAGGCCTGCTGTTTGCATGGGTGCCCACAGAAAGCTTGAAAGCCAATGGTCATTGCAAGAGTTTTTAGAAAGAGCTTGAACATGCAAGGCAGAAGGTTATAAAGCATGTTTATTTCTATAGAGATATCTAAATGTGGATTTCTGACTTTCATTGTCTGTATCATTCGTATCAATGGTGCATAATGCAAAGAAATTTGCTAAAAATCCAAAAGTAGTAGTTTAAAAAACATAGGTTTCAATTTTCCAGGGGGGCAAGTGCCCCCCTTGACCCTATGTGCGGGCGCCCATGTTTCCAAGATTGCTATCTTGGGAGTGCTCCCGAATAGATTTCTGAAAGGTGCACTATATAAATGCATAGACTACACAAATTAAAAATCACATTCATCCTTGATTTGTTGCCCTGCCAGAAATTTTACCATGGGAGATGTTGTTTGGGCTTCTTACTGTTCACGTCCGTCCGCTCTGTGGCAGGGCAAATATTCTGGTGGCTCAAAAGTTTCTGCAGGGAAAATTCTGTTGCTGTCTATCCACATTACAATTTACAACTAACAGCGTAAGCCTAGCTGTCGCTTTTTTGTTTTTCAAATGAATCGTAAGCATTTGCATAGACAGTAGACCTATATACCTGACTGTTACTTTATTTGCTGAACACTTTGCTTTCGAAATGCTACTCGAAAGAGGATTTGCAATGCTTCACTAAATCGCCGAGATTGGTCTACAGGTTGGGCCATAAAAATATCCCGAAGTCTTTTGCCCATAATCTTGGCCAGAGGTAGTAGTTTTTTAATTAACTTTTTAAGCCTAAAGAAAATTCGTATTCACGCATGATGGCCAGATTTAGTAAAAAAAATATTCAAACAGAACAAAAGTTGGATCACTTTTAGTGAGAGCACTCACTGCTATATGACGATTCAAAAAACATGACGCAGCAAAAAGTAACAAAAACGAATTTATTAAGTAACATCTCATATAACACTGGTCAACAAATTTTAACTTTTTTTGTTTCCGAAAAAACGTTGCCTGTTTTCTATAGAAGTTGACGTGCTGAACACGGTGGTGTTCTCAGAATTTTTGTATCACGTAAGGTTTTTGAGAAAATGGGTATGCAAGATTTTAACTGAAATGCTTGTTTATTGCATACATTTGCAATATACTATAATTTAATTTCATTGGAAAACAAATCTTTATAACAGTTCTTCCTCATAATATTGGGTGCTGATGATGACTGTATCACTTAAAAATGTTGAGAAACATGAAATTAAAGGTTTTTCATAGTTATTCCCTGTTCAGTTACACATGTACAATGTATACATGATGCTGCTAAAGTTCCATAGATCTAAAATGCTTTGATGCTGATTTTCGTTTGTATTCTTTGTCTGCACATCTCGCTGCAGTGTCAAACACTTGTCAGACAACACTGCTGGATTCCAGTTTCCCTTATACCGGTTTTCCACTGTGGCAATTTCCTTGTGTTCATCGCTAGATTTGTGAGGAACTTGGGAAGAAGTTCAAGTGGAAATGCAAGATGTGAATCTTAAGTGACATGTTGCCTTTTATGTCAGTATGCTGTAAGATTTTGTTACCAAGTTTATTGTAATTTGGAGTTCTATAGCTACCAAGAAAATTCTCCACAACATCCATCCTTCAGTGCTTCCAGGTGATTGTCTCTGGTCCCTCCCACAGATGTTCAAACTACTTGTCATTGATGATGTGTCTGATCTGTGGACCCACAAAAATGCCTTCCTTGATCTTGGCATCCCTCATTCTTGGGAATTTCTGTTGTAGATAAAGAACATCTTCAGTCCTTGTGCAGAAAATCTTCAGCACCCTTGTGCATGGCTTTTAAATTTTTTTTACCAGTTCCAGCTTTAAGTGAAGAGAAGGCAGAAATATCTGTTGGACCGATTTCTGTCCATTACATGGTGACAGCAAACTCCAGTCTTGAATCCAGTTGTTCTGCTTTTGTTTTCGACAAACCTAAGTCTCTAAAAGGTCGTTCAATTCCGACTATGTGAATGAGATGAGGTTCGCCAGACATAGACCTACCTACTTTAAAATCCGGGTCACTGTCAGCAACTACAGGGTGCGCCAAAAAAAGACCTCCTAGGTTTATTGACAATATTTTGACCAAAAGTAAAAATTTCCAAATGAAATTTTACAGGCTTATAAACAATTCATATTTCCACATTATGGCCAAATTTCATCAAAATATTTCAAACGGAACAAAAGTTACATAACTTTTAGTGACGTCACCCACGTTTTTTGACGATTCAAAAACAAAGCGCAGGAAAAATTAGGTTTTATGCTAATATCTTGGCCAAAAGTAAGAGTATCAAAATGAAATTTTACAGGCTTAAAGACAACTCATATTTGCACAAGGTGGTCAGATTTCATCAAAATATTTCAAACAGGACAAAAGTTATACCACTTTTAATGACGTCACCCACCGTTTTTTGACGATTCAAAAACGAAACACAACAAAAAGTAACAAAACACGATTTTATCATGTCCAGTGGGCATTGTCCACTCTCAAATAACTGTTGTCAAATGAACTTGGTAGTGCTTCACAACTTGTGTTCAATGTGCCCACCCCCAGTGCCAGCACTTCTTTTGAGTATCTTTGCAAAGTTCTTGATGGACCTCTGATTAATCTGACAGATTCCTTATTTACCAATTTGATTGTCATCTTGCTAAGTGACTTCTCAGTGACGTGAAGCTTCGCTGGTACCCTGTTTCTTTTTAAATAGTAATAATAATGATCACCTGGCAATATCAAGGCCATCTGAAAACAATTATTTAAGATGAGACTTAATAAAATCGTGTTTTTGCTACTTTTTGCTGCGTTACGTCTTTGAATCGTCAAGAAATGGGGGTGGGGGGTGACCTCCCTAAAAGTGGTATAACTTTTGTTCCGTTTGAAATATTTCGATGGAATCTGACCACCATGTGCAGATATGAATTGTCTTTACGCGTATAAAATTTCATTTCGATATTCTTCCCTTTGGCCACGATATTAGCCAGAATAATTAGATTGGTTTTTGTTACTTTTTATTGCGTCGCGTTTTTTGAATCGTCAAAAACGGTGGGTGGCCTCACTAAAAGGGGTATAATTTTTGTTTTGTTTGAGATGTTTTGATGAAATCTGGCCATTATGTGTAATTATGAATTGTCTTTAAGACTGTAAAATTTCATTTGGAAATTCTTTCTTTTGGTCAAGATATTGGCAAAACACATAGGGGGGTCTTTTTTGGCGCACCCTGTATGTCGTTCCTGGCAGGATCAATGCAGCAGCATCTTCATCTTCGTCGTCGAAACTCCATTTCTCTGGTGGCTTCGCTATATGAAGACTTTCATTGTACGGGCTTGTATCATTGTCGAAAGAAGATCTGGGAATTCAGTTTACTTTCCTATTCTTGCCCGAGAAACCAGAAACATTAGTGAGACAAACTTAGCAGCCGGTCGCAGTCATGATCTTACTGCTCTCGCCAGGCAAACAGCATTGATTTCACAGGACCCCCGGAGTCAAACTCTAAGATCTGCAGCACATCTTCCACAGCAAATGAGAGGCACACATTCCTTGGCTTTCTCTCCAGTCTTGCAACCAAAGTACAGCTCACAGCTTTATTGACAAGTCCAGTCTTTGTGTGTCTCTGAGGCTTACTCATATAGCATAGCCTACTCTCCACAACTTTAGCAAAATGTACATGTATCACGTTTGATATATATATTCGTTTTAATGAGAAAAAGACAATCTGACAATAACGCAGAAATGCTAACATGAGTGATAATGAATAATTAGAGTTAAAGTTCGATAATTAGTCTTAAAGTTAGCTAGTAAATATTTTTATATAACGATCGTGGGATAAATAATAATTATTGAGAATTGTCCTTTAGTGGAAGAGTATGGTTGTGAGCTCTAGGTCTTAGTTGGTGAGAGGAGGGGGGTCGTAGGGGAGGTAGGAGTTGGTAGAGAACATGTTTGGGGTTGTGTGTAATTGAGAAAAGGAGTTTTGCATCAGCTGAGTTGGCAAGTTCGGAGACAGTAGGAAAGGTTTGCTCTAAGTATCCTAGGCGTTTAGCTCTTTTTATGAGTTTTTCAAGGCGTTCTTTGTCAGACGCCAGGGTGAGACCCCACCATGATGGGGAGGCATAGAGTAATTTAGCTACAGTAGTTGCTTTGGTAATATTATGGATAGATGGAGAGGAGAGGCCATGGGTTTTGAGCTTTCTGATGGCATAGAGAGAGGATGAGCAAGTAGCTGTGAGGTGGTCTATATGGGCTGTGAGTTTGAGGTTGTCTTGGAGGATAACACCCAGTACCTTCATGGTTTTAACTCTGGTTATGTTTGGTAATGGTGGAGGAGGGTCATATTGGTGACGGGGGCGGAAAATGATCATTTCTTTCGATTTAGAGTTATTTAGGGTAAGATTGTTGGCAGAAGCCCAAGTAGAGATCGAGTGGAGCTCAGATAAAATTGTGTTAGCTTGAGTGGATCCTATGAGGAGGTAAGTGTCATCAGCGAATTTGATCATGAGGTTAAGTGGTTGAGCAGGGTGTAGGTCTGAACCAGTGATGGAGAAGTTAGTAGGTCCTAAGACTGAGTCTTGGACTATACTGGCATTGATTGGGAGGAGAGACGAGGCGTGGCCTTTGAACACAGTGAGGTGAGAGCGTTGAAGATGATATTCAACAAGCCAGATATAGATTTGGTCTGGGATATCGAGAGTGGAAATTTTGTCAAAGAGGGCAGAGTGCTTGACAGAGTCAAATGCTTTGGAGAAGTCAAGGGAGATTATTGAGACATAATCATTGGTTTTTAGGAGGATTTGTGTGTGATGTAAGATAGATATTATGGCGGCGGAGGTAGAGCCAGTAGGTCTGAAAGCAAATTGATCAGAAACCAGGGATTCAAGAGGGGGTTGCGTAAGAGTTGGGTATATGTATCTCTGAACGATGCAGGGCCATTCCACGGTATTGGAGTCCATGAAAGGTCAATAAAAATATTGGAGTTATAAATTGTTATTAATTTCTGTTATAGCTAGATGGTTCTAGTATAAGATTCCAAAAGAATTTGTCTTTCTGCACTTATCGTTTTGTGTCGACTTTGCTTCAAAGTGGGAAATTTGATTTTTTGCGTTACGGACTCTACATGCAATTTTTAAATGCTAAATTTCTAATGTAAATCCACTGTCGAATATTTTTAGCTGGACATCATGACCATGGTGAGAGTAAGTGATAAATACTTCGTGATCAAAAATTCACCTCACCTTGTGTCCAGAATTGCTCGGGCAAAACATGAGTTGTATTAGAGTCCGTAACATTCTGGGGCTTCTGATTTGTTTTGCAGGCATTTCGAATTGAGCAGCAAACTTGCTATCTCTATTCCTCTGATTCCCCATTGTAGGCTACTTAGTAAGCATAGATTACTTTTCCTAATGTTGCTTTAAATTTTTTTATTCGAAGTTGAATATCGTTACGGACTCTACAAAAAGCGTTACGGACTCTACCAAGCACAAATTCAGCTCATGAGATAATGGCTAAAATTGCCAGAAATTATGCATGGAAGCTAAACATTCAACATGTATCTTGTTTAAATGATTCCTTTTATTCATCACTTTCTAAGCTACCATGTGGAAAGCATGGAATTAGTCAACAACTTTAAGACATTTAGAAATTTTATTTAGCTGACATCTAACACACATAAATCAACATATAGCATGATGTATTTATGTGTTTTATTATTTATTCATTGCATTCATATTGATTTATAAATGCTGTTAAAACAAGGTTAGGTAATCAATAATTTAAATGAATAGTAGGCCCATGCTAGTTAATTTTCCTCGATTATTCATAGAAATGGTGGAAACAGTTAATTAAAGAACATGTGGAGAGCACAGGCAGAAAGTCTACAACAATGTACTTCATGCCATGGAATCTGCACCTACTTACACAATCATATTCAAGTACCAGTACTTACAGAATCAGAATCATGATTTTTTTAGACCATGAGCTGCATATGTTCAAGAAAGCAAGAGTTTATATAAGTGTTTAACTCAGAGCAAGTCTAGGGCGAGAGCGCCACGAGAAGCGGGGGTGCTCCTCAACCTTCTAAGTAAACCAGATTTTTGCACTGGATAAGGTGTAAAAATTGGTTTGTCTAAATTTTGGTCCATGTGCCCAGAAGAAGACTAGTGCTAACTGAAACAAGACTAAGCTACAAAGGTGAATACTGCATGTTGTGAATGACAAATTGGGCAATCTGCTCTACTTTCCAGACAGAATTGACCAGTTATTGATATATATATATATATATATATATGTATATATATTCGTTTATTGACATTCAATCTGACAGACCGCAGAACGATTACCGGTACAAGTTATACGAAATACGGCAAGCTTCACACGACACGCAGGTCGGCTCGGTAACTTAACACTAATGGCCTAAGTGCTGGAACGCTTCTGATTCGGCCAAGCCAGGAGTGGGAGGGGCGATCTTATTTTCAACAGACCCGAGGCAAACAACACAACAGAAAGCGCCACTGGCAGCTAACAGAAAATTCAAATAAATGTTTGCCCTGAGCGAGGCTTGAACCCGGGTCGCGATAATGACTCAGTTTTTCGACCAGCGCTCTCTCCACTGAGCAATAAATATTGTGGATAACATGGAATTGTTATGGAATGATCAGATTGCTGAAAGGGTATGCACCTGCAGCAAAAGATGAAATAGGTCTTTTCAAGTTCATTGACCCTGTGACTAGTGTTACAGAATGACCTAAGCTTCTGAAACATTAAGAGCTTCAACATTACAGATCTTTGAACTGTACAAGCATTCCATTGATTGTTGGTGACAATAAAACACCATATTTGTTCAATTTGAGCTCTGAAACTTCCCGTAGTACCTTGCAAGCAATTGAATTGATGACAATAATTGCTATAAAAAGTATAAATTAACTGTTTTCATGGATATTAATCAGTTTTTGTTTATGATCCATAACTGTAGAGTCCGTAACGTAGAGTCCGTAACGCATAGTGTGTTCATTAAGTGAGTGCTCAACATCAGTGCTTATCAAAAAAAATGCAATTATGACTATATCAACAGAAATGGACGGCAAATCTAAGGTTGTGTCTCAAAAGAATTTGTATCTATAATTTCACAGGAAATCAAGATAGTTCAGTCATCAAAAAAGTTGAGGGAACTTTTCTGTAGAGTCCGTAACACAAACATTTTAATTCACTAAAAATGATACATCACAGCCAGCAAAGTCTAACTAATACCAAACTATTCTATGATTGAAGCGGCATCTACGAAAAATATTTAAATAATTTAAACAGTTGTCATTTCTCTGTATGAGTGGCTCAAAGTCTCCGAAATGTAGAGTCCGTAACATTTTGAATACGTGGAATGGCCCTGCAACACTTTGCTGCCAACAACCATCTTAAAATATATTATAGTTTAAAGCTTATCTGAAAATAAGCTAGCTAACTTGTTATGCATCTTGAATACATGTATACAAAACTAAACTTTGGAAATGCGACTTCAAACTACGAACAAACTGATGTCAACTTCCTCAGTGGGATATGCATGTAGACATATGCAGAGAAGCGGTTCTAATAGTGCTTAGAACTTTTGCAGGAAGATTCTAACAGCATTAATGCATATGCAGACCCAAGTTTATATTTTATTATGCAAGACAAACATAAATGTAAACTGTCCTAAGTGCATGCCTGGACATACCTCAGTTACACGAAGCTTATTATAACGTTATATCTGAAAAATGGAAATAAACAGAAAAAATGAGATTTCTCAAAAACGGTACGTGATGGGACAATTTCAATGTCATTTTCGTGATCAGCAAAAGAAACTGCATAAGAAACACCTGAAAGTGTTCAGGAAACAAAATCACTGTTCACCAGTGGTATAATTGGTGTCAAATAAGCTTGATATTTGATATAGAAAATCGTTATTATTGTGGCGTTCGTGCCCCTGCTGCCATGTGAGACACACAAGGGGCGTCGAGCTGCTCGCTTCCCGGGCGACCCATGAATTTACCAGGATCCTTGTTCCCATGTCTGTAACAGTGAATTTCCCGGAGAGACGGCTCACGCTGCCCACACGCTACCGGACCGAGTCAAGCTGAGGTCCGGCGGCAGTAGAGACCGGCAGCGGCCGAAACTCCCAACTTCACACTTAGCCTGTCTACGGAACACGCGCCGCCGCCGTGTACAAAGTACGCGGCGCGCTTCCCGACTGCTCGCCTCACTCGCCCAACGGTCAACAGCGACAACCGGCACTTCACCGGGACTTTGCCTTCTCGGACGCTCGGAAGAGCGTCGTGGTGGATGCTGGTCTGTTTACGGGTAACTGAGGAAAAAATAAAGACCTGGCGGTCTTGGGGGAACAGGTAACAGGTAGCCCCGTCTCCGAAGAGACTTATTAATTGTCGTATATTCTACTGGCACCGTTCACCCTTAACTCAACAGTTACGGACCTCAGGTAAAAACCCTGATTTCAGAACTTGGTCTTTACTCTTAAGCTTTAATCTGCTTCCCTTGCTCTTAGTTTGCTAAGCCCACAAACGATCCTCTACCCGAGGGGAGCGACAACTTTCTACTGTACCAATAATAAACCCGAAGAACTTGGTGCCCCTGCTTTGCTAATTCGAACGTATATCATCGAGACGTCGGCTTCATGCGCACCCGTGGAGTCACCACTCTCCACTACAGAAAACCCGTAACCTTCACGTTACGTTTAAAGGACTCTCAACGATCGCCGAGACGGCAGGATCGTGAATGCAACACGTAGCTTCCCTTGCAGGTAGGAGCCCAACCCAAGCCCTGCAGAATCACTAACACGTGTAGCCCAACGGTAACCGGATACTTCACCAGGGGATTTCACCCTATACTCCACCGTTTCCTCCCGCAGACCTACAGAGCTGCGGCGTCTCTGACCGTATTATCACGTACCCCTGAACGGAAGATTAAACCCAGAGAGATCGATGCCAAGGTACCAAACGATGACAGATCACTACACAAGCTCTCACAACCGCATACACTCAGGATCGCCAAATCGCATTCAAATGGCCAAAGCCAACTCTGTCGAGACAGTCGAACACAACCGAATACACTATGAACGAATGAACGAGTCACAGTACGTATGGAGTAGTCGGTAACTACTCCACGTTATAAGCAGCGCACCGTGTGGCAGGCTTTATTCCACCGGCAACACGCTATGCTTTGGCTTAAACGCCCCAATCGGTCTTCCGTATAACAACGACCGAAACCTAAATTCCAACGAAACCGGTTTCAGATTCTTTTCTACCAACCAAATGGCTACCTAACGAGAGTCAGGGTTACTCCCGCGAGTTACCGGAAAATTATCTTTTACACGTATCTCTCGTGTGGCCTGTCCGCCACATTATCACGTACCCCTGAACGGAAGATTAAACCCGGAGAGATCGATGACAAGGAAGAGAACCCTGAAAGATCACTCTACAAGCTCTCACAACCGCATACACTCAGGATCGCCAAATCATGTTCAAATGGCCAAAGCCAACGCTGTCGAGACAGTCGAACACGACCGAAATCACTATGAACGAATTCACGAACACAGGACGTATGGAGTATTCGGCAACTACTCCACGTTATAAGCGACGCACCGTGCGGCAGGCTTTATTCCACCGGAATAACGCTGTCTGCACGCTATAGTTTGGCTTAAACGCGAACATCGGTCTTCCGTATGAAAAATGGCAATATTATAGGAAATCGTTAACTGAGGTTCGTACGTCCTCTTAAACTCATCCAGGGTCAATATACATGTATGTACGCCTATCAGGAAGGTTATCCCGACCCGACATGGGGTACCTTCGGTCAAAAAGTTATCATGTATAAAAGTGAACTAGAACGGATTTCAAGTATTTTAAAGCGTTCTTAGACACTCTCTTTTATGTACTCACATAGTCTAATATTATGTCTTGTGGCCTGTCCGCCACATTATTATTTAGAAAAAATAGGTACCAGCATAGCTGCACGTCGCTGTGACATCATTTAGCAAGATGACTGTTAAGTTGGTAAATAAAGAATTTTTCTGATTAGTAATTTTGTTTTTAAGATAATACAATCGAAATTTTTATCAAATTAAAGTGCCCAAGGTGTTGGTGGCAGGAAAAAATTTGTATTCATACACTTCATGAACAAGGCCTTGGGGATAAATCTACAATCGCCGCTTAATCTGATGAATAGTGATTGCAGAGAAATGAAGAGCTAAATAATTTATTGAAATAGAGAGCTAAGAAATGTGCGTTTATGAAAGGAGATCGGTTCAACGTCAATATTACTGTAATGTTTTCATTGAGAAGAACCAATGGTTCCAAATATCCGGATTTGAACCCGATGATTTTAACAGTGGAGAGCTATTGCTCGAGAAATACCTCAATCTGCAGCCAAAAACCAAGAACGATAACAGAATGAAAATTGATGGTCGCACTGGAGCTGATTGGGAAGATTTATCTCTGGAACACATCTCCAAGTCCATTCTAAAACTGTGCAAAAGACTCAAAACAAGTGTGAGCATTGTTGGTGGACACATTAACACAAGATGTGGTGTACTATCAGGCTCATTTGATAGCTATAATATTATTATTTGAGATTAGACTTATAAAAAAATCGTTTGTTGCTACTTTTTGTTGAATTATGCTTTTGAATCGTCGAAAAGTCGGTTGTCTCACTAAAAGTCATATAACTCTTGTTCTATTTGAAATATTGCGGTGAAATCTGGCCAGCCTGCGTAAATAATTATGAAATTATTGTCTTTATCCCTGTAAAATTTGATCAATTTTTTACTTCTGGCTAAGATAATTATTGGCAAAACCTTAGGGGTCTTTTTCATGGCACACCCTGTATAAGTATTCTAGGATTTACTTTTCAAATGTCAAAGAATTCGGTTTCATGGCTTCGCCCATTTGATCCTCTGACCAGCCAACCCTAATAGTGTAGGGTGGGTGATTTATGGCATGCATGGTTGCGCAAAACTATAGGCCTATGTGAGCCCGTACTACCGAACACGCGACTCGCCCTCTGCCCTGGTTACTTGTGTGACTGCCTGGCTATGCCCGGGCTGCAAAAAGTGTTTGGCGCCGCCACTGATGGAGTCTCGCGCCCATAGGCCTGCCTATGTTTTTAATTCGATGTATGGGATAATAAATTCTACGATGCCAATACTGAAATAAAAGTTTACGTTGCCCAGCAGCATCACTGCGCCAGAGATGACTTCGTTAATATTAAACTGTCTATAGGCAACCTTGCTAATAATTATTATTCTATTCTAAACCGACTATCGCTAGCTAAGGCATTTTCTTTTGCGCATCTGTGTCATTATAATCTGCTACAACTAGGCTACATGCTCCTGATCGGTCGTATACAATGAAATGCAAAATTATGCAATTTCAGATGCAACAGAGGTTTCCTTCTGACTTAATCATCCGTATGCTGAAAATTTTATGGGGTTATGATGGGGCGCGGTAGCTGATGTGCATTTGGGTAGTGTCGGGGTTTGTGCGGGTGAAGGCGGGGTTAGGTGGGGGAGTTTGGAATATGAGGTGCGGAAGGTCCGGGTCGAAAAATTATTTTTTTATGATTTCCATAGGTTGAAAAATGTATGTGTTGGGCGAGGTAAGGCGGTATGGGATGGGATCATGTGGGGCGGGCCAAGCCGGTGTTTGTTGGGGCAGTTGAGGCATGAGGTTGGAGTAGAGTAGGGTGGGCGCGAATTGGTGGGTAGTGGTAGGGCGAGAAACTAAAAAAAATTTCAGAATGGTGAGTCTGTGCGTGGCTGGTTGGGGTGGAGCGAGGGTAATGGAGTTGGCTTGGTGAGGTGGGTCCGTGGTGGGTACAATGGGACCGGGATGATAACGAAGTGAACTATCATTTTTTCATTAACTTAGTATGTTAAACATTTTACGGGATAAGGTGGGGCGCGGCGGAGGATGGAGATTTGGGTGGGGCCAGGGTTTGTGTGGGTGAATGCGGGGTGAGGTGGGAAAGAGTTTGAATATGGGGTGCGGAAGAGCCGGGTTGAAAAAGTAATTTTTTTAATTCCATACGTTGACAAAATAATGTCCGTGCATGTTGGGTGCGGTAGGGCGGTGTGGGGATGGGGTCTTGCGGGTGGGGCCAGGCCGTGGATGGGTGTTGGCGGTTGTGGTATGGGGTTGGGGTAGTGCCTGGTGGAGCGAAGTGCAAACGTGGTTTGGACGAGAAAAACATTTCTCAAGGGGTGGGGATGTGGGTTGGCGCAGTGTATGGAAAAGAATGGGGTGGTGCTTGGTGGGATGGGGCCGGGGTGAAAACAAAGTCAAACATTATTTTTTTCTTGAATTTCGTATGTTGAAAACTTCCAAATTTTGGGTGGGGGCGTTATAGAATGGGAATTGGGTGGGGTTGGCCCGATTTTGGGTGGGTGAAGGTAGAGTGAGGTGAGTACGGTTGGGGCTTATGTATGGAGGTGGGACCGGGTTGAAAATAAAAGTGAAATATTATATTTTGCATGAATTTCATGTGTTGATAATTTTGCGTCTATGTCTTGGCGTAGCGGGAAAATAGCTGTGGTGGTCAAAGTGTTCTTTCGAAAATTTATTTAACGCCCTTCCAAGAAGACACTACTCAGAGACGCTCCCGACTCCAGTGAACCAAAAAAGAACAGCTTTAAGTTTATTAAGGAGTAATCCTGGTAGAGTCCCTTCATCCCATAGTGTAGGCGGTAATGCGTCGTTGTTTCTCACTCTTAACTGAATTTAATGTAGATATCTTATCTTATCGGACCATTTATAAAGCGCTTCTCGCACCAAGAGCTTTTCAGAAGCGCTCCCTGTGCGTTCAACACTGAGAAATCAAACATGTTTTTAGACGAGAGAAAGACGAGGAAAGACTACCATAGACGGACCAGGAATGGGGTAGTGGGGCGGCTGAGGAATGGGCTTGAGGTAATTGTAATTGTAATTGTAATCGTACATTTATATAGCCCCACTTCAAGAGAACTCCTCATAATCGCTCCCGACCTGACACCAAACCACAATCAAAGAGAATGGTTTTCAAACGCTTGCGGAAAAGGGGCAAAGAAAGACAAAAAAGTTCATTACGGAGACTAATAGGTAATTTATTCCAGAAAGACGAACCGACCATAGCAAAGCTTCTATGTAGCACTGTGGAAGATCGAGCCATAAGGAGGTAGGGCTGAAAATTTTATGGGTTAAGCTTATATATTATGTGTCGGTGTTTGTTTGTCCAGAATGCATACCCACAGGTCAATTTCTGAAGTTCCAATGGACATCGATTGAAGCCGCCGGGACTACCCACCCCGCCCCCATCCCTCACACCGCCACGCAAGTTACATGTAGGTTGGGAGGCGAAAGGCAAATTTCCGGGAAGACTTCAGTATCAGTGCATCGCACCCATTAACCTCAAACTTCACAGCTACATGTAGACAAAGAGGGGCGAGGTGAGGGCTAGGCCGTGGTCAAGTGCATACGCGCAACTGAACATCTAGATAGCACAATGAGCTGCATCGCTAATTATCAGAGGTGATTATGTTTGATGTGGCGCTTCGATGTTCAAGGCGCGGTGACGCCATGCAGGGATCGCTTGGTATTTAGGTGGCCAAGACTCAACTCAACTAGACAGACAGACGGACAGGCACACCGACAGACAGCTTGGCAGGAGAACAACCCAACGGACTTATGAGTAGACAGACAGAGGGGTAGACACACAGATCGACATGTTGGCAGGCGAATACACCAACAGACTTACGTGCAGACACACTCTTACGTAAAAACTCTTGGACGCAAAGACAGAGACAAGAGCAAACATGCAAATGATAAAACGGCCACAAAGAGCGAAGGGCAGATATATATATATATATATATATATAGAGAGAGAGAGAGAGAGAGAGACAGAGAGAGTGAGAGACAGAGAGAGAGAGAGACAGAGACAGAGAGAGAGAGAGAGAGAGAGAGAGAGAGAGAGAGAGAGACAGAGACAGAGACAGAGAGAGAGAGACAGAGAGAGAGAGAGAGACAGAGACAGAGACAGAGACAGAGACAGAGAGAGACAGACAGACAAAGGGAAGGACAGAAATAGAGACGAACATTCAGCCTTAAAAGTAAACTCGTGCCGTTCAACAGTTCAATGAAGTTGAAGAAGGCTTCCAATGACAGAATTTGTGTTAGAAATCACTATTAGGTCGACACGAAAGAAGAGTTTAACGTGAGTTCAGTGTTGGAATAATAAGCGCCTTTATATCGCGAGAAGGACGACAGAATGATCTTGTAGACCTAATGGTTATCTCCTGCCATTCTTCTGCCAAAAATTATTGCTTCACGGTCAGACATCCAGACATTAAACCTACTTGACAGGCAGACAGACCAACATACTAACACCCAGACATAGGCACACAGACAGGCAGGTTGCGGACAGATAAGAAGACTAACAAGGGGTTGTGA
Source organism: Lumbricus terrestris (assembly GCA_949752735.1). NCBI lineage: Eukaryota > Metazoa > Annelida > Clitellata > Crassiclitellata > Lumbricidae > Lumbricus > Lumbricus terrestris. The sequence goes on along the minus strand of OX457050.1, from coordinate 13,713,244 downwards.
AATGGTACAAACACTCAGACAGACAACCAGGCAAACGGAAAGACAAACAGACTTTAGCGCAGACAGAGATACAAACAGACATACGCACAGACAGACAGCGGGACAGACACACAGAAGGACATATGGACTGACAAACGGACATACGAACAGACAGACAGCGGGACAGACACACAGAAGGACAGATGGACTGACAAACGGACATACGAACAGACAGACAGCGACACAGACACACAGAAGAACAGATGGACTGACAAACGGACATACGAACAGACAGACAGCGACACAGACACACAGAAGGACATATGGACTGACAAACAGCCCTACGAACAGACAGACAGCGGGACAGACACGCAGAAGGACAGATGGACTGACAAACGGACATACGAACAGACAGACAGCGGGATAGACACACAGAAGGGCAGATGGACTGACAAACGGACATACGAACAGAGAGATAGCGACGCAGACACACAGAAGGACAGATGGACTGACAAACGGACATACGAACAGACAGACAGCGGAACAGACACACAGAAGGACAGATGGACTGACAAACGGACATACGAACAGACAGACAGCGACACAGACACGCAGAAGGACAGATGGACTGACAAACGGACATACACAGACAGACAGCGGGACAGACACGCAGAAGGTCAGATGGACTGACAAACGGACATACGAACAGACAGACAGCGGGACAGACACACAGAAGGACAGATGGACTGACAAACGGACATACGAACAGAGAGATAGCGACACAGACACACAGAAAGACAGGTGGACTGACAAACGGACATACGAACAGACAGACAGCGACACAGACACGCAGAAGGACAGATGGACTGACAAACGGACATACACAGACAGACAGCGGGACAGACACGCAGAAGGACAGATGGACTGACAAACGGACATACGAACAGACAGACAGCGGGACAGACACACAGAAGGACAGATGGACTGACAAACGGACATACGAACAGACAGACAGCGGGACAGACACACAGAAGGACAGATGGACTGACAAACGGACATACGAACAGACAGACAGCGGGACAGACACATAGAAGGACATAATTATGGACTGACAAACGGACATACGAACAGACGGATAGCGACACAGACACACAGAAGGACAGATGGACTGACAAACGGACATAAGTAAAAAGTAAACTCGTGCCGTTCAACAGTTCAATGAAGTTGAAGAAGGCTTCCAATGACAGAATTTGTGTTAGAAATCACTATTAGGTCGACACGAAAGAAGAGTTTAACGTGAGTTCAGTGTTGGAATAATAAGCGCCTTTATATCGCGAGAAGGACGACAGAATGATCTTGTAGACCTAATGGTTATCTCCTGCCATTCTTCTGCCAAAAATTATTGCTTTACGGTCAGACATCCAGACATCTAACCTACTTGACAGGCAGACAGACCAACATACTAACACCCAGACATAGGCACACAGACAGGCAGGTTGCGGACAGATAAGAAGACTAACAAGGGGTTGTGAAATGGTACAAACACTCAGACAGACAACCAGGCAAACGGAAAGACAAACAGACTTTAGCGCAGACAGAGATACAAACAGACATACGCACAGACAGACAGCGGGACAGACACACAGAAGGACATATGGACTGACAAACGGACATACGAACAGACAGACAGCGAGACAGACACACAGAAGGACAGATGGACTGACAAACGGACATACGAACAGACAGACAGCGACACAGACACACAGAAGAACAGATGGACTGACAAACGGACTTACGAACAGACAGACAGCGACACAGACACACAGAAGGACATATGGACTGACAAACAGCCCTACGAACAGACAGACAGCGGGACAGACACGCAGAAGGACAGATGGACTGACAAACGGACATACGAACAGACAGACAGCGGGACAGACACACAGAAGGGCATATGGACTGACAAACGGACATACGAACAGAGAGATAGCGACACAGACACACAGAAGGACAGATGGACTGACAAACGGACATACGAACAGACAGACAGCGGAACAGACACACAGAAGGACAGATGGACTGACAAACGGACATACGAACAGACAGACAGCGACACAGACACGCAGAAGGACAGATGGACTGACAAACGGACATACACAGACAGACAGCGGGACAGACACGCAGAAGGTCAGATGGACTGACAAACGGACATACGAACAGACAGACAGCGGGACAGACACACAGAAGGACAGATGGACTGACAAACGGACATACGAACAGAGAGATAGCGACACAGACACACAGAAGGACAGATGGACTGACAAACGGACATACGAACAGACAGACAGCGGGACAGACACACAGAAGGACAGATGGACTGACAAACGGACATAAGTAAAAAGTAAACTCGTGCCGTTCAACAGTTCAATGAAGTTGAAGAAGGCTTCCAATGACAGAATTTGTGTTAGAAATCACTATTAGGTCGACACGAAAGAAGAGTTTAACGTGAGTTCAGTGTTGGAATAATAAGCGCCTTTATATCGCGAGAAGGACGACAGAATGATCTTGTAGACCTAATGGTTATCTCCTGCCATTCTTCTGCCAAAAATTATTGCTTTACGGTCAGACATCCAGACATCTAACCTACTTGACAGGCAGACAGACCAACATACTAACACCCAGACATAGGCACACAGACAGGCAGGTTGCGGACAGATAAGAAGACTAACAAGGGGTTGTGAAATGGTACAAACACTCAGACAGACAACCAGGCAAACGGAAAGACAAACAGACTTTAGCGCAGACAGAGATACAAACAGACATACGCTCAGACAGACAGCGGAACAGACACACAGAAAGACAGATGGACTGACAAACGGACATACGAACAGACAGACAGCGACACAGACACGCAGAAGGACAGATGGACTGACAAACGGACATACACAGACAGACAGAGGGACAGACACGCAGAAGGACAGATGGACTGACAAACGGACATACGAACAGACAGACAGCGGGACAGACACACAGAAGGACAGATGGACTGACAAACGGACATACGAACAGACAGACAGCGGGACAGACACACAGAAGGACAGATGGACTGACAAACGGACATACGAACAGACAGACAGCGGGACAGACACATAGAAGGACATAATTATGGACTGACAAACGGACATACGAACAGACGGATAGCGACACAGACACACAGAAGGACAGATGGACTGACAAACGGACATAAGTAAAAAGTAAACTCGTGCCGTTCAACAGTTCAATGAAGTTGAAGAAGGCTTCCAATGACAGAATTTGTGTTAGAAATCACTATTAGGTCGACACGAAAGAAGAGTTTAACGTGAGTTCAGTGTTGGAATAATAAGCGCCTTTATATCGCGAGAAGGACGACAGAATGATCTTGTAGACCTAATGGTTATCTCCTGCCATTCTTCTGCCAAAAATTATTGCTTTACGGTCAGACATCCAGACATCTAACCTACTTGACAGGCAGACAGACCAACATACTAACACCCAGACATAGGCACACAGACAGGCAGGTTGCGGACAGATAAGAAGACTAACAAGGGGTTGTGAAATGGTACAAACACTCAGACAGACAACCAGGCAAACGGAAAGACAAACAGACTTTAGCGCAGACAGAGATACAAACAGACATACGCTCAGACAGACAGCGGGATAGACACACAGAAGGACATATGGACTGACAAACGGACATACGAACAGACGGATAGCGACACAGACACACAGAAGGACAGATGGACTGACAAACGGACATACGAACAGACAGACAGCGGGACAGACACACAGAAGGACAGATGGACTGACAAACGGACATACGAACAGACAGACAGCGACACAGACACGCAGAAGGACAGATGGACTGACAAACGGACATACGAACAGACAGACAGCGGGACAGACACGCAGAAGGACAGATGGACTGACAAACGGACATACGAACAGACAGACAGCGGGACAGACACACAGAAGGGCAGATGGACTGACAAACGGACATACGAACAGACAGACAGCGGGACAGACACACAGAAGGACAGATGGACTGACAAACGGACATACGAACAGACAGACAGCGGGACAGACACACAGAAGGACATATGGAGTGACAAACGGACATACGAACAGACAGACAGCGGGACAGACACACAGAAGGGCAGATGGACTGACAAACGGACATACGAACAGACAGACAGCGGGACAGACACACAGAAGGACATATGGAGTGACAAACGGACATACGAACAGACAGACAGCGGGACAGACACACAGAAGGACAGATGGACTGACAAACGGACATACGAACAGACAGACAGCGGGACAGACACACAGAAGGACAGATAGACTGATAAACGGACATACGAACAGACAGACAGCGATACAGACACACAGAAGGACATATGGACTGACAAACGGACATACGAACAGACAGATAGCGACACAGACACACAGAAGGACAGATGGACTGACAAACGGACATACGAACAGACAGACAGCGGGACAGACACACAGAAGGACAGATGGACTGACAAACGGACATACGAACAGACAGACAGCGACACAGACACGCAGAAGGACAGATGGACTGACAAACGGACATACGAACAGACAGACAGCGGGACAGACACACAGAAGGACAGATGGACTGACAAACGGACATACGAACAGACAGACAGCGGGACAGACACACAGAAGGACAGATGGACTGACAAACGGACATACGAACAGAACAAACAGACAGCGACACAGACACACAGAAGGACAGATGGACTGACAAACGGACATACGAACAGACAGACAGCGACACAGACACCCAGAAGGACAGATGGACTGACAAACGGACATACGAACAGACAGACAGCGGGACAGACACACAGAAGGACAAATGGACTGACAAACGGACATACGAACAGACAGATAGCGACACAGACACACAGAAGGACAGATAGACTGACAAACGGACATACGAACAGACAGACAGCGGGACAGACACACAGAAGGACAGATGGACTGACAAACGGACATACGAACAGACAGACAGCGACACAGACACACAGAAGGACAGATGGACTCACAAACGGACATACGAACAGACAGACAGCGGGACAGACACACAGAAGGACAGATGGACTGACAAACTGACATACGTACAGAGAGACAGCGGGAGAGACAGACAGAAGGACAGTTAGGCAGACGGATAGACCAACGGACACGTAAGCTGACGGACTTAGTTTATAATGGATGCAATGTTATGTAGAATTACAATCGCGATTAGGGCGACACTGGTGAGTGCTTAAGCGTTACTTTAGCGTATAACGGCTAATATGTCGACCTTGGGTGGCAGAAAGTATAGGAAGAGGAATCAATACGTATATAAGCGAAAGCGATTATTAAGTTCGAGGCTCGTGAGGACTTTAGATTTCTAATCTCCTCTCATAAAAAAGTTATATTCTGTGCTAACAGATATTTTTTGGACAAAACCTGGATATTAGTAGATTAGTTTATTACAAGGCATGGGGCAAAATTTCAAAACAATAAGATGCGCATATTTAGAAAAAATCGCGTTTTACTAAAATGCATGAGGATGACGACCTTATCGTGAAAATTGTCGTGATGAGATTAGCTATGGATAAGTCTAATTATTATTATTATTATTATTATTATTATTATTATTATTATCAATATTATTATTATTATTATTATTATTATTATTATTATTATTATTATTATTATTATTATTACCCGCCTCCTCGTAAATCTGAATAAGCATGATAAACTTCGTGAATATCGTTGCCAATTAGGCTAATTCTATGATGCACTGTAAAAAGGAACAGGTAAAACTGTAAAACTGTCTTTGAAATGATTCAGTATCAATTTTTCCATCTGTTATACAGACTCGTCTTGTTCATACAACAGAACGAACTGGCAATGTGTGGGAAATGTTTTCTATAGATTACGCCAAGACGGTGCATTCGTTTTGAAACATGCATTGCAATACTCCAGCGGTTCTCAACCTTTTTATTGCGTCGACCCCTTGGTAAGCTTTCGAAAGTTGTCACGACCCCTAACAACAAAATTGATCGCGTTTCTAACTCCGTCACTGCATTTTTGTCACCATTGTCATGCATTTTCACTTCATAATTCGAAACTGCTTTTGGCAATTGTGTGAGGTTTCCTGGCTCTGAATGGCGATTCTGCAAGAGTGCTATTTGAAGTTCAAGTTTCACAAGTCTGTTCAGTTTGTGACACTTCAACAACTGCCACGCCTTGTTACTGGAACTTCTCTCTCACTCCCATCTCATGCGTGCCTTCATGGCGTCATCAGCTGTTCTAAAAATACTGCTTATGATTTCCAGCATAGTTACGATGGCACTTCAGTTTATTTTTCGGATTTCATCGATTCAGACTATTCATGAATCATGATGCATCTATTAAACAATAAATAGCCTAGGCTACTCTGAAAATTGGCAATTAGTTCTTCTTTTCTTAACTCAAAAGGCTACTCTGAAAATTCTTCATTAGCAGTTCTTTTCTTAACACTCTTTTAACATAGCCGATTCATTTTGTAAATGCTATTTGTGTTCTCTATGAATGCAGCGAGCAGGGAAGAGGCTTGAGAAAGTTCGTTGTCAAAAGTTTTTGAATTTCCACACTGCAATGGTGGCATTTTAGGTTGTAATATTAGCAAAATTGGTCATCATTCTTTTATTTGCTGCTAGTCGTGGTTCAAAACTTCAAAAGTGTCCCTCCCATTATTATTATTGTTTTTGTATCCACTCTGCCATGATCGCATTTTAATCTGTGTGGTCCAAAAAAGCCTCATAATTTCAATACTGATAGACATGGTTTAAGACTTCAATAAATGTCCTTCCAAGGCTTCCCCATTGGTTAAATTATATTTTATTTGCGCTTTACTCATGATTTCAGTGCTCAAGAATGTGGTTTAAAATTTCAACAAATATTTCAACCTCATTGTTTAATATGCACACGGTAATTATAGAATTTTATACTGACATCTTTAAAAAATTGTTTATTATGGATAACAAGGTAGAAATTATTGATTATATAGGAAATAATTATTTCTGAAATATTGGGGACACTGTAAGCAGCTCAGTTCCCACAACAGACTTCGGGAGACCGCCCTCGCTGCATAATTATGTCTCAAAAGTCTCCGCCCATGTATTGGCCTGACTAGCGGACAGCACAGATTCTATGAGTAAGCCGAATATTGTTCCTTTTTTAGAACAATGGTAAAAGTGGAATCTACACTTTAAAACAAAAATCACAAAAATAAAATTAGCTGCTGCATGCTATATAGCCTAATGGTTCATAGCAAAAGTATAAGTAGGCTAAGCTAAAAAAAATTATTTGAAGTTGATAGAGCAGAAAACGCTAAAATCGCCATAATTGTGAACATCTTTTGCAAATTTCTGAAGGGTTCAGGCGACCCCTGGAAAATCGTCAGGCGACCCCCGTGGGGGTCGCGACCCACAGGTTGAGAACCGCTGCAATACTCGCATCTTAACATCCCAGAATCACCGCAGGAAACTTTGTTATTTACAATGTCATATTCAGAACAAAAACTAACGTTAGGCCTACCTGCATCTCAAATCAATAGCAAAGCTATAATGTGATCTACCTGTCAAAACAAAACAAAGCTAATGCGATCTATAGCCTATGTTAAGTAACTTAAGTTCAGTTAAACGCTAGTGTGATTCAAAATGTAAAACCAAGGACAACTCTAATGGATTAACACGTTAAATCACAGGAAACTTTAACGTGATTCAGGCTGCTTGCTAAATCCCAAGCATAGCAAATGTTATCTACACATTTACAATCCATTGCAGCGTTAAAGGGATTTCAACATAAACTCAGTGAAAGCGCTAATGCGATTTATATGTTAAATCTAGAACAAAGCTAATATAATCCACAGTAATGTCAAATCTAGGGAAAAGCTAATGTGACTTCGCACTAAAATGCACGCAAATCAGGTAACTTCTAAAACGCTGCTCTAGCATCTACCGCAAAAACGAGCTAAACAAATAAAATAGAGCACACTGTTTTTACAAATTGGCGCAAAGTGCTAATAACAGATCGGTCTATATATTGCACACAGGAACCTTAATTGACGTGGCACAAAGAATATTTGCCTTGTCGAGAAGCTATGCCTGGCGTAAAACACTCCAGCTCAGACTCGGAGCAGCCTTAGCCTACTCCCAGATTAACGAATTAATCCCGACCCATGCATACCGAATTAACCCACCGCTTCAGCGCAGGCCAGACTTAAGACGGGAGTAAGAGTTACGTCTGCCTCATGCATGCGGCCTCTGGTCGTTTGTATGACTGCCTAGATTACAAAAAAGTCTGGGCCATCTGTATAAAAACATCATTTACAGTTGCATTTAGTTTGAAGACCTGGCCATGCAGTAAAGGCGAATTTGCTTTAACGCATTCGATCACTATGGCAGCGCTATAAAAAAGACAGGTGTTTAATGTTGTTCAACAGAGCTTGCATTCAGTCAACAGCAGTACTTAAAGTGTGGAAAAAGAAGTGCGTGGACGCCCCATACTTTTCCAAAAGAAGC
>OX457050.1:13697144-13699644 GCA_949752735.1 Lumbricus terrestris | reverse complement strand
TATATATTATATGCATAAAATATATATAATATATTGAAATCGCATGACACATACATGTACACATTTTAAATATTGTGTGCTTAAATGCTACGCTGTGTATTTGTATATACATTACGGTTCCATATTTGCAGATGCATTTATATGTGAATATATATAGCATATATATAATACTACATATATATATATATAGGCCTATATTATTCGCCTTGATCTTTTTATCCCTGGGCTACCACTGGACGTCCTCTTCGCTCTTTAGGCCGTCATGACCTTCAATATTACATCGATCTCAGACTGCAGGCACAGCACAGCGCCATGCCATTGCCTCTGTTGGCCATTTGCTCTGCAATGACCTTCCGCTACATAACTAGTGCTGAGATAATTACTATCTGTGTGCACAATATTTTCTGCCAGTTCTATTAAGATTTCGCTTTTTCCAGAGGTTCTTCGAACTTTGAGCGGCTTTCATTGGCTGTTTAGGGACTCTATCCATGAGTAAATCCGTTTAATAGAATCGAATAGGACAGAACAGGGCAGAACAAAATATAATTTAATACCATGGAATAGAAAAGAATAGAATATGTCTATAGAACAGATGCGTTGCCAGATGTGCAGACATGCACGGGAAGGACTAAGTAACTAAGTATAAGAACAGAACAGAACAAAGCAAAATAGAATTTAATAGCATGGAATAGAATGGAATAGAAAAGAATAGAACATAACAAAATATGATAATTATAATGGCATGGAAAAGAATAGGTCTAGAACAGAAAAGCATAGAACAGAACAGAACATAACAGAATAGAACAGAATAGAATCTAATAGAGCAGAACAGAACAGAATAGAATATAATATAATAGAGTAGAACAGAACAGAATAGAATAGAGTATAATAGAATAGAATAGAACATAATAGAACAAAATGGAATCTAATAGAGCAGAACAGAATAGAACAGAATAGAATCTAATAGAGCAGAGCAGAACAGAACAGAATAGAATATAATAGAGTAGAACAGAACAGAATAGAATAGAACATAATAGAACAGAATAGAACATAATAGAACAGAATGGAATAGGCTTGTATATAGGTTCTATGCGTACCTCGTTCTTAACGTTCAGCTGATCGGCAAAGTAGACGTTTGGGTTTGAGACGAAGTGCAGACCGACGAGTGGATACTTGATCGAAGGTGGCTGATGGCGGAGACGGATAAAAGCGATCGCCTCACGATACCTTGGACTGGCCTTCATACCTATTATAAGTATATCACATACAGTACAATGTATCGTGGTCACCTTCAGTCAATGTACACATTTTAAATGTAACATGCAACTTAAATGCAAAATGTAAATTAAAACGTACATGCAGATTAATATAGAATACCATGGACTGGCCTTCATACCTATTATAAGTATATCACATACAGTACAATGTATCATGGTCACCGCTCAGTCAATGTACACATTTTAAATGTAACATGCAAAATATATTGAATGTGAAATGTAAATTAAAATGTGTATGCAGATTGCAAATATAGAATTTGAAATCAATCAATCAATCAGAATTTATGTAGCGCCCCTTCAAGGTACCTACTCAGAGGCGCTCCTGGCCGAGATCAAGCGAAAAAGTCTTCACAGTTTGTGAAATCGAGAACAGTCTGCGAGCATTTGTCGCATAGTCAAGGGAAGCTCATTCCATGTTTGGACCAGCCACAGAAAACGAACGCCTCTCCATTGTTGCAGATTGAGTGAATGTAAATGCAAAATATACAGGGTGGGCCAAAACAGACCCCTAGGTTTATTGTAGATTAAAATGTACATAGAGAAAAACTTTTCTATATATAACTACATAGCACGGGCCCTAAAAGTCGCCCTGGCCCTGGGCATTTACCCCTCTGCCCCTCTCGCCGTCCCTGATGAAGCTTATCTGGACTGATAGGGAGGGGGTGGTCGGCTGTGGGTAAATTTCCATGCTGTGTTTTGTGGGATTAGAGAGTGGAAGAGGGGTTGGGACCAGATCCAGCTCGAGTCTGCTAGACTTATCGGTTGTTGATGTGACTGTGGCATTTGTCGGTTGGAGAGCAAAGCGTCGTATGCGGCAGAAACAAAGCGCAGTTGAAGTCTTGAGTCTTTAAAGTTCATGTAGCGAGGTCACGTTGCGCGCTAATCACCTCAGCTCACATGTAGCAGCGTCTGGAGAGAGAAGACAGGCAGACAGAAAGATAGATAGACAGACAGATAGACAAAGACAGATAGACAGACAGAGACACACAGGCAGACATAGACCGAGATAGATGGACTGAGGGATAGACAGAGTGAAATGTATGATTAAGATAGGCAGACAGACAGACAGACAGACAGACCGGACAAACAGACAGACAGGCAGGCAGGCAGATGGATAGACATACAGTCAGACAGGCAGACAGGCAGACAGATAGACAGACAGGCAGGCAGATGTGTCTGTTGCCATACAGTCAGACGGGCAGACATAGATAGAGAGAGACAAA
>OX457050.1:13679644-13692144 GCA_949752735.1 Lumbricus terrestris | reverse complement strand
TATATTTGAGTGTGGAATGTGTGTTTGTGTACATAGTGCGCTGCTACTGTAAAGTGGTCGAGTGCTTCCAGGTGGATTCAGAGAGATCAGAGATGACAGATTGACACATTCTCATATAGTGCCTACTCAGTGATAGTTGGTTCGGGGAGGAAAAGGGAAAGGGACAGGGAGGGTCGGCTGGATATCCATTTCCAAGCAGCGGGGCGTGACGTACGGAACCTATAATTAGGCACAGCATTGGCACACTATAGGCTTTAACTCCGCCACTAGTTGCACTCTGCCAGTGCCAGTCCCAAGCCTGGATAAAGGAGGAGGGCGTCGCTAATGGTCTTTGTTACCACACAGTGACGTTATAAACTGCAAATACACACTATAGGCTTACTTAATACTTATAGGCCCGTAAGTACTCGGCCACTGGTAGCACTCTGCCAGTGCCAGTGCAAAGCCTGAATAAAGGAGGAGGGCGACACTAGTCCTCTTTGAAATTCCATATGTCTATGGCGTTTAAAGCTGAGATCTCAGGGCACAAGCTTATTCACGAGCTCTGCATCGTATCAGAGATCGATGTTCAGCGGAGATCAGAGTCAACTTTAAAAGACAATATTTATTATTTTTGTTCAGGGATTTGCGGAGAAAGTCACGATGCAACGATAAAGACAAAATATTGTTCTGTATTGTATCTATGCATTTACATAGCGCTTCTCGCTGAACGACTACTCAGAGGTGCTCACGACACGAAGGACTCCATGTCATATCAATATTGATATTGATATTGTTTTTATTGCTATTGCTATTGATATTATTGTTTTTATTGCTATTGCTACTGATATTATTGTTTTTATTGCTATTGCTATTGATATTATTGTTTTTATTGATATTATTGTTGATATCATTGATATCATTCTTGATATTATTGATATTGTTATGCGCTATGTTGTGCTATGTTATGTGTTATTAAAAATATGTCGGTAGATGACACAACATGACTTGTTACCAAATTGCGTCTTTCCGTTGTAGTCTCTTTGCTTCAATCCAATCTCCTTGAAGCAAAGCTCGATGATCTTGTGGAGAGCGGAGAACCCGACGTCGGATACGGACATCCTTCCACCGAAACCATGGAAAACTGGAAATGGAAAACATCCTCGATTATTATTCATCCTCACGGCTATTGGATTGACTATACGACGACCCTCTTGTGTAGGCATGCGCGTGTAGATGTATAACATATGGAATTATGGATAGATACTATTAGATAGGCTACTCATTTTTTTCGGTTGATGGTTTGTTGTTTGCTCTCCTGTCTCTTTTCTCTTGTTCCACCCTCCCATCTTTTTTACAAATCTCATTTCCCTTTCTCTTCCGTTTCCTCTTCCATGCACTTCCGCCTCCTCCCTCTCCGCCTGCTCTTTCTCTGTCTCTGCATCCTTCTTCTCTTCATCGTCATCGTCTTTTCATCCTCTTCCTCGCCAATCCCCAATTTTCTTGCGGGCATACCCCTTCCTCTTTCTATTTATGAATTTCAAGTGATTTCCAGGGTCATGCACTCGGTGTGACCTGCTAAGATAGGATGAGTGGGAGCGACTACGACTATGAGCAAAATACAAAAGAAGCTACCTAAATGTTTCGACCGAGTGAAACGAATAACTTAATAATTATAACCACAAATCCAATTAATATTATACATAGCCCAGTGGTGGCCAACCTGCGGCACGCGTGCCACTTGTGGCACGCCGGTCCATGATGAGTTGTCACGTGGAATTTTTGAAAAATATTTATGCTAGTTCCGCTAGTTCAGGCGAATCTTAGGTGCCTATATGTATCTCCATAGCTGAAGTGACCAGAGGTGAGGTCAATTAACCTGACAGCTGCAGACGGACGGACGCGGCGCTCCCAGCGAACAGAGTCTGACGGTCAAAGTCCACTTTCTCCACAGCATATTTCTGCCATTCAGAGATAAGAATTTGCCCCCATCCCACTGTAGGGTTGTAGGATCAGACAAAGGAAGAGACTGCCTGATCTTCTCAAATAGGTTTCTGTTATTAGCTACCGGTATGTCTTTAGCATTGCTGCTTGCAGCAAGACAGCTATAGTTCCTCAAAAAGTATGAAGGTTGTCTTGCAGAAGTTTGGTGTAAATTTGGAAAAACAGCATTTTAGAAGAAAAGTAAGATTACGTTTACTTTGGGGAAAGTCATCCACATTCTGTTTGTCTGCTGTGTACGTACTGTAGGCTGTAGCCTAACAGTTGTGGTGTATAAATAATTAGCGTTGAATGTCACTTCAGCAAGTAAAGTTACATGTGGACTCCAATGAAAAATATCGACTTTGGTCAGCTATCAGGACTAATTTTATCAGCCAGAGAAAGCACCTTTTAGGCAGCAGAGTAATTTTTGTCAGAAAAACGGGATCAATTGATATTGCTGGTCAAATTTATACGAGTTAAGTTTGATATCAGCATAAAATAAAAACTTATTCTGATGGCGAGTACAGGCTTTGTCAAGTTTTTTGAAGGTTCAGGTGTACCCAAAATCAAAGCAATAATAACGAGTAGGCCTAACATTGCTCTTGAACGCAACATGACCATAAGGCTCAGTAGGCTACTTGGAGTAAGAAGGAATCATGATTTTTTTGTAGCTAGCCATCAAGGGCGGATACAGAAATTTTCGAAGGAGGGCCCAAAATTTTCGGTCGTCTTGGTCGCCAAAAAATCTGATGACCCTTTTCCTTTTTAAAAAGTCATACGGACCTAGTATACGGACCTGGACCTGATGGCGTGGGAAGGGACCTACGGAACTACTCATGGGGGGGCACATGAACTTTCCGAATCAGAATGGCTGGTCAAAAAGAAAGAAATTTCTAAATGGGGGCCATGACTAGCCATGAACTAACACTGTGCTTACACCAAATCTGCGTAGTTACTTTATGTAAGTGCATATCTCATATTGGAACAGGTCACTATGACTCTTTGGTATATTATACGTGGTGACACGCGGACGGTACGCGTGATTTATTGTGGCACACTATGTACAAAAGGTTGGCCACCACTGACATAGCCTATCCAGCGCTAGTGAATAAGATGGTGCCCCACGCTTGGCTTTCGAGTGGCGCTGTAGAAATTTCGAGTTTACGATACGATTACGATTACGATTACATCGGAGGTTTAAGCCGATGGCTCAAGGTCTAGGGTGAGAATTTCTGTGGGCTTAAGGGTGTTACCCTCCCCCGCCCCCAGCTTTATTGGTGTCCCATAAGAAATTCTTCATTTCACACCACAACTCTATATAGGCCTACGTGGATAATAGTCCGATCCCATGCCTCAGTCATTCTCTACAATTCTCATACTGCCAATGTCAAGCAAGACCCCCAGGGTCAAGTAAGACCCCCCCAGGGTCAAGTAAGACCCCCAGGGTCAAGTAAGACCCCCCAGGGTCAAGTAAGACCCCAGGGTCAAGCACCTGGTGTGACCTGTGTTATGCAGGATGATCGTCAATACTATACCTGTCTTGACGAACTCTCCCTTCCTCTGGTCCTCGGACTTTATGAAGTACGGAAGGACGTCCTTGTAGGCCCAGCCGTGCGCTCCGTTGCTCGCCCACTCATCGAAGTCGAACCGGTTGCCACGAAGGTAGAGCATGTAGTTGATGTTGCTCGTTCCACCCAGACCCTTTCCACTGTGCCAGATGCACGACTGGTGATGATAACAGAACAACGACGACAACATAGTGATGATAAGATTGAGTATACAATAATGCATGAACTTGCGTCTTTTCCACAGAAACTAAACTTTGAAGTTTGATGCCAAAACCACTTCCAGATGAACTAGCTCTATTATAGGAAAGGCCATCATACGCATGAGACTGTATGTTAACTGTAGCATTAGCATACATGTACAAGCGCTCGCGAATAAGTTGGCGCCCTGCGTTTGGCCTTTCAGTGGTGCTTTTGTAATTGCATAGTAATGATCATTTTCTTATTGCGTAGGCCTATATGTCCTGTCTATTCTAGACTTAAAATAAGTATTGTTCTTATTCGGTGTTCCCGAAGTGCGTTTTTGCACACGGTTCTGTAAAGTATAGGCCGACATGCTTATCCTACTTAGGCCTACGTTTTAGAAGTTTTCAGTTTACGATCTTGATATGCGGGACTTCCATAAAATACGTTTTATTGACAGAATCCTAACAGAAGATTTTTTCGAAGGTTTCACCACATATATAATATTACAATATAATATATGTGGTTTCACTATTATAATATTTCACCTGCCAATCGAGTTTTTAATTGAGCACGTTCAACACCTTTTATTGGCTATAAATTTCTTGAATATAATCTCATAATTATACATTGCATATTGCTCAAAGGAAAGCAATACACTAAATATTTCACTTCTATTATAAGGTAACGATCTTAACTTCGCCAGTCCCAAGCGTTGATAAAAGAGGAGGGCAGCGTTAATCATTCTATAGTTACGGCAATTCAAATACCTGACCGACCGGCGAGATCGCCATTCCTGTTCAAGAATATTATTGGCGTCTGGCACGTTGATTTTGTTGACGAATTAATTAATCAATTCATTCATTCATTCATAAATTAATTAATTAATTCATTCATTCATCCACTGACTTCATTAGCTCATTAGGCCTAATTCTCTTTTAATTAATTAATTTGTTAATTTGCTAATTTATTAAATTCATTTATCGGTACAATCATTCACATGTGAATTCACACATTCATTCATTCATTCATTCCTTCCTTCATTCATTCATTCATTTATTCATTTATTCATTTATTCATTTATTCATTTATTCATTTATTCATTAATTCATTCATTCAATAAGCTGATACCTCGCCGACCAAGAGCAACCGACAATTACCTCCACCCCCTCCCCCGACGGCAGTACCTGATTGGTGTGTCCCTTGCAGGCAAACCTCTGCGGGGTCGTCTGATACATCCAGTCGAATTCTCCCGGACCCCGATCCACGTCCCCTCTGACGCCATCAGCGAAGACTGGTATATCGATGTCGGGATTCGTCGTCGGCTTACCACCTGCCTCGATCACAAGAATCGTCACATTATTGTCCTCCGCTAACCGACTGGCCAGCACCGCACCGGAAGTACCACCACCGACTACACAAGGACAAAATAACAGAACCTCTGAGTTACCTATACATCTGGTTTTACCACCTGCGCCACTGATGGTGTTTTGTCGTTGCAATCAAGATAATTAAGATAGCGCCCATAAAAGATCTCATCATCGTTGTTGTCGTTATCATTATCATTTTGTATTCCGTGACCCCTTATCATCATCAGCACCACCGACGCCAACCCACTTCCACGACCACGACCTTTCCACCACGAATATTCCCCACCACACCACACTACACCACACTACCACCACCGCCACCGCCACCACCGCCACCACCGACACCACCGACACCACCACCCCGACTACTATCGCCAACACTATCATCATCATCATCATCGTCATCATGGACGGAGACTTGCGGGGGACGAAAAAGCGGTCGAAGATTTTGGGCGGACGAACGGCTGAGACGCCGACGAAGAATTTCCCGCTTCTTGCCAGCAAAAATTTCTGACGACTTTTTTTAGTCATCCGTCCGAAATATCGATGAGAACGTCTTTTTGTCGTCTGTCAAAAAAGTTGATGAATTTTTTGGTCATCACCTCGTCTCGTTTCTTGTTCGCCGAGTGTTTCGTGAAGTGTGCACCTAACAACACTTTGGGGGGGGACAATTGCATGGGCCGTCCTCCCACCACATTCATTGAGGGGACCGTCCCTCTGTCCCCCTGTCCCCCCTAAGTCTCCGCCCATGATCATCATCATCACCACCACCACCACCACCACCACCAACAGCAACAGCAACAACAACAGCAGGATGGATGGATCCGATTTGACCAGGGTCTATGACAACAGAGGTCGTTACCCTGGACAGAAATTTGCTCGGCATATTACAGCACTTGAGAGCTACAACAGCAGGAGGAATGTAAGCATCTATAAATAGACGACTGACCGATGACGTAATCGTAGGCTGGGAGCAGTTCCTGCTTGGTGAACTCCTTGAATAGATCAGCGATGCCAAGGAACCGATAAGCCATCAGTGCGACACCTATCGCCATAAACGTCGGTATGTGCCTCGCTACCATCTTTGCAGATATCTTCTCGTCCTATGATCTGCAACAACAACACGAATTGACAACAGTTACAACGACTACAGTTATGTATGTTTATCTGTCTGTCTGTCTGTCTGTCCATTTGTCTATCTATGTCTGTCTCTCTGTCTGTCTGTATATCTGTCTGTCTGTCTGTCTGTCTGTCTGTCTGTCTATCTGTCTATCTGACTATCTGTCTCTCTGTCCCTCTGTCTTTCTGTATTCGGTCTGTATGGCTGTCCATTTATAAGTCCGTCTGTTTGACTGTCTGCTCGTCTGTCTGTCTGTCTGTATGTATGTCTGTCTGTCCGTGTATGTCTCTTTTTCTGTTTTATCTATGTCCTCTGTTGCAACGATACGAAAGATTTGTGTTGGCCGACATTGAATTCATAGCTGACCTACTATTAATTTTGCATCATTGCATGTCTGTACAGGACTAAGAGTATTTATTTATTTATTTGTTTGTTTATTTATTTGTACATTTCTATAGCACTTCTTTAAGCAAAGTGTGCTGGATGGTCATGGACAGCGTCCAGAAACTTATTTTAAAATCTGAACGCTGTCCTGCATGCCACTTATTCGGTGATCACATCCTGGAAAGATAAAGGGTCACCAGGTGCTTGTTACACTTTAAGCACTGGAGCTATAACATGCAGGCATGAATCTTTATATAGGCCTACTATCCATGTAGGCTTACCAGTGCAATGGCTTCATAAACAAAATCACGACAGCTGCAGTAGTGAGGAGACGAAATTATGGGAAGTCTGACCTAGAGAGACATCGTGGCAGCGTTTGACTAGCACTAGACAGGTGCAGCTTAAAATAGTATACGTATCGATCAACGAATGAGGACTATTCTAGGCTAAGATTTACATGTAAAGAACACATGCGAAGTAGGCCTATGTTTATAATTATGGCTAAAAGACTAGCATGTCAACATTCGAAACATCACAGGCAGACGAAGGGTCGAAGGTTGTCAGTGAGTAGGAGATTGCCAGGGAAGAGAATGCTTGCCAGACGTATAGGAATGTTGCCACGAGTAGCCTATACGAAACTTGGCAATCTTCTAGATTTGCAAATGAAACGAATGGTGCCAGGAAATTCTTTGGATCTGCCAATATCTTATCGTCATTCATTCGCTCGCTCATTCATTTATTCATTCATTCATTCATTCATTCATTCATTTATTCATTCATTCATTCATTCATTCATTTATTTATTTATTTATTTATTCATTCATTCAATCAATCCATTCAACAATTCATTCATTCACTCATTCGTTCCCTCGTTCATTCGCTCATTTTTAATCATTCATTCATTTATTCATTCATTCATTCATTCATTTATTTATTCATTCATGTATTCATTCATTCATTCGCCCATTCATTCACTCATTCGTTTATTCAATCATTCATTTGTTTCATTCATTCATACATTCACTCATTCATTTATTCATTCATTTATTCAATCATTTATTCATTAATTTTTTCATTTATTCAGTCATTAATTCACTCTTTCATCTATTCATTCATTTATTCATTCGTTTGGCTCCTTAATTCATTCACATCCTACTCTCTTCCCTCCTATTTCTCTTCCATCTCTTCCACTCAATCCTTCCCTCCACTGCTATATAGTCTATAGCCTACACTCTCATTATTTCCCCTTCTTTTCTCCTCTTTATACTCCGTCATTTTCCATAATGCCGATTCTCCTTCTTCTCTCCACTTCCTCTTCCTTCTCCTCCTCCTCTCTCCCTAGGATCCTCTCCCTCTCAATTAGCAAATCTAACCCCTCCTGTTCCCCTCTCTCACTTTTTACCGCGTAGGTCGTGCTTGCAAACCTATATAGGCCCCCAAAGCAACGCAAGGTCTAAACAGACCGTGCAACATGTGCGTGCAATCAGTTAAGCCATGCGGTTAGTGGCTCCTGGTTTAAGCCTACTTGGCACACAGCACATGCACGAAGGCATACGAAGATACACAGCACCAGCCTCCAGGCATAAACACCCCCCACTCACACACACACACACACACACACACACACACACACACACACACACACACACACACACAC
Organism: Lumbricus terrestris; assembly: GCA_949752735.1. Lineage (NCBI taxonomy): Eukaryota > Metazoa > Annelida > Clitellata > Crassiclitellata > Lumbricidae > Lumbricus > Lumbricus terrestris. Next base: position 13,683,903 of record OX457050.1, on the reverse strand, counting down.
ACACACACACACACACACATAGCACCGGACTCAGACTGTGTATTACGCTTTCATATAGATTGGGTTTTTCTGAGCACATTGATAACATTGTCTGTAAAGCAAAGCAGTCATTTTATGCACTTCGTGTCCTTGTTTCACATGGTTTGACAGGCAGCCGACTCCATGATGTTGAGCGTTCCACCACTGTTGCGCGAATGCTTTATTCTTCACCAGCATGGTGGGGTTTTGCAAATGAGGGTCAGAGGAGTCGTCTGTCCGCTATTATTAGAAAGTTGATAAGACAGGGTTTTTTGCCCTCTAACACCCCTACTTTTGACATGTTATGTTCTAAGGCTGATGTATCCCTCTTTTCTTCTATCCTCTGTGACCCCGGGCATGTCCTCCATTATCTTCTTTCACCTGAACGTGTAACTGGTTACTCCCTTAGGCCCCGATCACACAATCTTGAAATACCACGTTGTGATTCGTTGATTGCAAAGGGATTTATCACCAGAATGTTATATAGTTAGCTTGTTTGTCGATGATAGTTTAGTAATTATATTATATTTAACTTTTGATTATAATTTGCACATTTTTATTACCTATTATTACTTCTATGTTTTATAATGATGTTCTGTGTCCCATTGTGCGTTTGCAAGTGGAGTAATAAAGAAAATACTTACTTACTTACTTATAAACACCGACATGCATGCACACACAGCTACACACACAAACACACACACACACACACATATATATATATATATGTACCCAAAGTATACATACACATGCATACACGTATACTACACTCATATTATACAAGCCAGCACTGTAGCATTCAGAATGAGAATTGTAGAAAAGTATCTTTGGGTCAGACGTTGATTTCTGTGGCGCTGTGGTGTGCAATGAAGATTTCACGGTATACGTGACTAAGAAAGACAAGAGGGGTGAGCGCCCTCAACCTCCAGCAATCCTCACCCTGAGTCACTTATAGATGCACGCATGTATACACACACATGCACATGCATACATACATAGCGCTCGTGAATAAGCTGGTGCCCCGCGCTTGGCTTTCGAGTAACGCTTTAGAAATTTGGAGATTACGATTACGATTACAATGAAAGTATACTCGCATGTAACTATGTACGGTATGCATACCTAAACTTGCATATACAGCGCGCATGTACATTTGTATTCATACACACAGACATGCATACACATACACATATGCGCACCCACACACCCACCAACACACCCCTACACGCACTTTCACACACACACACAACACGCACACGCACACACACCCAAAGACACACTCAGACTAACACACACACACGCACACACGCACCCCACACACACACTCACACTCACACACACGCACACGCACACGCACACATACGCACACGCACACACACAGACACACACACACACGCACATACGCACCCCTCCCCCCTCTCTCTCTCTCTCACACACACACACACACTCACACACACACACACGCGCACACACAGACACACACACACACACGCACATACGCACCCCTCCCCTCCTCTCTCTCTCTCTCTCTCTCTCTCTCTCTCTCTCTCTCTCTCACACACACACACACACACACACACACACTCACGTTCGTATATCCACCTGCACTTGTACGCGTATAAATACTTGATGAACTGAAAAACGTTCGATGACTATCATGTACGAGTCAATTATTATGCACACGTCTCCAGGCGCATGCGCAGAGCCCTTCGCCAAAAGTGTCGGCTTCTGACGTTAGGCCTATACTTAGGTCCGCAGACAACAGTCTAAACTTAGACCATCTCGTTAATAGGCCGCAGCCCCTCTCCTCCCCCCGTTTTATGTGGAGCCCGACCTTTACTCGATTCTCCAGAAGATCACGTAGGCGGACATTTTTAAACTGTGATTGATATAGGCACGTTTCATCACCTATATAAGATGTCTCTGACTGCATGCAGGGCTGTTTTTAAGGAATTTTTAGAACTGCACAACCTTTTCTTTAATTTCCCATCATCCGTGGTAGATTATTGCCAATCGGAAAACAATGACCTTTTTGCTGGTTTTAAATGCACAGAAGTGCTTCTACAATCTACAACCAGGCTTTTTTAACGTGCAGTTGTGCACAAAAATGTGCAGTTCTAAATGGAATTGTGCAGTTGTAGAGGCACTTCTGCACAGTTAAAACCAGCAAAAGAGGTCATTGTCCTCGATTGGAAGTAATTTACCATGGAGGATGGGAAAGGAAAGAAGGAGTTGTGCAGTTCTAAAAATTCCTTAAAACAGCCGTCTACAACTGCACAAAACCATCTAGAACTGCACATTTCGTGTACAACTGCACGCTAAACAGGCCCTGTGTGACTGGCGATAGAAAAAGTTCTCACTCATATACTGCACATACAATGTACATGTATAATGTAGAATCACACAATTAATATTTAAATCGCATAATTCACAAGCTCCTGAATACTCAAATGGACTGTGAGCGTCTTAGGGTGGGCTTCTTGAAATTGTAAATGAATGAGTGTATAATTATATATCTGTGTAAAGTAACATCCTATGCCTTTATCTAGAATCCTAGTGGTAACCACTAGGATTCTAGATAAAGGCATAGGATGTTACTTTACACAGATATATAATTATACACTCATTCATTTACAATTTCAATTTCTATGTAACGACATAGCCACATGTTTGTGTCTATGTTATGTAACATCTTACAGCTATACATGTATAGTGTAACATTCTACATGTTATATATCCATTATAAATTTATAATGGTAAAATCCAGCATCTATATGCATAGGCGGAATTTTTATATATGGAAAATTTCCGGGTTCAAATCCCAAACACAAGATTTCCGATTTTTTAAATCAAATTCCGCAGTTCGAAAAATCATAAACTTTTCTGTATATAGGCATAGAATATACCTGACCCTGGCCCCTAAAAACTCTCCGGGCATTTGCGCTGGCCCCTATTTCGGCGTCTCTGTACACTATGTACAGTGTACATGTACACTATGTACAGTGTACATGTACACTATGTACAGTGTACGTGTACATTATGTACAGTTTACACTATGTACAATATACACTATGTACAGTGTACACTATGTACAGTGTACATGATATAGTGTGCACTATGTACAGTGTACATGCGGCTCGTTATAATTACTGCCACGTTTTTATCCTTGCGAAACTCTTCGAGGCGGCTTTAAAAATAGCCAGACATACACAAACATAGTCACGCATATGTACACACATAGATCTCGCCCTATGACGTCTTTATACCGATGCCATACGGCTGTATATAAAAATAGCCGCTGCTGCCTCTGATGTTTTCAATGTTGAGCCTGCCGCTAGTCTTTTAGCTGTGAGCTTTGCATGCTACCATCATTAAATCTTAATCTAGGAAGTTCTTTAATCGTGATTCAGGCAATTGCTTATATATATATATATATATATATATGACCCTTAAGTAAAGTCTTCATTGCACACCCCCTCCCCAACTCCACATAAATCAACGTCTGACCCCCCCCGGTTATTTTTCCACAATTCACATACTATCTCTCCCCTTCCATGTATAAAACAGTGGAAATTTTGTAGGCCAATCGTCTGAACGTTTAAGGTCACTTAAAGGTCAGTCGCTAACAAACTTAATGATAATTATTCTATGAGTCGCGGTTTCTTTCGCTGTCGTTGTCGGTGGCGGCGCTAGGGGGGAACTAGGGGGGCTAACCCCCCCTAAAAAGGGCCATCCATTTTTTCCCCTTGTAAAAATAAAAAAATGGACGATTTACCCCCTTTAGGCCCCCAAAACTGAAATCCTGGCGCCGCCACTGGGACTCTTTGTCGCTCGATCTTGACTTCAGACTAGACAAATATTTCGCGTCTGACTCGTTCTGAGTAATATAGTTAAGCACAGAGGAGAGTTGCATGGATTGCTGGAAGGAAGGAACGAAGGAAGGATGAATCTTAGAACGGACTGCTTAAAAAATAGAGGGAATGATAAAAAGAATTGGCTGATTGATTGGCTGATTGACTGATTGATTGATTGATTGACTGACTGATTGACTGACTGATTGACTGACTAATTGATTGATTGATTGATTGATTGATTGATTGATTGATTGATTGATTGATTGATTGGTTGGTTGATTGATTGGCTGACTGATTGACTGATTGATTGATTGATTGATTGATTGATTGATTGATTGATTGATTGATTGATTGATTGATTGATTGATTGACGAACGAATGGATGGATGG
>OX457050.1:13664644-13674644 GCA_949752735.1 Lumbricus terrestris | reverse complement strand
GTCCGTCTCTCTGCCAGTCGCAGTCACTCTGTCTGCCAACCGCTGTATCTATACAACGCTTCCAATCCAAAAATAGTTACCTCAGACTGGAAGTCAGGCATGATGTACATAAGCAACAGCATCATAAGCAGCAGCATCATAAGCAGCAGTAGCAGCAGCAGCAACAGCAGCAGCAGCAGCAACAGCAGCTGTAGAAATGGACCTAAATCTCTCGGCACTAATTTCGCGATGCTAGAGCGACGACAGACCGCCAGATAGAGCAACAGATGAAGAGGCCTCGGAGGAGCTAAAAATGGTGGAATTCTATGGCGTGTCTAAGTAAGCATCACCCCATGCTGTGGCACATGCGTGTGCAAAAAACGACCCAGGCGTACAGGCCGCGTCCGGACGTAAGCGCCTCCTGCTCTACACGTGTGCACAACTGCACGTACGCAACGCAAACAGAACGCAAAGAGAGCGCATGTGAACGCGCAACACCCATACACACAATCATGCACAGTTTAGTTACACACATGTATGAACAAATGTATGTAACATTAAAATATGTATGTATGTATCGCAATTATTGTTCTCATGAATTTATATAGCGCCTCTTCAACAGAAACTCACCAGAGGCACTCCTGACCTGTCCTGAATATGGTTTACAAACGCATGTGGAAAAGGGTCAAAGAAAGACAAAGAAGTTCACTACGGAGACTCTTGCTAGGTAACTTATGCTAGAAAGATGGCCCGACCATAGTGAACTTATGCATGTATGCATGCATGTATGACTGTATGTATTTGTGTATGTTTTATGTAGCCCTATGTCTGTTTGTGTACATATGTATGTTTGTATGTATGCGTAGTATATATTGATGCATTTGTGTATGTTCCTGCGCATACTTTTTACGCATGGATGTGTGCATATGTGTACATATGTTTGCATGTGTATATATGTGTGTGTATGTATGTATGTTCTTAAAGCATGTGTGCGTGTGTGGCTGTACAATGTACATGTACATGTATGTACGCTGTGTACATGTCTGTCTCTATTACGTGCATATAATTATGCAGTGCACAGATATTATGTATGTTTGTAAAAGCACTATGATACAGTCTGACTCCTTTAAAACAATGTCGATTATAGATGAACCGTGCTTTGACAGGCACTTCAATCTCACACCATAATCATCACAAGTCTTATGTAGTGTGCACCGAGTACCTGTCAAAAGCGCCGTATAGGCTACATACATAATACATATAGACTACACGTGAGCTCTGAGCACCTATCAAAAAAGCACTGCACACGCAACTATTTATCTCAGCAAACTGAGATTGTTTTAAAGTAGCCTGACAAGTGTTTTCTCAACAGTCAAATACAATGGTGTCCGATAAGACCAATTATTGCGGGCGTTATGCTGTATTATGCAACCTGAACAGGGAGGCCTATAAAAACTGCACGGGAGGTTCGAGAGCCAACAGGACCACACGTATAAATTATATTCTTCTGTGGATGACGATGTCGAGGTATAGTATATACAGGTATAGACTTTCCTGAAACATTTTCCTCGGCTCTGAGTGGTTCTTGAAAGGTCCCCCGCTGCAGATATCCGTAAACATACGGATAAATATCCGCAGGTGAGTTAAGAAAACAAGAAGTGGGAACCACAGTTGCACTTCGGTTTGCAAACAACGGGATTCTGTCATTGAAGAGCACTTGAGAAATTGCATGATCTTGTCGGAGCGAATGGTAAAGTCTGTTTGGAAACAGATGGAAAACACATGGAGTTTTTTTGGGCGGTAAAACTTCGGTGTAGAAAAGTTAAGATACACGTTGTCAAAGATACGTATAACAATCGTGCATAGACACACAAGGGGCCGTCCATAAATGACGTCACGCAATTTGGGACGATTTTTCACCTCCCAACCCCTTTCGTCACACGTCGTCGCAAAAGTAAATGTAGCCTAATCGGATTTTAGGCCTATATAGCGGCCGTCTGTGGTTTCGACTCTGTTCATTTTTCAATGAATTTGATCGGGTGAGATCCTTCACCACCGCTCGCCCGTTTGAATGGACGCCACGACATTTAGGTCCCCGTGGGCGGACCGTGCTAGCCCGAGATTTTGAATCTCTGAAATAGCCACTTTCGGGAAGCGAACCGTGGCCCGTACGCTCTCTTTCAGAGTCGCGTACAGACGCACGGCCAGCGTTTTTACCGATGTAGCTATAACTGGGCCAGTCATGCCCTCTCAAATATGACGTCACGAAGCTCTGATGCATATGTTCATTCATTCATTCAGTCAGTCCGTCAGTCATTCATTCATTCACACATTCAAGTATTTATATAACCTTTTTCAAGGAAACTACTCAATGGTGCTCCTGACTCCAGCAGGGCCAAAAAGAGCAGTTTTCTAGTGCTTATAGAATGTGTCAGAAAATGACCTATAGGGAACAGGCGCAGCTCAAGGGGAGGCCATTCCATAACACCGGGCCATCCACAGAAAAAGCACTGCTTCGCGTGATGCAGGTGTACCGAGAGTACACTCCCCTTCCACTGAGCGTATACAGTGTAGGCCTACATTTAAATATACGGTCTATTATAGTATACACACATTATTGTATCCATATATGCAAGCTGAACGCAGTAGGCATGTATGTGTGCAATGTGCATAGTAGTTAGGTAAGTAAGTGCGGATAGGTAAGTAAGTAGACGGCGTACACTAATTCATGGAGGCGTCTATAAACTCTGTATCTTCATTCATAAAGAAGGAGATGCGGCAAGTGAAAGACAGATTGGCTTTCTGTCGACACTTCATCAGCCATGAGAGTAAGACTGAGACATTGGATGATCCGATGTTTAGTAAGCAAGTCCTGTACGCTCGTAAATCCACGCAGACGTCCAAAGGTGGGTGGATAGACCTATACACCTATAGGCCTAATAGACCTACAAGCGAACAACTGAGTTCTGAAGGAATGCTCCAAATGATGTGCACCTATCGAAGATGTTTCCTTCGCTTACGTTAGCGCAATAACTTAATTAATGCTGCTAATTAATGCTGCATTCCGTTAGCGCAATAACAATTAATGCTGCATTCCGTTAGCGCAATAACAATTAATGATGCATTCCGTTAGCGCAATAACAATTAATGTTGCATTCCTGCTTTATGTAGGCCCGTCTGGCACGACAGTAGACGTAGAATAATTGTCTGTTCGTCCTACATATGAGATCAGGTGTGTGGGAAGAAGCTGTATAAAAATTGTAGAAAAATAACTGTGGGGTCATATAATGATCCTGCAAGTGGAGTTGGATGTGCAAAGACGACCTAAGCATGGGGGTTCCAAGAAAGACTATGGGCGGAGGTGGAAACCCACAACCCAGAGCAGTTCTCACCTGGGAGGAAGTTGAGATGGCGACGAAAGAGTGGGTCAGTGGGATGGAGTGGAATTTAAAATGTATATTACGGTAGGGGTTCAACCCAAAATAAATAATTTTTGAATTTTACGTCTTTTGCAACCATATCCATTTGAAACACCCAAAGGAAAAACACCCCCGATTATATTTCCTACCCCCCTCCTCCCATGGGTAGATAGAATGAATCGCTCTCATGATTTTAAATTTGTCAGGTTGTGAATATAATTATAATTACTATTGATTTTATCTGTCCAATTATGGGAGTAAAAGGAAACTTTTGTAAATGTAATTGTAAAGAGCTATCCTGACTAGGCCTACTAAGCAACACTCGTCAATTCGTCCGATATTTGTTTACATTACTTTACAATCAACATTAGTTACTTTTCCGCTAAATGTTCAGAATAGGTTTTCCAACCACAACAGTGGCCCCGCGTCAATTCTTTCGAGATTTGTTTAAGGTCATCCTGCGTTACTTTCGCTAAATATTATAAGCAGCTTTTCAAAACACCACAGTGGCCCAGCGTCAATTTGTTCCAGATTTGTTTAAGGTTAGTCTACTTTAATGGAGAGGATACATCATGACTGTCGCCAGAGTTCCAAGAGCTGACGGCACCAGGTGACCAGATGAGTCTACTTTACATTTCGCTAAATGTTGCAAACAGCTTTTTCCAACCAGCACAGCGGCAGCGCATAAATTCTTTCAAGATTAAATTGTTTAAGGGTAGACTTCGCTACTTTTCTCTAAATGTTATAAATAGCCATCCTATAATTATATCCTCCTCATAGGACATGCAGTCAATTCATCCAATGTCTGTTTATTCCATGAGATTTACGATATCAGCAGGAAAACAAAGAAATTCTTCTGCTTCGGCGCAGGCTCTATTTGTATACGCTGCAGCGGCACCCTTTACTCGGCATTAGCCGATCATCTTTCATAAGAGCAACACCGGTTCCCTGTTGCCTTTGGCAGCATGGTGCATTTACGTAAGCTGGCAAGCAGTTAATACAGCACTCAGCACTCGAGCGCGCCAAACTATGTCTCAAATAGGCAGGCACTGATGCAATGACATCGTGGAATGATAATATAATCAACTGTCTGGCAAAAATATTTCAATCAATGTGGTCATTGCAGTTAATACAGGAAAAGCAATGTCTGGAATCGACAGATATTGTTGTGACTGATATGCAATGGCATGAAGAAGAAGAAGAGCAAGAAGGATAACAGTACCTTAAGCTATCGTGGTCCTTATAAGTCAGAGCGAGAATTGCGGGGAGGGTTGAGTGGTCCTACCTTAGTCCTTCTAAAGACCCCATTGCAAAGTCCTAATTATTGAACACCCCTACTCAACATAGTGGGGGGCGGTGGTGTAGTGATGGCGTCGTTGCCTTGGAGCCGGAAGGTTCGAGTTTCGAATCCACCTCAAGTCGCCGCGTATACGGGACCTTGAGCAAGTCCTTCACTCACAATAATTGCTCTGTTTCAATACAATACAATACAATACAATACAATACAATACAACACAATTGCAGTTGCGCCGTCGAGGAGTGTATGCTGCACCTCTGCGTTTTATATGCAGTTGTATTGTATTGCATAGCATTGTATTGTACTGAATTGTATTGTATTGTGTAGTAACCTATACAGTTTTAATACACACAGGTGCATATACGCACAGGTGCTTGTTGCATTGTATTGTATTGTATTGCATTGTATTGTATAGCGTTGTATTGTATTGTATTTGTTCTGTATTCTATTGCATTGTATAGTAACATACACACAGGTGCAGTGGTTAGCACGCTGGAATAGTTATGCAAGAGCTAGAACTGTCTGGAAGGCAACATCAATTATTGCCTTGCCTGCAGCTTTATAACAGTCAATACCTTGCAACCCAAAGGGGAGTCTGGTCTATGCAGATTTCGATTAGAGTCGGCATGCAGTCCAGATACACCCAACAGAACAACAGAAGAGGTGAACACCTAAATGAGTTTGTCCGACCTCTGTTTTCGCAACTCATGCAGCTCGCCCCATTCCCCATCATATCCGTGGCAAAGCGGTACTAGCCGCCGCAAACAATAGACTAATTTCCGAGACCAATCTCGCGGCTTAGCATTGTTGTTGCACTTCAAAGGCTAACAACGACGAAATTCCTGGGGTAAAAAATACGCAACACGTCTTACGTAATTATCTTCTTAGGATAAAATACTTTAGATATCCGCGGCGACAAAGGTCACTTTGTAGGTCGGGTCCTTGCCAAGGTCACGCATCAAGGACCTTGACAAGGACTTTGAGAATCTTCTGTTAGAAGCCACAAACTGTCAACTTTCAAAATTACTGTTAAAGTTGAATTGGTGTAGAAATTATTACAGATTTGTAAACCAGTTTCGACTGCAATAGGCTAGAAGGCTATTCTGTTTTGAGAAGATAAAGCTCAGATATTTTCCGATTCAGTGGTCACTTAGGCAATTCGATTAACTAGAAATACGTCCAATACACTTTAATTTTAAATCAAACTTCACAGATAATTATTAAGTGCTAAGCAAAGCATCAGTCAACTTCAAAACGAAACAAGTCACGCAATTAAACAGGTAATCATTGCTTACCTGTAGGAAACAAACAGAAGGTGTTCCGTAACGGAACAAGAGGAGGAGGCAGTAACGGAGGGCGAGGAGTAGGAGGAGGAGGAGGCGGCGGCAAAGGAGGATACTCTCTCTCCTTACAGAACGCTTCTTTCTACCGTCCGAAAGTTCAGCGACTCCTCTGAAGCTTCCTCGCTTTGACCAACCGACGAATGGTTTCAAGAGAACAGATCATCAGCACAGCAGCTGCTTCTGCAGTCTCCCTTGCAGCTGCCAGCATCGCCGCCGTTCCTTTCTTCAGCATCTCCTTTAGGTGGCACTGGCTGCACGCGCCAACGTTTCAGCCGCTGCAGCACATCTACCAGCAGCCTCTCCATCACTGTTTGTCTGTCTGTCTCTATCTCTCTCTGTTTCTGGCTCTCTCTCTCTCTCTCTCTCTCTCTCTCTCTCTCTCTCTCTCTCTCTCTCTCTCTCTCTTTCTGTCTCTGTCTGTCGCTCTTTCTGCCTGTCTATCTGTGTCTTTCTGTGTCTCTCTGTGTATCTGTCCCTTTGTCTCTTTCTCTCTGTGTCTCTGCCTGTCTGTTTGTCTGTCTGTCTCTCTCTTTGTCACTCTGGCTGTCTCTGTCTTTGTCTCTGTATCTGTGCTTTTATCTGTGTGTCTGTGTGTGTCTATGTGTGTCTGTGTGTGTCTGTGTGTGTCTGTGTGTGTCTGTCTGTCTCTTTCACACTCTCTTCTCTCCTCTTTGTATATCACTCACACTCTCACTCTATTTCCTCACCATGTCTCTGTCTATGCATGTAGGTTTCACTGTTTCTCTCTGTCTGTTTGTGCGTCTGAATCCATCTTTGTTTTTCTGCCTATCTGTCAATCTTTCTGTATAATATAAGTATTCCGGGAGTTGACTATTTTTCTCTCTATCTGTCTGTCTGTCCGTCTCTGTGTCTGCCTGTCTCTCTTTCTACCTGTATATCTACCCATGTGTATAGGCCTAAAGCTGACACCTCACAGTGACGAGTGCCAACCGGCGAAACAGTCGAACCAGAGAAAATAATGAAAATAATGTTTTGAATAATACAAAGCAGGCGGTTCCCGCGCTTGATCGCAGGACTTAGAAAAAATAAATAGCATCATGCTCTTTGTTTTTTGTGACTCACGTCCCGCATTTCGCATTTGTAATCATAAGACGTTCTCTAAACATGTGCGTATGCCTCCGTATTTGTTTGTATGTTTGTATGTGCACTTGTTATAGCGCACAGTCAAGCTATCTGCTCGGAGGCGCTCCCGACTACAGAGCGGACACTGCATTGGAATTTCACGCCGAAGCGCTGAGCAATTGAGAGTGAAGGACTTGCCTAGGGTCCCTACGCGGCGACTTGAGGTGGATTCGAACCTACAACACTTCGAAGGCTGCAAGGCGACACCATCGCGCTCCACAAATATTGTGTGTACTAGGCTATGTCATTTTAAAACACTTGCCCGCGCTTTCACAATAAAAAATGAATTAACTTTCCTCCTCTTCCTCTTTTTCTTTTTCTTCTTTTTCCTTTCCTCATCCTCCTCGTCCTCCCCGTCCCCTTCTTCTTCCCATTCCTCTTCCCTTTCCCCTTCCCTTCCCCTCCCTCCTCCTCCTCCTCTTCTTCTTCATCTTCATCTTCATCGTCTACTGCTTCCTCTTCTTCTTCTTCTTCTTCTTCTTCTACCTCTATTTATTCTTCTCCTCCTCCTCCTCTTTATTCTTCTTATTCCACTTCTTCTTCCTCCTCCTCCTCCTCCTCCTCCTCGTCCTCCGCTTCCTCTTTCCCCTTCTCCTCCTCCTTCTCCTCCTCCTCCTTCCCCTTCTCCTCCTCCTCCTTCTCCTCCTCCTCCTCACTCAATGACATCTTGTTTTAGGTGCAACATTGGTTGATAAACCTTGTCCATTTTGACCTGTTCTGCTGAAGTTTCTCATAAAATATTGATGATAATGCATAGACTATAAGTGACTTGTGTAGCCCCAGTGGTTGAGGTCATACTGCAAAGATCTGGCGTTAGGTTTCCAGGTGCGTTCAAGTGCTTTGAGGTCGTTGGAAAGGCAGCGAAAGATCCAGCTGGTCTTTTCCACTTCGAGGAAGGCGACGGATCTGAAGTAGAATCGGAGAGTAGGCTACACGACTGTTTTCAATTAGACCTTCTGCTCTGGCAATATGGCGTAAGGCCACTCCCTGGCAGTCTGCTGCTGAGGCCGAAAAAAACAGATTGAGCACATGCCTAAGGTCTATAGGTCCATGGTCTATTATAGACCTTGTGGCTATTCTTAGACTTCAGGCGAAGGTAACCAACCAGGGATTTTTTTAGAGTGCCGTTCCATACAAAATTTGCAGTTCTAAAGGCCCTTTAAATATGGATCCATTAAAATACTCAAAGCTGTTTTTAAGGAATTTTTAGAACGGGACAGCCCCTTCTTTCCTTTCCCATCCTCCATGGTAAATTACTTCCAATAGGACAATGACCATTTTCTCTAGTTTTAACTGTACAGATGTGCTTCTAAAGCTGCACAAATACATTTTAGAACTGCACATTTCGTGTACAACTGCACGTTTAAAAAGCCCTGAAAATACTTATGGAAGTTATGCACAAACGATTGTCCACTTGTTTGCATGCTTAATTATTTGATTGATAGACCGAACAATCGATTGATTGAACACAAAAGGCAATCCAATATTAAAATTAGTCAACCTGTAGTCAGCTGATGTAATGAACGTGAACAAGGCATAAAAGGGAAGCGGAGAGACATCGTCTTCAATAGTCAATACAATGACCCTTAGCGCAAGACGCTATGCAATGACCAGCCAGCATTCACTGCTGCCATCTAGCGAGTCTAAGAAAGATTATTTACGTTCGCTAGGTAGCAGCACTGCACAGTTAGCTCGGTCGAGTGCATTGGAGGGACTTGTCATCATTGGGTCTAATAGACAAGATAGGTGGAATCGTGGAGACGCCGAACCCTGTATCGAATGTAGGGTTGCCAGGCGTCCGGTAATGAACCGGACAGTCCGGTATTTACACGAACTGTCCGGTCAGAAATTTCAGACATTACCGGACATGGCTGTGTCCGGTAAATAATTATTGCTAGCAACAAGTGTATTTGGAGTGTATAGTTTCTTGGGGCCATGAAAATATCTGCTTACGATTTTCCCGCGTATGGATCGCCTTGTGAAACAAAGCCAAATTTATAGCCTACACACCGATCATCGTCGAAATGACGGCGTCGTTAAATAAACTATCATAACAGAGCCAAACATGTGCATGAAGCACGGGTCATACTAGCCTGTATACCTTGTGCGTATAAAGTTGGAGGCTGGATTCGTAGTTCAAATGATGGCTGAACCGAATCTCCGTATTTAGGCCATGTCGCTGCCTGTCTGTTTGCTCGTCTGTCTGGCTCTCTCTGCACGATATCCCTCTCTCTGTCTGTCTATCTATCTCTCTCTTTTCCCTTAAGGCTTAAACACGGACGCTTGTAGGTCTAATCTGTCCGTGCTTATCTGCCTCTCTATCTCTGTCTGTCTGTCTGTCTGACTGTGTCAATCTGCCACTCTAGCTCGCTCTGGTCTTTCTAGCCTGTCTCTGAACCACCCCTCCCCATTGATTAATTATATCTGTCTGAGTACAAAGATGATGCGATCGCATTTAGCTTTGAAGGTCTACAGGTCAACTGAGGTTATCTACAGAATGAAACGGAGTGCTAAAATCGTTAAATGTATTTTTAATATTGTTTAATATCCGAATTCAGTCATTACTCATTCGTACCGGCGCCAAATTTTCAAATTAGCCACTATCATAATTATATACATATAAGTCTATGCATAATTTTATCCACCCTTCAGATCTATCATATATAGGCCTTGCTGTAGATCTACTTGGCTGAGTTTCCAAACGGACGTCTGGATTTAAAAAGCCAGTTTATCTAGGCGTCCGTGGTTTGGCTCTCACATTGCAACTTTAAAACATCCCCGGCACCGATACTGCCGTTTATATATGTGTGTGTGTATAT
>OX457050.1:13557717-13664444 GCA_949752735.1 Lumbricus terrestris | reverse complement strand
TGTCATCATCGGGTCTAATAGACCAGTGGTTCCCAAACTTCAGCAGTCCGCGGACCGGCAAGAATTTTTGGTGAAGCTCGCGAACCGCTAAATTTGACCTAAATGGCGATGGCAAACAAAGCGACGTAAATTATAAAAACCTCTAAAATATAAGGCTATATGCAATTAGCCTACATTTACATGTCCTTGAAGCCTTATTTGTTTAAGATTTGTTACGAGTATTTTCGCTTGAACTGTCGGTTATTTTTCACCTTGGACGTGCTGTTTGAACAAAAAGCCACTTCTGAATCATTATTATCTTCGCTCTGAGTTTCTGAGCAATCAAGCTCATCATTCGCTGTTTTTTTTATATTAAAAAACCTGTCCAGATTTGTTTGCTTACCTTTGCTCATTTTTTATTCAAAGACATTTGTTTATATTTCAACTAAAAGTTTTATAGGCCTACTATGTTAGAATTTTTTATTCTGCATCCGGCGTTTACTAGGCAAATAGGCCTAAGCTCGAAAACTGACTGCAGTCACCAAAGTAGTAAATTTTAAATAAATTTAAATTGTCTGAATTTGCCATCTGGCAAGCTAAAATAAGGCCCGTTGATTTATTTCAAAATTTTAATTTGTAAGACAGAAATTTGAATAAATTTTGGACAACAAAGCGAATAATTTCACAATTTCAAACAAATAAACTAACAATTACAGTTTATTTAGCTTATTTTTAACTCTTCTCCGCCGACCGGCGATCATACCTCCGCGGACCGGTGCCGGTCCGCGGACCACCACTTTGGGAACCACTGTAATAGACAAGATAGGTGGAATCGTGGAGACGCCGAACCCTGTATCGAATGTCGAGTTTATTTTATAGGGAAGAAAGACTAACCTATTATAGTAATAGGCAGAAAGGCTTAAAAGGCGTAGAAACTATATTTAAATATTGGTTCCTGATCAAGGATGGAAGAGCGATTTTTGACAGAGTAGGCTACACGCCTATCGGACCGCTATTAGGCCCCATGTTTGCTTGCTTGTGTATCGCCTTGCATATTTGCATCTATAAATGCATTGCATTGTATTGTTTTGTATTGCATTGCATTGTATATGAGACTTTATAAAGCGCCGCTTGCAGTGCCAGCTATCCCAGAGACTCTCTCTGATGCCCCGATAAGTTGATTGTGTATAATACATGCTACTTAAAACCGGCATGGCAGGAATTGCATGAGTACAGTGTCAACAAAAGCGAGGTCGCGGGAACCAGCTTATCCACAGGCGCTTAATAAAAACAAAATCGATAGGCAGGGGTACAGATCTGGCATTGAGTGGGCTAACTCGATCAGCAGTCGTGTCAATAAAATCTGACAACGAAAATAAAATAACATTTGTACACTCTTGAGTTTAATCTTCATTGCATTAACAGCTCTAGCAGAAATTAGGCCCATTATAATATGGCCTAACAATTACTGAAATGGTATGAATGAAATTTGAGCTAAAGGAGAAAGTCAGCGTCCTCACCAATTTAGCAAATGAGATACATAAGTCACTGAAAGCTGTTCTGTGGTTTAACCGAATTCGCAATTCGCAAAAAGTAGTCTCTGAGAAATTATGGGGGGAGGGGATTTGAAAAAGTATATTTGAATAAGTCAGTTCCATTGTTGAGTTCCATTGTTGAGTAGATTTCGAAAATTTCTTCTCGGATTAATTTTGCAGATCGTCTTTTGGTATCTGCTGGAATCTTTGCCTCCAAGAAGAAGAAGACGAAGAAGACGACGACTTCGTCTGCTCGAAGACATCAGACATCTAGACATCACACAAGCATCACATTTATTAGGTCTACCATCAATAAGCGGATCATCATAGTGTACAGACAACAACCGTTTTATACACAGGAATGGAATCTTCTTATTTAAACCTTTACCAACAAGTCGGTAAAGGTTAACGTCGTTATAGAAGTTTTTCGAGGATAGTCGAGGTCCCGAAAATTTTTAATTTTTTTACAAAATGAAGGCATTCATTTATTAGGCCTACATGATGATGATGATGATGATGATGATGATGATGATCATTGGCTTTTACGCCCCTGGGGATGAGACTGAGTGAGGTGGTTTCCCGTTGCCTTCCTCACAGACAATTGTGGGTGACCAACTTGTCCAAGGTCGCTACGCAGTGGCTTGAGGTAGATTCTAACCTGCGACCCTTCGGTCACAAGGCGACGAAGTTACCGCTACACCACCGCGTCCCGCAACATTATAGGCTACAAATGTTAATAATTCAAATAAGATATTAGATACGTGTCTACTTAGTTAGTATGCTCTGCTTCTAATGCGGAGAGCACGGGTTTCGAATTCCCTTGATGTTGCAATGCATTGGCTATAATTTTAATTTGGCGGCTATGCCCTCCCCCCCATCCACTTGCGGCTACGCTTAGCGGCTTAGGCCTATCACATTTTCACTTATGAATCAACTGTCTGTAGATGCAAAGTGTAGAATAGTGATAATAGGCTAATCAAACATTAAAATCTAATCTACTCAATAAGTAAACCTTGTGAAAATGTGAGCCTTACCTTTTGCGAATGTCGTCTGCAAGCCCTCTGTACATCGGGATTTTGAACGCCTGTCGTAGGATATCGCTTGTTGTAGTAGTTTTAGACGGTCTGATGAATTTTCATGCACGATCGGTCAAGGATGCATGACGCCCAGTCCATTCGGTCACGTGTAGGCATATCATCGGAATATATTTGAAGAAGAATGTGCATACTAGTAGTTTTAGACGGGTCGATGAAGTTACGATGATCGGCCAACGATGTTTCTATTTATTTATTTCTCCATATCTTTAGCGCCCATTCATACTGTCTCCTTAGAGGATCTCCCAACTACAGCGGACTGCATTGTAGTTGCACGCCGAAGCGCAAGAGCAATTGCAAGTGAAGGACTTGCTCAAGGTCCCTACGCGGCGGCTTGAGGATGGATTCGGATTCGGAGCCCGACGGCTCGAGGTCACCGAACACCCCACAACACCACCGCGCCCCACTAAAGTTTCACGTGTATAGGCATATCTCTGGAATCTCTTGTTGTCGATCTTGCACACCGTCCATCAGTTTTAGAACGTCTGATGAATTTACGAATCGGTCAGCAACACATGAGTGACATGACGCCCAATCCCTCGGTAGCGCGTAGACATATCCTGCACTGCTGATTCCATGCTTTCCAGTGTAGATAGTAGTTTGACGCATGGAATGGTCTCTTCACATCTCTCGGTCTGCCTTTGTGTCGCTCATTCAAGATCTGTTATAATTTCATCTGCAGAGTAGAGACTGTTTTGTTAAAGTCCGGCTCACACACAACTAAACGCTGTCGCTTGGGTAAGGTTCAAGGCGCGCGAATGTCGTCTGCAAGCTCCCTGTACATCGGGATTTTGAACACCAGTCCTGTCGTAGGATATCTCTTGTTGTAGTACTAGTAGTTTTAGACGGTCTGATGAATTTAAATGCACGATCGGTGAACGATGCATGACGCCCAGTCCCTTCGGTCACGTGTAGGCATAATATCCTTGGAATCTTTTTGAAGAAGAATGTGCAGCCGATATGTCCACGTTTTCCAAGTCCATTTCGCTGCACATACGACCACTGTTGGTACTGTTCAGCAAACATTATACAAAATGCATTAGACTACAATTAAATATACAGATGAGATAGTTACAGATAAAAGAAAGAAGAGGAGGAGGGAGAATGAGAGGAACGATGAAAAGGAAGCGAAAAAGAGGAATCAAAGTGGTCTTTCAAGCTTCAATAACTTAAGAGGAGGACATAGGTTTGTGAGGCGTCCTATCGACATTTTTTTAGCTTTACGATTGAAGGCGGGTGACCAGTCATATTCCACGCCGTCAAGTATCAGATTAATTAAAAGTGAACATCACTATAATTATGTGCCCCACACCATGTCCACGAAAGAAAGTCTGACCTGTAAGTACTGCAGCCTTTGAAACAGAAGACATAGAGAGATTACAGAGAGGATTCTTTACTTCAGCAGTCACGAAGAAGCGTAGAATAGCGTGAGGAATAGATTTAAATATGATAGCATACACGTAGCTAACGGAAGCCTACTGCATGGTTAGTGTGCTCTGTTTCTAACGCGGAAAGCACGGGTTTCGAATCCCTTGATTGTCTTGATGCTGCTATGCATATCAAAAGGCTATAATTTTAATTTGGCGGATAGTCTACGCCCCTCATCCACTTGCGGCTACGTTTATCACATTGTCAATTATGAATCAACTGTAGGCCTATGTATATGCAGAGTAGGCATAAATCAAACAGTAAAATCTAACCCACAGAATAATAAATCTTTGCTAAAATTTCAAAATTTGAGCCTTACCTTAAGCGAATGTCGTCTGCAGGCTCTCTGTACATCGGGATTTTGAATGCCTGTCGTAGGATTTCTCTTGTTGTAGTAGTTTTAGACGGTTTGATGAAGTTGCATGCACGATCAGTCAACGATGTATGACGCCCAGTCCCTTCGGTCACGTGTAGGCATCTCCTTGGAATCTTTATGTTGTCAAACGTGCATACTAGTAGTTTCAGCGGGCCCGATGAAGTCACGATGATCGGCCAACGATGTTTCTATTTATTTATTTCTCCATTTCTTTAGCGCCCATTCATAATGTCTCCTCAGAGGATCTCCCAACTACAGCGGACTGCATTGTAGTTGCACGCCGAAGCGCAAGAGCAATTGCAAGTGAAGGACTTGCTCAAGGTCCCTACGCGGCGGCTTGAGGGTGGATTCGGATTCGGAGCCCGACGGCTCGAGGTCACCGAACACCCCACAACACCACCGGCCCCACAAAAGTTTCACGTGTATAGTTTCACATCTCTGGAATCTCTTGTTGTCGATCTTGCACAGCGTCCATCAGTTTTAGACCGTCTGATGAATTTACGAATCGGTCAACAACACATGACGACCAGTCCCTCGGTAGTGTGTAGACATATCCTGCGCTGCTGATTCATTCCTTTCCAGTGTAGGCATAGTTAGTAGTTTGACCCACATCTCTCGGTCCGCCTTTGTGTCGCTCATTCAAGATCTGTTATAATTTCATCTGCAGTGTAGAGATTGTTTTTTAAAGTCCGGCTCACACATAACTTAACGCTGTCAATTGGGTAAGGTTCAAAGTGCGCGATTTTCTTTATTAGTATTTGTAGAGTTTTCTTTTCACGCCGCGTGGCGGTTGGTTCTTCTCACGAGTGAGATCCTTGCATTTAGAAGTGGAAGTTTCTTTTTGATCGTCACTGGTTTTCTGTTCGGTGAAGATGCTCGGAATTCTTTCTTTGTTTCGTTGCTTCTTTGTTTCTTTGTAGTGAATTATTCAACCAGGTCGAGTATTAGTGAAGAGTTGTAGAGTAGTAGAGTTGCGGATGGTTGTCCTACTAACGGGTTGGAATTTGACATTCGTCGATTTCTCTTTGTTGAAGCTGCTGGGGTTTCTTTCTTGTTGTGATTTATTCGATCACTCGAGTAGTGAATGGTTCTTCTTTTAGGTAGTAGTTTCTTTTATCATCATCTCTTTGTTGAAGCTGATCTGGTTTCTTTTTTGTTGTGATTTATTCGATCAGGTCGAGTAGTTAATGGTTCTTCTTTTAGGTAGTAGATTCTTTTTTATCATCATCTTTTTGTTGAAGCTGATCTGGTTTCTTTTTTGTTGTGATTTATTCGATCAGGTCGAGTAGTTAATGGTTCTTCTTTTAGGTAGTAGATTCTTTTTTATCATCATCTCTTTGTTGAAGCTGATCTGGTTTCTTTTTTGTTGTGATTTATTCGATCAGGTCGAGTAGTGAATGGTTTTTCTTTTAGGTAGTAGTTTCTTTTTTATCATCATCTCTTTGTTGAAGCTGATCTGGTTTCTTTTTTGTTGTGATTTATTCGATCAGGTCGAGTAGTGAATGGTTCTTCTTTTAGGTAGTAGTTTCTTTTTTATCATCGTCTCTTTGTTGAAGCTGATCTGGTTTCTTTTTTGTTGTGATTTATTCGATCAGGTCGAGTAGCGAATGGTTCTTCTTTTAGGTAGTAGTTTCTTTTTTATCATCATCTCTTTGTTGAAGCTGATCTGGTTTCTTTTTTGTTGTGATTTATTCGATCAGGTCGAGTAGCGAATGGTTCTTCTTTTAGGTAGTAGATTCTTTTTTATCATCTTCTCTTTGTTGAAGTTGCTTGGGTTTCTTTCTTGTATTGATTTATTCGATCAGGTCGAGTAGTGCTTGGTTCTCCTCATTTTTAGGTAGTAGTTTCTTTTTGATCGTCACTGGAATTTCTTCTATTTGGTGGAGCTGCTCTGGTTTCTTTCCCTTCAGTGGTTGATTTCCATTATGAGGACGAGTTGCGTATGGTTGTCCTCCACACGGGTTGGAAAATGACATTCGGAAGTACTCTATGAGATTGATGTGAAGTCCTTCAGAGTCTGTCTTCAAAGTGCTCGATTGTCATTCTCGCGTGCAGTAATAGAGTTCATCTTCAATGCATTCGTGTTCAAAACTGTGACTTCCACTTTCCCAATGAGCAACTGTTTTTGTTTTCGTTCCCAGCATTCATCCATTCCCTCACTCCATCGTTCCGTCAGTCAGTCCGTCATCTAATCATTCCTTCATTCCATCCGTCATTCCTTCATTCCATCCGTCATTCATTCATGCCGTCAGCCTTTCAGTCAGTCAGTCAGTCTTTCAGTCAAGCAGTCAGTCAGTCATTTAGTCAGTCAGTAAGTCAGTGAGGCAGTCAGTCAATCAGCCAGCCAGTCAGCCAGCCAGTCAGTCGATTTATATAACGACTCTTTAAGTTATACTTCTCAGAGGCATTCTTAGCCTTTCCACCAATTAACCTCGTAAATAAGTCCCGGATAAACAATTAAGTGGTGTAGACCCAAAGTAAACCCGATTCCAGGTAGATGGCGTTTCCAGTCTATTTCCTTACCGGCTAAGATGTAATACCAAGTAGATGTGATATCCCGTTCCCATCACTGACCCGATGCTATTATACCAAGAATACATGGGAGTCCCCTGTCCAAGCCCGTGCAGAAAAGGAAATTTTTAAAAGATGTAGATGTATCTTCGTCACCACTTCTGTACGAAAAGGGAGGCTATCTCTTCATCCGAGCCTTTTCGAAGTTAACTATAATAGTTCATCGGCTGACTTTGGACTATGGCGTCCTTTGTTCGTTTCTCTCCATATTTCAACTAATGTCAGGTTGGGTCTATGCCCATTTTTTGGGCTGAATCAGCTGGATTGACATAATGGCATCCTTTTCGAAGTTAAGTTCGTCCAATCGGTAGTTAAACTGATGTCGGATGGGCTTATAGTATTTTTTTAGTAATCGAAATCGAATTAATTGTCCCTTTTGTCTAATCATCCTTTGCTTAATGTTTTAAGAAATTGACTGAGTTGGGTTTAGGACATCCTTTCTGAAGTTAACCAAATGTCGTCTTTTCCATATTTCAACTGATGTCGGGCTGGGTTTATATTATTTTGTTTTTTAGTCATCGATATCGAATTTTCTGTTTCGTCTGATGACCTTTTCTTTCTGCTTTTTCAATTGAAGTCCGGTGAGTTTCTATAGTTTATTGGCTGAGTTGGGCTTACGACAACTTTTTCGAAGTTAAGTTAACCGTTTGTCGTCTTTTCCATATTTCAACTAGGCCTAATGTTGGGCTGTGTTTATATTTGTTTTTAAGTCATCGATATCGAATGTTCTTTTTCTGATGAGCTTTTCCATAATTTTATATTGGCTTAGTTGGGTTTAGGGCATCATTTCCGAAGTTGACCGATTGTCGTCTTTTCCATATTTCAACTGATGTCGGGCTATGTTTATATTTGATTTTTCAGTCATCGATATCGATTTTTTTGTCTGATGACCTTTTCCATAATTTTTTTCATTGTGCGGGATGGGTTTAGGGCATTTTTTCTGAAGTTAACCAATTGTCGTCTTCCATATTTCGAATGATGTCAGGCTGGGTTTATATTTGTTTTTTAGTCATGGATATAGAATTTTCTTTTTTGTCTGATTGCCTTTCCTTATTTTTTTATTGGGTGAGTTGGGTTTATGGCATTCTTTCTGAAGTTAACCGATTGTCGTCTTTTCCATATTCAACTGATGTCGGGCTGGGTTTATATTAGGTTTTTTTAGTCATCGATAACGAATTTTCTTTTTAGTCTGATGACCTTTTCTGCTTTTTCAAATGATGTCCGGAGGGTTTCTATAGTTTATTGGCTGATTTGGCTGAGTTGGGCTTATGACATCTCTTTCGAAGTTAAGTTCGTCCATTTGGAAGTTCAGCTGATGTCGGGCGGGCTACTTGTCTTTAGTCATCGATATCGAATTTTCTTTTTTGTCTGATGACCTTTTCTGCTTTTTCAAATGATGTCCGGAGGGTTTCTATAGTTTATTGGTTGAATTGGCTGAGTTGGGCTTACGACATCTCTTTCGAAGTTAAGTTCGTCCATTTGGAAGTTCAGCTATTGTCGGGTGGGCTACTTGTCTTTAGAAATCGATGTCGAATTTTCTGTTTCGTCTGATGACCTTTTCTCTATTTTTTAAGTTGTATCAGTTGGGCTTAGGACATCCTTTCCGAAGTTAACCGATTGTCGTCTTTTTCATATTTCAACTGATGTCGGGCTGGGTTTATTTTTTGTTTTTAGTCATCGATTTCAAATTTTCTTTTTCTCTTAACCTTTTATATATTTTTTTATTGGGTGAGTTGGGTTTAGGGCATCCTTTCCGAAGTTAACCGATTGTCGTCTTTTCCATATTTCAACTGATGTCGGGCTGGGTTTATATTAAGTTTTTTAGTCATCAATTTCGAATTTTTTCTTTTGTCTGAAGACCTTTTCCATATTTTTTTTATTTGGTGAGTTAGGTTTAGGGCATCCTTTCTGAAGTTAACCGATTGTCGTCTTTTCCATATTTCAATATTGGTGTCGGGCTGGGTTTATATTTGATTTTTTAGTCATCGATATCGAATTTTTTTGTCTGATGACCTTTTCCATAATTTTTTCCATTGTGTGGGATGGGTTTAGGGCATCCTTTCTGAAGTTAACCGCTTGTCGTCTTTTCCATGTTCAACTGATGTCGGGCTGGGTTTATATTAAGTTTTTTAGTCATCAATTTCGAATTTTTTCTTTTGTCTGAAGACCTTTTCCATATTTTTTTTATTTCGTGAGTTAGGTTTAGGGCATCCTTTCTGAGGTTAACCGATTGTCGTCTTTTCCATATTTCAATATTGGTGTCGGGCTGGGTTTATATTTGATTTTTTAGTCATCGATATCGAATTTTTTTGTCTGATGAATTTTTCCATAATTTTTTTATTGGGTGAGTTGGGTTTAGGGCATCCTTTCTGAAGTTAACCGCTTGTCGTCTTTTCCATAATTCAACTGGGTTTATATTAGGTTTTTTTAGTCATCGATTTCGAATTTTATGTCTGATGACCTTTTCTGCTTTTCAAATTTTGTCCGGAGGGTTTCTATAATTTATTGGTTGAATTGGCAGAGTTGGGCTTAATCGTAAACTCGAGATTTCTAAAGCGCCACTCGAAAGCCAAGCGCAGGGCACCAGCTTATTCACGAGCGCTGCGTTGCGTTAGAAGGGTTGTCCATGAGAATAGTCCGTGGTGGTCCGGGTCGAGTTACCATTGGATCAGGATCAAATGCGTTGTGTTAGAAGGGTTGTCCGTGAGAGTAGTCCGTGGTGGTCCGGGTCGAGTTACCATAGGGTCAGAGGGGCGGAACAGCTACTAAGGTGGGTGTCGTCTGGGCCGGGAATTGGAGGGTGGAGGATCAGTTGAGATAGGGTAAGAGATCGTGAAAAGGAGTGTCTTAAGTTTCGAATGAAAAGCCCGAGGTGTGATGGACAGAGGAGCCTGAGGAAGGTTATGGTGTGTGATTAGAAATGATGATGAAGGGACTGAAAAGGATCGGAATTCAGGAGGCAGATCATTCCAAAGGCGTGGTGCTGAGATGGATATGGCTCGGTTGGAGAACTTGAGATGACTTGTGACCGGGAGTCGAGAAAGTGTAAGGCAGGCGGATGATCGGGTAGAACGGGTAGGCTGGATGGTGAAGAGTTCGCGAAGATAACTGGGCTGGGAGCATTGTAAAGAGTTGTAAGTTAAGGAGAGAACTTTGAAGTGGATTCGCTCTGGGATTTTCAGCCAGTGAAGAGACTTGAGGACAGGGGTGATGTGATGATGTCTGGGTGTTCTGGTGACGGCTCTAGCTAGAGAATTTTGAATGAGTTGGCTTATGACATCTCTTTCGAAATTAAGTTCGTCCATTTAGAAGTTCAGCTGATGTCGGGTGGGCTACTTGTCTTTAGTCATCGATATAGAATTTTCTTTTTTGTCTGATGACGTTTTCTGCTTTTTCAGATGATATCCGGGGGTTTCTATAGTTTATTGGCTGAATTGGCTGAGTTGGGCTTACGACATCTCTTTCGAAGTTAAGTTCGTCCATTTGGAAGTTCAGCTGATGTCGGGTGGGTTACTTGTCTTTAGAAATCGATGTCGAATTTTCTGTTTCGTCTGATGACCTTTTCCCTATTTTGTAAGTGGTCTCAGTTGGGCTTAGGACATCCTTTCCGAAGTTAACCGATTGTCGTCTTTTTCATATTTCAACTGATGTCGGGCTGGGTTTATTTTTTGTTTTTAGTCATCGATTTCAAATTTTCTTTTTCTCTTAACCTTTTATATATTTTTTTATTGGGTGAGTTGGGTTTAGGACATCCTTTCCGAAGTTAACCGATTGTCGTCTTTTTCATATTTCAACTGATGTCGGGCTGGGTTTATTTTTTGTTTTTAGTCATCGATTTCAAATTTTCTTTTTCTCTTAACCTTTTATATATTTTTTTATTGGGTGAGTTGGGTTTAGGGCATCCTTTCTGAAGTTAACCGATTGTCGTCTTTTCCATATTTCAACTGATGCCGGGTTGGATTTATATTTGGTTTTTATTCATCGATATCGAATTTTCTGTTTTGTCTGATGACCTTTTCCATAATTTTTTATTGGGTGAGTTGGGTTTAGGGCATCCTTTCTGAAGTTAACCGATTGTCGTCTTTTCCATATTTCAACTGATGTCGGGTTGGGTTTATATTAATTTTTTTATTCATCGATATCGAATTCTCTTTTTTGTCTGATTGCCTAGCTTTTCCATAATTTTTTTATTGGGTGAGTTGGGTTAAGGGCATCCTTCCTGAAGTTAACCGATTGTCGTCTTTTCCATATTTCAACTGATGTCGGGCTGGGTTTATATTAGGTTTTTTAGTCATCGATATCGAATTTTCTTTTTTGTCTGATGACCTTTCCCGCTTTTTCAAATGATGTCGGGAGGGTTTCTATAGTTTATTGGCTGAATTGGCTGAGTTGGGCTTATGACATCTCTTTCGAAGTTAAGTTCGTCCATTTAGAAGTTCAGCTGATGTCGGGTGGGCTACTTGTCTTTAGTCATCGATATCGAATTTTCTTTTTTGTCTGATGACCTTTTCTGCTTTTTCAGATGATATCCGGGGGTTTCTATAGTTTATTGGCTGAATTGGCTGAGTTGGGCTTACGACAACTCTTTCGAAGTTAAGTTCGTCCATTTGGAAGTTCAGGTGATGTCGGGTGGGTTACTTGTCTTTAGAAATCGATGTCGAACTTTCTGTTTCGTCTGATGACCTTTTCTCTATTTTTTAAGTTGTATCAGTTGGGCTTAGGACATCCTTTCCGAAGTTAACCGATTGTCGTCTTTTTCATATTTCAACTGATGTCGGGCTGGGTTTATTTGTTGTTTTTAGTCATCGATTTCAAATTTTCTTTTTCTCTTAACCTTTTATATATTTTTTTATTGGGTGAGTTGGGCTTAGGACATCCTTTCCGAAGTTAACCGATTGTCGTCTTTTCCATATTTCAACTGATGTCGGGCTGGGTTTATTTTTTGTTTTTAGTCATCGATTTCAAATTTTCTTTTTCTCTTAACCTTTTATATATTTTTTTATTGGGTGAGTTGGGTTACGGGCATCCTTTCTGAAGTTAACCGATTGTCGTCTTTTCCATATTTCAACTGATGCCGGGTTGGATTTATATTTGGTTTTTATTCATCGATATCGAATTTTCTGTTTTGTCTGATGACCTTTTCCATAATTTTTTATTGGGTGAGTTGGGTTTAGGGCATCCTTTCTGAAGTTAACCGATTGTCGTCTTTTCCATATTTCAACTGATGTCGGGTTGGGTTTATATTAATTTTTTTATTCATCGATATCGAATTTTCTTTTTTGTCTGATTGCCTAGCTTTTCCATAATTTTTTTATTGGGTGAGTTGGGTTTAGGGCATCCTTCCTGAAGTTAACCGATTGTCGTCTTTTCCATATTTCAACTGATGTCGGGCTGGGTTTATATTTGGTTTTTTAGTCATCGATATCGAATTTTCCTTTTTTGACTGATGACCTTTTCCATAATTTTTTATTGGGTGAGCTGGGTTTAGGGCATCCTTTCTCAAGTTATCCGATTGTCGTCTTTTCCATATTTCAACTGATGTCGGGCTGGGTTTATATTAGGTTTTTTTAGTCATCGATATCGAATTTTCTTTTTTGTCTGATGACCTTTCCCGCTTTTTCAAATGATGTCGGGAGGGTTTCTATAGTTTATTGGCTGAATTGGCTGAGTTGGGCTTATGACATCTCTTTCGAAGTTAAGTTCGTCCATTTAGAAGTTCAGCTGATGTCGGGTGGGCTACTTGTCTTTAGTCATCGATATCGAATTTTCTTTTTTGTCTGATGACCTTTTCTGCTTTTTCAAATGATGTCCGGTGGGTTTCTATAGTTTATTGGTTGAATTGGCTGAGTTGGGCTTACGACATCTCTTTCGAAGTTAAGTTCGTCCATTTGGAAGATCAGCTATTGTCGGGTGGGTTACTTGTCTTTAGAAATCGATGTAGAATTTTCTGTTTCGTCTGATGACCTTTTCCCTATTTTTTAAGTTGTCTCAGTTGGGCTTAGGGCATAATTTTCAAAGTTAACCGATTGTCGTTTTTTTCATATTTCAACTGATGTCGGGTTGGTTTTATAGTTTTTTGGGCTGAGTCAGCGGAGTTGGCATCCTCTTCGAAGTT
This sequence comes from Lumbricus terrestris, assembly GCA_949752735.1. Lineage (NCBI taxonomy): Eukaryota > Metazoa > Annelida > Clitellata > Crassiclitellata > Lumbricidae > Lumbricus > Lumbricus terrestris. The sequence goes on along the minus strand of OX457050.1, from coordinate 13,651,346 downwards.
AAGTTCGTCCAATCGGTAGTTAAACTGATGTCGGATGGGCTTACAGTTTTTCTTAGTCACCAAAATCGAATTTTTTCTTTCGTCTGAAGACCTTTTCCATAATTTTTTTATTGGGTGAGTTGGGTTTAGAGCATCCTTTCTGAAGTTAACCGATTGTCGTCTTTTCCCTATTTCAACTGATGTCGGGCTGGGTTTATATTTGTTTTTAGTCATCGATATCGAATTTTCTTTTTTGTCTGATGACCTTTTCCATAATTTTTTTTATTGGGTCAGTTGGGTTTAGGGCATCCTTTTTGAAGTTAACCGATTGTCATCTTTTCCATATTTCAACTGATGTCGGGTTGGGTTTATGTTTGGTTTTTTATTCATCGATATCGAATTTTCTTTTTTGTCTGATGACCTTTTCCATAATTTTTTATTGGGGGAGTTGGGTTTAGGGCATCCTTTGTGAAGTTAACCGATTGTCGTCTTTTCCATATTTCATCTGATGTCGGGCTGGGTTTATATTTAATTTTTTAGTCATCGATATCGAATTTTTTTGTGTCTGATTGCCTTTTCCAAAATTTTTTATTTGGTGAGTTGGGTTAAGGGTATTCTTTCTGAAGTTAACCGATTGTCGTCTTTTCCATATTTCAACTAATGTCGGGCTGGGTTTATATTAGGTTTTTTTAGTCATCGATATCGAATTTTCTTTTTTGTCTGATGACCTTTCCCGCTTTTTCAAATGATGTCGGGAGGGTTTCTATAGTTTATTGGCTGAATTGGCTGAGTTGGGCTTATGACATCTCTTTCGAAGTTAAGTTCGTCCATTTAGAAGTTCAGCTATTGTCGGGTGGGCTACTTGTCTTTAGAAATCGATGTCGAATTTTCTGTTTCGTCTGATGACCTTTTCCCTATTTTGTAAGTGGTCTCAGTTGGGTTTAGGGCATAATTTCCGAAGTTAACCGATTGTCGTTTTTTTCATATTTCAACTGATGTCGGGTTGGTTTTATAGTTTTTTGGGCTGAGTCAGCGGAGTTGGCATCCTTTTCGAAGTTAAGTTCGTCCAATCGGTAGTTAAACTGATGTCGGATGGGCTTACAGCTCTTTAGTCACCAAAATCGAATTTTTTCTTTTGTCTGATGACCTTTTCCATAATTTTTTATTGGGTGAGTTGGGTTACGGGCATCCTTTCTGAAGTTAACCGATTGTCGTCTTTTCCATATTTCAACTGATGTCGGGCTGGGTTTATATTTGTTTTTTAGTCATCGATATCGAATTTCTTTTTCTGATGACCTTTTCCATAATTTTTTTATTGGATGAGTTAGGTTTAGGGCATCCTTTCTGAGGTTAACCGATTGTCGTCTTTTCCATATTTCAACTGATGTCGGGTTGGGTTTATGTTTTGGTTTTTTATTCATCGATATCGAATTTTCTTTTTTGCCTGATGGCCTTTTCCATAATTTTTTTATTGGGTGAGCTGGGTTTAGGGCATCCTTTCTCAAGTTATCCGATTGTAGGCTTTTCCATATCGGCTGGGATTATATTTGTTTTTTTATTCATCGATATCGAATTTTCTTTTTTGTCTGATGACCTTTTCCATAATTTTTTTTATTGGTTGAGTTGGGTTTAGGGCATCCTTTCTGAGGTTAACCGATTGTCGTCTTTTCCATATTTCAACTGCTGTCGGGTTGGGTTTATGTTTGGTTTTTTAGTCATCGATATCGAATTTCTTTTTCTGATGACCTTTTCCATAATTTTTTTTATTGGGTGAGTTGGGTTAAGGGCGTCCTTTCTGAAGTTAACCGATTGTCGTCTTTTCCATATTTCAACTGATGTCGGGCTGGGTTTATATTTGATTTTTTAGTCATCGATATCGAATTTTTGTGTGTCTGATGGCCTTTTCCATAATTTTTCAATGTGTGGGATGGGTTTAGGGCATTCTTTCTGAAGTTAACCGTTTGTCGTCTTTTCCATATTTCAACTGATGTCGGGCTGGGTTTAGGCCTCTATAAGATATTTTTAGTCATCGATATCGAATTTTCTTTTTTGTCTGATGACCTTTTCTGCTTTTTCAAATGATGTCCGGAGGGTTTCTATAGTTTATTGGCTGAATTGGCTGAGCTGGGCTTATGACATCTCTTTCGAAGTTAAGTTCGTCCATTTAGAAGTTCAGTTGATGTCGGGTGGGCTACTTGTCTTTAGTCATCGATATCGAATTTTCTTTTTTGTCTGATGACCTTTCTGCTTTTTCAAATGATGTCCGGAGGGTTTCTATAATTTATTGGCTGAATTGGCTGAGTTGGGCTTACGACATCTGTTTCGAAGTTAAGTTCGTCCATTTGGAAGATCAGCTGATGTCGGGTGGGCTACTTGTCTTTAGTCATCGATATCGAATTTTCTTTTTTGTCTGATGACCGTTTCCCTATTTTTTAAGTTGCCTCAGTTGGGTTTAGGGCATCCTTTCCGAAGTTAACCGATTTTTGTATTTTCATATTAAAAACTGATGTCGGGTTGGCTTGATAGCGGAGTTGGCATCCTTTTCGAAGTTAAGTTCGTCCAATCGATAGTTAAACTGATGTCGGATGGGCTTACAGTTTTTTTAGTCACCAAAATCGAATTTTTTCTTTTGTCTGATGACCTTTTCCATAATTTTTTTATTGGGTGAGTTGGGTTTAGGTCATCCTTTCTGAGGTTAACCGATTGTCGTCTTTTCCATATTTCAACTGATGTCGGGTTGGGTTTATATTAATTTTTTTATTCATCGATATCGAATTTTCTTTTTTGTCTGATTGCCTTTTCCATTATTTTTTTATTCGGTGAGTTGGGTTTAGAACATCTTTTCTGAGGTTAACCGATTGTCGTCTTCTCCATATTTCAACTGATGTCGGGTTGGTTTATAGTTTTTTGGGCTGACTCAGCTGAGTTGTCAAAATGCATCCTTTTTGAAGTTAAGTTTGTCCAATCGGTAGTAACAACTGATGTCGGGTTGGTTTTATATTTTGTTTAGCCATTGAATATTCTGCTGACCTTTTTTTCTTTTTTCAACAGATGTCGGGTGGGTTTCTAGTTTATGGGCTGAATTGGCTGACTTGGCTTAAGGCATGCTTTTCGACATTTGCCGGTTGTTCGTCCTTTCGGTATTTCAACTGAGGTCGGGTTGAGTGTGTTATCTATGGGATGAATTGGTTGAGTTGACTTAGCCTATGCCAAACTTTTCGAAGTTAACTGATATTGTTCGTCCAATCGATGTATCAACTGATGTCGGGTGGGTTATAGTTTATGGATTGATGTAAAAGTGAATGAATTATGAATCTCAGTTAGGCTATCTAACGTTTGAGTTCACGTTTCGAGATGAGTCTTATTTCTCGTAATTTGGTTGAGATATTTTAATTCGCAGAGAAATGGTTTCAGCTCAGTTGGAACTTCGGTTTCTGAGTTTTTGCACATATAGCCGACGGTTATCTTTTAAAGCAGTTTGTTTCATTTTTCATAAAATACGAGTTGAGTCCCGGCATGTCTTGAGATCGGCTCGATTCTGGAAATCCAAACTAAGTGGCAATGATGATAGCTGATAGCTCTCCTCAGTTCATTACTTTAATTGTGGGCGTTGCGTGTAGATTCATCAGTCGTGGGTGTAGCCTATACAGTAGGCCTAACTCTTGCATGCGGAGTTGCGTCGGTGTGTCAGATTTGTGTGGCGTTTAGGTCTATTGAATTTTACACCGGGTTCAGAATGAACTTTCTACGCTAATTCGTTTTCGCTTACTGATGTTCTTTGCAGTTTAAGTGTTGTATTATATCTGATTTAAATCGGGTTTATTGTGTAACTCATGTGAATGTGACGGTTTGTGACCCTCCTTAGTTCTATTTTATTTCATTCGCCGCAAGTTGGATTTGATTTCTTTGCTGATTTCTTTGCGCAGTAGGCCTTACTCTGTGAAGCCTTATCATTCCCTTATCTTGGCTGATGGGGCAATACACCTACTTGGTTTAAATTTGGTTTATGACAACCTCATTTAGCAATGATACTTTGAGCTTCAGGTCGTTTTATTATAGGTTAAAGTTCCGTTTCTCACTGGCATTTCATTCGTGGTTGACCTAGCCTCTTGATTCCATTTGGTTCGTAGTCAAGTGCGTTTCTTCATGCAGGTCTCATCGAATCGATGGTAAAGCGATTTTTCTTCTTCGCCCACAACGGGATCTAATTTCGGGATTGAATGGCGTTCGTAAAACTCCTTTGCATCCTCTTTTGGCCAAGTTTTGGCGTCAAGCAGTAGGTCACCTTGTCTTTCACTCTCCAACTTGCCACCCCCACTTACCACCCCACTTATTAACTCAGACTCAGCTATCAACCCACCACGGCTAAGTCACCGACATCCTCCACACCAACCAAACATAATCAAACCACCTATCAACCCACCCTCCTTATTACTCACCGCTCAAACCTATCCTCCTACCACCAGTACCACCCCAACTAAACCACTTGTAGTATAGTAGGAATTATATCTAAGGAAGGAACCCGCCACAAATGAGGACATGAACAAGTGAAGGTTACATGAAATTAAATTCGAGGCAAATACTTTGGAGACAAGCATATTAAAGCAAAAATACAATATCTCGAAGAAAGGATATAGAAACATTACAGCGACTTAATTTAGGCCAAAACCATAATTTCTACAGTTTGTACACAAAGTCGATCGAGCAGCTAACGACGAGTGCAACGTCAACCAGAGGCAGAGTGAGATAGTCTGTGCAGGGCAGCAGAGAGCATCAAAGACTGCGCAGTTGAGCACAGTCGAGTAGAAACGTAGCTTGGTATTGCTGGACCGTTACTTCATCGAAGTAGCTGTATGCATCGCTCAAGCCAAATAGAGGTAGAGATATAGTCGGGGGAAGGGAGATAGTCCAGTCAAAGAGACTGCGGTTTTGAGCAATCGTGTAGAAACGTCTATCGGCGTTGCTGTGTCGTCTCTCCATCGAAGTAGCTGCTTAATTAAGCCAGCCAAAAGTAGAGAGATTGTCTGGTGTCCCCTATTGTAGGGCACGGAGTGATTATGTGCCCTCTATACCCCTCAATGTCACTTCGGACGTCTTTTTGGATGTCACCTGAATGCCCTTTCTGGTTTTCCTATGGTGACCCTGGAATGTCCCTCATGGCTGACGACAAGTTAGCCGTGGATGCAACGAAATCGATGACGTGGTCGAATGGTCTGCCCCACCCCCGTGACTGAAAGGAGTACTTCGTTTTTAAGACTTTGATCGTAGTATCACAGATTTATATGTAATTTTTCGGTCTTAGCGGCCCCTCTTTTGAGTCCATAAAGAAATGGAAGGCATTTGAATGGCACGAATCTTGTCAGGAGGTGTTGACCTACACGCCTGGCCTTGCCCTCTAACGAGGAAACGTATATTTTGGATTGTGACATGTGGGAGTTTCGCATGTGGGCTATACCGGCCCAGAGGATAGATGGAGGGAACATAAAATTGCCGACGGGAAACGCCTGTTGTCCAACACTGAACGAAATTTCCTCGGAACTGTAAGGAGTTACTCGCAATAGTATACGTCACTGTATCGCCAGAACCTTCTGGGTCGCCCGTCTCCCATTTCAATGTCCCATATATATGGTGTCCCTCGGATGATGTCCGTCTGACGACTCAACATGACTGCACCTACCCACCCGACAACCACCACCAGCCACCCACAACCACCCGCTAGATGGCGGTCGGCGGATGGGTGATGCAGTCGTCCTCAATCAGAGGCAGAGAGATAGTCGGGTGCCGAGCAGCAGAGAGCAGCCAAGATTTCAGCAGTTGAGTAGTCGTGAAGAAATGTCGCTTGGCATTCCTGTATCGTCTCTCCATCAAATTAGCTGCATGCATCGCTTAAGCCAGCCAGAGGTAGAGAGAAAGTCTGGTGTCGCCTATTGTAGGGCAGGGCTCAAGGATGTAGACGGCTTCGGTTAGCTAGAGACCGGATGACAGGAGGTCTGCACCTTGCTTGAATAGAGCGTCAGGGGGCCCGAGATGAAGATCGGGAGCCGGTTTGTGAAGCGGTTCCTAGTCGAACGCTGCAATACGACCCACCCGATGAAGTGACGCCCGAGACCCCAGATCAACTGCAAGAATTATTGCCTTAAATCAGCTGTTTTTGGTAGGTGAAGGTGACCTCGGTCGAACAACTATTACTACCCACATGGCAGATATGGGAGATGAACATCAATTAAGGCAACATTAAGGCGTGAACTCTAGTCCCATTACGATAGAACGGCGATCGATGAGCCGCTGAATAGTTTGCTTGCAGCCAAAGCAATGTAACCCGCGGTAAGTTAGTGAGCTGCAAATGTGGTGCTGGTTCGTTAGAAAGAGATATTCGACTGCTGTTCTGAATAGACTACCAGAATATGAATGAGAAATCATAGAAGAATTCGTATCCGCTCCCATGGTTAAAGAACGCTATGATCACTTCTATGGTGTAGATTGGTCTAGAGCGCTGGATTTGAGAAACGGTTATCACCAGGTGGCTCGGGACCTTGACTGAATGAATTGAATGTCCCATATATATGGTGTCCCTCGGATGTCCCTCTAACGTCTCACGATGACTGCACCTACCCACCCGACCACCACCACCAGCCACCCACAACCACCCGCTAGATGGCGGTCGGCGGATGGGTGATGCAGTCGTCCTCAATCAGAGGTAGAGAGATAGTCGGGCGCCGTGTAGCAGAGAGCAGCCAAGATTGCAGCCGTTGAGCAGTCGTGAAGAAATGTCGCTTGGCATTCCTGTATCGTCTCTCCATCAAAGTAGCTTCATGCATCGCATAAGTCAGCCAGAGGTAGAAAGATAGGCTGGGGTCACCTATTGTAGGACAGGGCTCAAGGATGTAGTCGGTTTCGGTTAGATAGAGACCGAAAGCTAGGAGGTCTGCACCTTGGTTAGGTAGAGCGTCAGGAGGCCCGAAATGAAGATCGGGAGTCGCTTGGTGAAGCGGTTCCTAGTCGAAAGCTGCTATCCGACCCACCCGATAAAGTGACGCCCGAGACCCGAAAGCAACTGCAAGAATTATTGCCTGAATTCAGCTGATTTTGGTAAGTGAAAGTGAACTCGATCGAACACCTATCACTACCCACATGGTAGAAAAGGGAGATGCACTTCCATTAAGACAACATTAAGGCGTCAACCTTAGTCCTATGGAACGGCGATATTTGAGTAGCCGGATGGTTTTGTTGCAGTCAGAGCAATTGAACCCGCGGTAAGTTAGTGAGCCGCAAAGGTGGTGCTGGCTCGTTAGAAAAAGATATTCCACTACATTTCTGCATATACTACCAGAACATGAATGAGAAAATTAATCGTAGAACAATTCGTATCCGTTTCCCATGATTAAAGAATGCTATGATCACCTCTCTGGTGTAGGTTGGTCTAGAGCGCTAGATTTGAGAAACGCTTATCACCAGGTGGCGAGGCACCTTGGCGAAGCGGACAAGACCCGCTTTCGTTACGCGTGGAGCAATGCGCCAGAACCTTCCCAGCACATGATTGCCATTGTTTTATTGTTTCATTTGCGGAGCACGCCCATACAACACCTCTAGTGGCTGGGTGCTCGAACTTTTAAGGGCGGCCAACTTGAAGCCTAAACCGAGTAATTGCCGGTCGTTGCGAAGTGCCGTTAGCTTTTTTGGACACAAAGAGGCCAAAGCCAAATTACCCGTGAATGCAACAGGATCTATGACGTGGTCGAATGGTCTGCCCCCCCACCTACGTGACAAACGGAGTACTTTGTTCTTTAGATTTTCATCGTACAATCGCAGATTTATACGCAATTTTTCGGTCTTGGCGGCCACTCTTTTGAGTTCACCAAGAAATGGAAGACATTTGAATGGCACGAATCTTTTCAGAAGGTGTTGAACTCCACGCCCATCCTCGCCTTATCCACGGACGAGGGTACGTACGTTTTGGATTGTGATAGGTGCGAGCTTGGCATAATTATGGACTATACCGGCCCAGAGGATAGATGGAGGGAACATGTAATTGCCGACGGGAAGCGCTTGTTGTCCAACGCTGAACGAAATCACTGCGTAACGGGAAGGAGTTACTCGCAGTAGTATACGTACTGTATCGCCAGAATCTTCTGGGTCACCCGTCTCCCATTTGAGTGTCCCATACATTTGGAGTCCATCGGATGTCCCACTGACGACTGACGAAGACTGCACCTACCCACCCGACAACCACCACCAGCCACCCACAACCACCCGCTAGATGGCGGTCGGCGGATGGGTGATGCAATCTCCTCAATCAGAGGTAGAGAGATAGTCGGGTGCCGTGTAGCAGAGAGCAGCCAAGATTGCAGCCGTTGAGCAGTCGTGAAGAAATGTCGCTTGTCATTCCTGTATCGTCTCTCCATCAAAGTAGCTGCATGCATCGCTTAAGCCAGCCAGAGGTAGAAAGATTGTCTGGTGTCGCTTATTGTAGGACAGGGTTAAAGGATGTAGACGGCTTCGGTTAGCTAGAGACCGATGCAAGGAGCTCTTCACCTTGTTTAGGTACAGCTTCAGGAGACCCGAGGATGAAGATCGGGAGCCGGTTTGTGAATGGTTCCTAGTCGAACGCTGCTATCCGACCCTCCCGATGAAGTGAAGCCCGAGACCCGAGACCAACTGCATGAACTATTGCCTGAATTCAGCGTTTTTTCGTAAGTGAAGGTTACCTCGATCGAACAGGAATCACTATCCACATGGTAGATAAGGGAGATGCATATCCATTAAGACAGCATTAAGGTCTCGACCCTAGCCCTATAGAACGGCGATATAATTATGAGCAGCCGGATGGTTTGGTTGCAGCCAGAGCAGTTGAACACGCGGTAAGTTAGTGATCTGGAATTGTGGGGATGGCTCGTTTGAAGGAGATATTCCACTGCATTTATCTATAATTATACTACCAGAATATTAATGAGAAAATTAATCGTAGGAGAATTCGTATCCAATTCCCACTATTGAAGAATACTATGATCACCTCTCTGGTGTAGGTTGGTCTGGAACGCTAGATTTGAGAAACGGTTATCACCAGGTGGCCGGGACCTTGGCGACGCGGACAAGACCCGCTTTCGTTACGCGTAAGGCAATGCGCCAGAACGTTTCTAGCGATTGATTGGCACAGTTTTATTGTTTAATTTGCGGGACTCGTTTACAACACCTCTAGGGCAGGGTAAGGTGCTCGAACTTTTAAGGGCGGCCAGCCTGATGACTAAAGCGTAGTAGCTAGAGGTCTTTGCGAATTACCGTTAGCTTTTTTGGACGCAAAGTGATCAAAGACAAGTTAGTCGTGGGTCCAGCAATATCTATGACGTGGTCGAATGGTCTGTCCCAGCCCCGTGAATGAAAGAAGTATCTCGTTCTTAGGACTTTGATCGTACTATCGCAGATTTATACGTAATTGTTCGGTCTTGGTGGCCCTCTAATTCCAATGAGGACATTTAACTTTATGCAAGGTGATGTCGGGTTCGTCAGTGCTTATGTCCGGTCGTAGAGAGACAGTTGGGTGCAGAGCAGCAGAGGGCAGTCAAGATTGAAGCGGTTGAGTGGTCGTGTAGAAAAATTGCGACCAATAAGATGTTTAATTATTGACACAGTTCGGGCTGTGCAATCTTCTCAACGACAGTCAAAGGTTAATTAAATGGATGTTGCGAGCGTTAGACAGACAAACGTTTTGTCGCTGGAGTGATTCCTCAACCAAAACAACCCACGTATTCCTCAGCAAACCGGAAATAAGTTGAGACCTTCGACACGCGTATGTAATAACTGTGGTCTCTTATATCGACACCAGAGTGAGAAAATGCAATGTCCAGCACACAGTGCACAATAGTTTGAAAGACCGTTGTTAAGAAATAACACCGAACTCAATAATACGATACGAAGCGTCCGCCGAATACATGTAGATGCAGATATACGGAACACTTGGTGAGAGACGAACATATTGGAAGAATATCCCTTTGCGTTAGAACAGAGAACTGAAGAATTTACCTATTTTCACGTGGTTTACCTGCCACTACCTACCTATCCACTCACTCAACCACGTACCTACCAACCCACCTCCTTCTACCAAACCATCTACCACTATCCAACTACCCATTCAACCATCAACCAACCCGCTACTCTCTCACCTCTGCCCACCGATCAATCCATCTACCCCATCCAAACGTTCCAGTTTATCATTAGTTGACGTGACAAATTATAGCCATTGATATGTTAGGCCCTGCTGCTTTAGGTGGTTTGGCTCGCCGTAAAATAATATAATTCATCAGGTTGAAATGGTTTTATCTGGTCGGTGATGGTCATTGCTTTCAAGAAATCTCTTCCTGGATTTCACCATCTTTCCATTTTCGGCGCATTCAGTCTTATATTAACTTTGTTGGCTCGGCAAGGACTCCGATTTGGGAGACAAGCCCTCAGGCTACGCTCATTTTTATGTTGATACTCAGTGGATGACAAGCCCTTAGGCTACGTTCATTTTCATGTTGATACTCAGTGGATGACAAGCCCTTAGGCTACACTCATTTTCATGTTGATACTCAGTGGATGACAAGCCCTTAGGCAGTTAGGCTACGCTCATTTTCATGTAGAGACTCAGTGGATGACAAGCCCTTAGGCTACGCTCATTTTAATGTTGATACTCAGTGGATGACAAGCCCTTAGGCTACGCTCATTTTCATGTAGAGACTCAGTGGATGACAAGCCCTTAGGCTACGCTCATTTTCTTGATATTTAAGTCTCTCCTCTTGCAGCTTCACGAGGAGTACTGTACAAAAGAATGTTTTAAGGAATCCTTAGCCAAATTAAAAAATGTTCTTATTGATGAATAATTATATCTAAAAACGCCAGTAGAATAAAAACCCTAATATGTCGAAGTTTATTTTATAAATCGGCAAATATTGCTATATGTATACATATGCAATCAAAGTAATTAGAGAAGAAATTTATATGACCTTGCCCATAGGCGCAACCACCCTATGGGACCCACGGGACGCGTCGCCCCAACTTTTGAGTGGTCCCCCTAACTTTATTATTATGGTCCCCCAACTTTTAGGACGTGCTTCATTTGGTCCCCCCAACTTTTAGGACGTGATTGCACCTATGACCTTGCCTTACCGAGGTTTATCTTATCTTACCTTGTCTTATCTTAGCGTATTCTATACCTTTCCATATTAGGCCTATATTAATATAATACTTTCACCTTCTAAACTCAACCGTCATCCTTCCTTACCCATGATTCATTTAACCTATTTTTGCTTCCTCATCCGAACTAATCGTAGCCTGATAAACATCACCAATGAGTCACCATGCATTATCCTTTACCTTACTGGTTCACGTATTCTAACTATTATAGATTACTCTACCTTCCTTTGAATTGAATTCTGTGGCGCTTACCATAGATGAAGGTTTCGAAGCAGATCGTGTTCACGGCAAGACTACTAGCATGACGCCGCTTCATGGCTATTCGGCATTCGTCTCACGTTGTTCTTCAGACGTTGGCGTAGTAGGCTGTAGTTGGTCACTGGCCAGCACCCACCATCGCACCACAGTAATCGAGCCACAAAACCTGCGAATGTAATGAGCTCGTAAGAGAACCATGGATGCAAAGTCTCAAAACCAAACCCATGATTGCACAAGTAACGTCATTGGCATTTAAAGATAGCCTATAAGTATAGGCCAAACCATGAACCTGATAAAGGCAAACAGTAAAACCCTGATGGACTCAGAAGAGTTACCAGAATACGAGACAGAAATCTGCAACTTATCCACTTTTCATGACAGAAGAGGTGTATGCAGTATTAAAGTGCCAGAAAACTTAGAGATAGAACCCCAATTAACTGCTAAAGTCGTGACCTCACGATTAAGATAATAAAGGCGACTCAAACAAAATAATTTTACCGAACCTTATTTAATTCAAAAACTACGCCACTGCAAGATTGCAAACTGGTAATGCCAGTCCCAAGTCTGGATAAAGGAGGAGGGCGTCGTTAATGATCATTATTGTCATTCATCTTCATGATACTTGAGGCTCACTTTTTACTATTCTGCAAAGAATACTGTAGGCCCTGGAGAAGAGCGCTTCAACGAATTACATTTAAAAACACCATACAAGACTTAGGAAAGTAGAAAAATGTATGTGAAGCAGAAAACTTATAACTGATTTCAAATTACCATCGCTTTGACTTTTCTATTTCAACATGAACAAAGTATACAACTATGCAGAGCACATTCCCGTATCTCTTAACGAATGTAATATGCAAATGAACACTGTTAATTTATTGTACTGTAAAGGATGTCTCACAGCTGTTGCAGTAACCACAATTAAAATGTCACAAAGGAAAATATAAAAACAATGTGTCGACGTCAGCGCGTAATACAACAATGATAATGTAACCTTGTTAGACATGAATTGTAATGAGAATTCTTGATGACCATTCCTAACCCCAATATCTGAATTTACCTAGACTGTTCATAAGTTACTCTACTATCCATACAATAATTACAGGCCTATGTTAAATCTTTTCCACGTTGTCCAAATTAACCCTAAATTTCCAGGCTGTATAATCACAACTTCCCTGCTTATCATAACTTACGTTTCTTTGCCCTACATGTGTCATCATGATTTGCTTTGCCTATCCCAGCCCATCATAGCCTGATCATATAGCCTACTTCACTGTACATTAAGCTTAACGTTATGTAGGCTACGAAATCTAACCCGCTTCACTCGAGTTTATATCTCTTTCCCTTGAGTTGAATAGTGTGGCACTTACCATCGATGGCTTCCTGCAGTTTTCGAGGCGAATCGTCTTGACGGCAATATTTGGATGGTTTTTCTGCAGTTTTCGAGGCGAATCGCCGTGACGGCAATATTTCGATGGTTTCCTGCAGTTTTCGAGGCGAATCGTCCGAATGGCAGTACCACTTGGATGACGATGACGCATCACGATTCTTCTCCACTTCTCGCATACATCGCCAGATGCAGTCGGTTGAGTTGGCGCCACATAACTTGCGTAACAGGGATAGATCACTTCCACCAATGCCACCAACCAACCTACAAAAACAAAAAGTTCCCACCCACCCACCCGCCACCCGCCCGTCCACCACCTCCAACCACCACCATCCATAACACACCCCACCCACCACCGTCAATTCCCCCACCCACTCCCCTCGATCACACTGCGAGGAGCCCATTTGACTCCAGCAGCCATCAGGCGCCGCACCCTACTTAACTGTTTCTTAGACCGCTCAAGCTTACGTTCTATATCTCGAACTTTATGTGAAGGCAATTCATAGATATAATCAGCACGCGCTGGCCAGAAATGCTCTACATGCGCAGGCCACGAATTCTCGGCATGATTTGGCAATGCATACTGACCATGGTTTCGCCATCTGAATTCAACTAACTCTGACCGTGCATCCATATCGGCCTCCACGCCAACCAACTCTCCCGGATTTAAGGTTATCAGAGATTTATCTGAAGGCCATGCATAGTGACAATGCGCGGGCAAGAAATGCTCTACATGTGCTGGCCACGTATTCTCCGCCTGATTTGGCAATGCATGCTGACCATCGTTTCGCCATTTATGCTCAGAAAACTCTGTCAGTGCATCCATCTCAGGTTTTGGCCACGGCTGCTGATATGGCTCAACATACACGGCTCCTTCCTTAATCCTTCGGGTGTGCTCTGCATAGAGATACGCCATCGTACCCTCGTCGACCGGAACAGACCCAGATCGGGGACAGGTTACGTAATTCTTGCTGCGCAAGTCTTCCGCGATCCGTCGCAGCTCTGGTTCGTCGGCATATTCGTTAACTGACAAATCCGCAATCTCGCCCAGCGAGACAGAACTTGCACCGAATTCAACAGAGAGCGCATCAAACCAAACATCTTCTTCCGTATCCTGCACAACAGGACCTGTGTCCCCATTATCCGAAGAAGAAACATCAACTGTGCCATGCATCTCAGTGCTACTGCCACATACATCAGCAAGAGAAGCATCACCCTGGCCCTCCACAACACTAAAAGCACCAGATCCACCACTCAGAGAACAGTCTCCCTCGATCTGTCGCAGCTCGGGCTCATCGGCATATTCGTCAACTTGAAAATCCGCAATCTTGCCCAGCGAGAGAGAACTTGCACGGAAGTCAACAGAAAGCGCATCTTTATCCTGGCCCTCCACAACACCAAAAGCACCAGATCTACCACTCAGAGAACAGTCCCCATGGACCTGTCGCAGCTCGGGCTCATCGGCATATTCGTCAACTTGAAAATCCGCAATCTTGTCCAGCGAGAGAGAACTTGCACGGAAGTCAACAGAAAGCGCATCTTTATCCTGGCCCTCCACAACACCAAAAGCACCAGATCTACCACTCAGAGAACAGTCCCCATCGACCTGTCGCAGCTCGGGCTCATCGGCATATTCGTCAACTTGAAAATCCGCAATCTTGTCCAGCGAGAGAGAACTTGCACCGAATTCAACAGAAAGCGCATCTTTATCCTGGCCCTCCACAACACCAGAAGCACCAGATCTACCACTCAGAGAACAGTCCCCATCGACCTGTCGCAGCTCGGGCTCATCGGCATATTCGTCAACTTGAAAATCCGCAATCTTGTCCAGCGAGAGAGAACTTGCACAGAAGTCAACAGAAAGCGCATCTTTATCCATATCGTGCACAACAGGACCTGCGTCCCCATTATCCGAAGATGAAACTTCAACTCTGCCGTGCATCTCAGTGCTACCGCCACACACACCAGCAAGAGAAACATCACCCTGGCCCTCCACAACACCAAAAGCACCAGATCTACCACTCACAGACCAGTCACCCGTGCCACGCATGAAAGGTTTTCCATCAGACCCAGTGCACAGCGTCCAACCACCAGTTCCACGCATGACAGGACACATATCTGATCCACAACACAGCCTCCATTCACCCGTTCCACGCATTACAGGAATCCCATCAGAACCACTGCACAGCCACCATTCACCCGTACCACGCATTACAGGACTTCCATCAGAACTACCACAGAGCCACCATTCACCCCTACCACACATTACAGCACTGCCATCAGAACCACCGCACATCGACCATTCACCCGTACCACGCATTACAACACTCTCATCAGTACCACCACACATCCACCATTCACCCGTTCCACACATTGCAACTCGCCCATCAGAATAATCGCACATCGACCATTCACCCGTACCATGCATTACAGGATTTCCTTTTGAATCACCACTCATCCACCAATCACCAGTTCCACGCATAACCTGACTCCCATCAGCACCAATAGACAGGGACCATTCACCCGTACCACGCATTACAGGATTTCCTTTTGACTCACCACACAGCATCCATTCACCCGTACCATGCATCACAGGATTTCCTTTTGAATCACCACACAGCATCCATTCACCCGTACCACGCATTACAGGATTTCCTTTTGACTCACCACACAGCATCCATTCACCCGTACCATGCATCACAGGATTTCCTTTTGAATCACCACACAGCATCCATTCACCCGTACCATGCATTACAGGATTTCCTTTTGACTCACCACACAGCATCCATTCACCCGTACCATGCATCACAGGATTTCCTTCTGAATCACCACACAGCATCCATTCACCCGTACCATGCATTACAGGATTTCCTTTTGACTCACCACACAGCATCCATTCACCAGTTCCACGCATTACCCGACTCCCATCAGCACCACTAGACAGGGACCAGTCACCCGTTCCACGCATGACCCGACTCACATCAGAACCACCACACAGCCACCATTCACCCGTTCCACTCATAACCTGACTCCCATCAGCACCCCTAGACAAAGCCCAGTTACCCGTTCCACGCATGACCGGACTCCCATCAGGACCACCACACAAAAACCAATCGCCCGTTCCTCGCATGACAGAACCTCCATCACGACCACCGAAAACAGACCAATCACCCATCCCACGCATGTAAAGACTGGCGCCAGAGTCTCCACCAAAAGACCATTCACCTTTACCCTGCATCAAAGGAATGTCTCCAAACTCACTATGCTGAAAAACCTTACTCTCGCCCTGCCCTACAGGAGTTCTTCCAGATCCACCACCATCACCTAAACCCTCACCTCCGCACTCCACCACAGAATCATCACACTTGTTCTCCATCACTGGAGTATCACCACATTCACCACCAAGACCGAGACCTTCACACACGAACTCCACCACAGAATCATCACACTTGTTCTCCATCACTGGAGCGTCCCCACATCCACCACCAACATCACCCTCACCAACGTACTCCACAACAGAACCAAATCTACCTTCAACCCTGCAAACGCCTTGCAATGCAGAGGCATCATCAAATCCAACTGACAGACGACTAGAACTCGCGCAAGGGCATTCGAAATATGTTACGTTGTCATCGTCGTCGTCATCATCATCGTCGTCATCGTCGTCATCATCATCATCGTGCACTAAGATTTGTCTGACTACAGTGTCATGAAACCGAACGTCTGCACGAGATATGTCAATTGTGCAGTCGTCATCATAAACACAGTCTACATCACGGAAATCATCATTGTCATCATCAGTGTTATTGTCAAGAAACGGGAAATCAGCGTGAGGGAGAACAGGAGAACTACCTCCGTTCATGTCCTCGACCTCAGTTTGATTTGGACACATTCGGTACAGGTCAACATCATGGTAATCATCATTGTCATCATCAGTGTAATTGTCATCAATAGGGAAATCAACCGGAGGGAGAACAGGAAGTGCTTTGAATTCGCTGCCAGTCGCAGGGACACTTTCACCCCCGTTCATGAACTCAACCTCAGTTTGATTTGGAGAAAATCGGTTTTGGCCTCTATTGATCGGGAAACGGTAGAAAGCGAAATCAGCCTTAGCATCGCTACTACTCCCCGGTTTCATCACGGCACTTAAATCAGGACGAGGCGCCTTCGACTGCGGTACCTGAATCGGAGCAAGAGGGCGGTTGTCTCTCAGGTCAGCCGAAAGCTGATCAACAACCGCGTCCACAATTGTCCACTCCTCCTCCGGATCACAGGCACGACAGTACAAAGGCAGCCGCCTGCAGAACATCTTACCTTGGAAATCCATCAAGGGAAGAAACAACTATCTAAAATCGCAGAGAAATATCTCAAAAGAATTGTCAAACTTACCAGCCGAAGCACAGCAAAAACCAACAATGAAACCGGAAGCGGATCTAAAGTTGACAATGACGTTATCGTTTTATCGTTTTATTAGCGCCATGATAATTTTCAAATAGCGTAATCGACGCGCCGTTATTTAATCGCGTAATTACATTTATGAGCAATGAATAGGCTATAATGACGCCGTTACTTATTACCGAATATTATAGCTCCTACTAGCATCAAGGGCAAGAAATGTTTTTGCTAGTCTTCTTTGCCGGTCCCTATCTTGCAATTCTCCAAATTTGTATAGCGCTGTGACAGGCGATAGCTCGAAAGCCAACCTCTTAACTGACAGTGAGTTTAAACTTTAAACCTAGTCGAGTAGGCTTATTTTATGCGAAGACCCTTTGTATTGTGTGCAATTCATTTGCACGCAATTACTTATCTGATCGATTGGTGACTAATTAATCATCAATATATATTGGCGCCATATAATACAGAATTAACAATGATCTAGTTTTAACAGCAAATGCAGAACAGTAGTCTTATTATAGCCCGGTATATAAGAGCTTTCCTCTATTAGGCGGCTTAGGCCTAACCCGTTGAGTAAGAGTTGTCTGTTGCTGTTGTTATACTGCCATAATGTTGTGGTGCTGGATATGATAATGATGATGATGACGACAACGGCTACGATGATGATGATGATGATGATAATAATGATATTGATTATGATAATGATAATTATTACTTTATTGTTATTATTTTATTATTGTTACCACTAATGATGATGATGGTCGTGGGGTGGTGGTCGTGGTGTGGTGGTGGTGGTGGTGGTGGTGGTAGTAGTAGTAGTAGTAGTAGTAGTAGTAGTAGTAGTAGTAGTAGTAGTAGTAGTAGTAGTAGTAGTAGTTGTAGTAGTAATGATATAACTATTGTAGCGCCGATGTCTTATGCACAAGGTTTCACTCGATGGTACGCCAAACAAAGGTGGTTATCCAGTGTGAGAATTGGAGAAAAATAACTTAGGAGTTGGCCTATGATAAACTTGAAATTGGGGTGTGAAAAACAGAGTTTACTATGGGGCACTAAGAAACACTGGGGGAGGGTTGAACCCCCCGCCCCAACCCTCCCGAAATTCTCACCCTGTGGTTATCAGGTCATCATCGATAAGGTCAGATCGTTACTACAGAGAGATAGACTGGTGAATTATACGGCCTATCATAATAAAATTATCATCAGTGCAGCATCACTGCACCTTTCAATATAAAAAATTGTAATTTATACAGAGGCTCGCGACACCACTGCGGTCAAAAAGAACAGTAGTTCTAAAGTGCCGTAGAATGTGTCAGAGAGTGACCTAGGGAACAGATGAAGATTATTCATTAGCTGACTATTTAATAACTTCAGCCGCCACCTATTCGCCAGATGTCGCCAAACAATGGATACGCTGCGAGCATAGCTTGCACAGATTTACATCTGAAGGCATTCTAGGCTTTCTAGCCCCAGACGGACGGACGGACGGACGGACGGACAGACATACAGACAGACAGACGGACAGACAGACAGATAGACAGACGGACAGACGGACAGACAGACAGATAGACAGACAGACGGACAGACGGACAGAGAGACAGACAGACTAGGGGGAGGGAAGAGACGGATGACGAGGGATAGGGAAGACGAGGGAAGACATGGAGAAAGGGCGAAGCACAATGTAACGGAATGAAGGGAAGAGTGGTTAGGGAGACCAGGATATAAGGGGCGGAGGAATTGGAAAATATAATAAGGAGGAGGAAGTATGTCCAATATGCACAAGGATTCACCTTTCCATCTCCTTCGAAGAGAAGAAGGAGGAGAAGAAAGAGGAAGAGTAGGAGGAGAAGGTGGAGGAGAAGAAGGAGGAGAAAAAAGAGGAAGAGTAGGAGGAGAAGGTGGAGGAGAAGAAGGAGGAGAAAAAAGAGGAAGAGTAGGAGGAGAAGGTGGAGGAGAAGAAGGAGGAGAAAAAAGAGGAAGAGTAGGAGGAGAAGGTGGAGGAGAAGAAGGAGGAGAAAAAAGAGGAAGAGTAGGAGGAGAAGGTGGAGGAGAAGAAGGAGGAGAAAAAAGAGGAAGAGTAGGAGGAGAAGGTGGAGGAGAAGAAGGAGGAGAAAAAAGAGGAAGAGTAGGAGGAGAAGGTGGAGGAGAAGAAGGAGGAGAAAAAAGAGGAAGAGTAGGAGGAGAAGGTGGAGGAGAAGAAGGAGGAGAAAAAAGAGGACGAGAAGGAGGAGTTGAAGGAGGAGGAAGAAGAAAGAGAAGGAGGAGCAGTCGGTGGAAGAGTAGGAGAGGAGGAGGAGGATCAAAAGGAGAGAGAAAGAGGACAAGAAGGAGGATAAAAAGGTATCGACGCAGTGGAGGAGTAGGTGTTGGAGTAAGAGGAGGAAGACGAGGAGCAGGAAGAAGAGGAGGGAGAGAAGGAAGAGGAGAAGAAAGAGGAAGGAGAACGGGGAGGAGGAGGAGGAGGAGGGGAGAAGGAGGAGGAGGAAGAAGAGGAGGAGGAGGAGGAGGAGGAAGAAGAGGAGCAGGAGGATGGTGATGATGATGGGAAGTAATTATTCGTTGGCCGATACAATAGTTCTCTCTCTTCCATCTCTTTCTTCCAATTCCTCCCCTCCAACTCTTGCGGGGGTCGTGCAGCCGAGGTCACGGAACACTTGTTTCCTACAAAGGAACTTCAGGGCTCTTGCTTCCCGAGATCCCTATCAGAGCCCAATCATCGAGGATCACGCTGACGCCCGCACACATCACCCCACCATCCCCCTACTCCCGCTGCCGAGGCTGCCCGCACTCCCTCCTCCTTCTCCTCCTAGCGCCAGCCGGGCGCACTGATACGGCCAACCAGGGCAACTGCGCGTGCGCAAGAGAGAGAGAGAGGGAGAGATAGAGACCCAGCAGCCACTGCCGCCTGCATTTTAATCCGATCCGAACGTGCGAGTGCCCATCGTACGCTCGCAGCCCGTTTGGGAAACCCCCCGGGCGCGAACCGGGCCAACAACTGATTCACACGGTCACTGTGCTTCTGCGGTCGTTTTGCCACCGTTAAAATTTCTTTAGTCGTTGTTGCATCGTCGCCCGGTTTTGTTGTGAGAAGGTCGTGCGCAAGCAGTGCACTACTTTGATGGACTATTTCGATGGGCGGAGGCGTGCGCCGGCGTCCTATCACGCCGCCGCTGCTGGTGGTGCCACCGTGCGGCCGCCGACGAGGAGTACTGTTGTATGCGGGAGCGTTGTTGTTGCCGTTGTTGTTTTTGTTGCTGTTGTTGCCCGTTGTTGTCGATCGTTGTTGTTGTTCGCGTGGCCGTTTTACAGAAGAAACTGCGTTGGATTACGTGTTTTATTCACCTGCAAAGATGGCCTCGCTTGCTGCGGTGCGATGAGGCCGCCGCCGACGCCGCGTCTCGACGCTACCGCTTGAAATGCCCCCGATCGTCGGAGCTGGGTCGGCCGTGAAAACGACGCCGATAGCCGGTTGATTCCCGTCCGATCGACCGCCCGCCCGCCCGTCAGCGACCGCCTCTGCTTCTGCTGTCACGACTGCTTCTGTTAGGGCGGTCATACCCCCGTCCGCTTCGAGCGGTATTCGGTCAAATTCTCTCGGTGGTTGGAACTGACCCCGCCGGATCGGTCGGTCTTTGTGGCCGTCATGGCCGACGAGGGCGGGTCGCCGTCCCCGAAGGTCGCGCCTGCACGGAGCGCCTCGGTCGCTGCCGCCGCGTCGGATTGTTGTTCCCCCGTTGGCCCCGTCAGGAGGGAGAAGACGAGGGCCGCGGGTGCGAGGGCTGCCGTGCCTCGCGTGCTGGATTTCAGGGAGGATATTATCGACGGATTTGCCATCGTGAGCTTTACGGATGTCATGGATCTGGAAGTTAGTGTTCTTTTGTGTTGATTTTCGTATTTGTTTTACTAACAACTAGAGTCTTTAAAAATTTCATTTTCAAGAATTTGTGTAGCCCCCCCTTCAAGAAAGCCCACTCAGAGGCGCTGATGATGCGTAATTTAAGGCGGTAGCGTTCTATAATGACTCGGTAGCAAGTAACGTTTTTTTATAAATTCGATGAAAAATATTTCCTCACGAAATAGAAGCGGGATTTAGCGCGTGAGGGTCGGTTAGGGCTCAGGTTAGGCATCGTGAGGGTCGGTTAGGGTTAGTTTTAGGGTTAGTGCAGTCATATTCTGCTGAAATTGAAGCTGGATTGATGAACAATAATTTTCAATGAAAAATGGCTGAAAAATATTTGCTAACGAAATAGAAGCGGGATTTATCGAACAAATGCTTGCCTAAAGAGAAGCTGGATCGATTAAAAGGATTCTCGGCAAACTAGAAGTTGGATTTATTAAAGATAACAACGCTGCAACGTTATCTACCGAGTCATTATAGAACTAAATACCGAGTCATTATAGAACGCTACCTTTAAGGCCTTTGTAACTAATTCATTGTCTAGAATAATTAGTTCAGATTTTGTTGTTGAATTGGTACGTTTAGCAGAATTGTCTAATTATAAATGCAATTATCACGCTGCTAATTAATTAAAATTAACTTTAGATGAGAGCTGAATAGCGCTTCTGAATATCCGCTCTACTGTGAGAAGTGCTTTACAAATGTTCATATCAGATTAATTTCGATTAGAACCTATATCGGGCTAGATCAGATTTCAGGAAGAATCAGGAATTGGGACAAACTAATTAGAATTTAAAATTACCAGTCAGTTCTTTGCTTAGAATTAGATGCAGATGTGTGTCGATGTCAGGATACAATATGACACAAAAATATAGTTGATTAATTTGGCATGAAATCTGTTAGGCGAGAAATAATTGTGATAACTCAGATTTCGTCGCTCGTCGTCCAAATTTAAAAATTTCTGATTATTACTGCGAAGAAGACAGTGTTCTATGACACCGGAGCTGCATGTTGCAGCAAGCATGAGTTTTTGTCTTAACGCCTACTTCTTCATGCGCTTGCAAGGAATAATCTCAAACCAAATGTTTTGAGTAGTGATTCCGGTGATCTGAGAAATGTCTTTTAAATATTTCCTGCCAGAAGTTATGAATGCTGTTGCTAAAACTTTTTTTGAGTAAATTTTGCTCAATTTTCAGATTTGTTTATTTGTTGAAATTTGTTATGAAAGACATGTGTCAAAACTAACCAGCAATTCTTCTCATTTTCAAAAGAGATCTTTAAAAACTAAGATGGGCACATTTAGTGATGTCTGCCCAAACTAAAAGTGTATCAAAAGCAGCTGCCTTGATGCAGAATATTACCAAAGACAGCGATGTGAATTTACTTTGGAAAATAATTTTCCTAGGAATATATGAAGGAGGAAACTTTGGATAGGGAATGTATTGGAAAGGGACCATGACGAGGAAGACAGCCAGACAGACGAACGGGCAGACAAACAGACAGCCACAGTACTGGACCCAGAGTATACTAGAACAATCACAGTATACATATAGAGAATAAATATACAGGAAAGGAAACAAGAAAGAGAGACCTTACACAGAGAGTGTGTGTGCGGATGTGCGCATGAGTGCAAGACACACACACACACACACAGAGAGAGAGAGATTTAACAGGGCAGACAGTGCACTAGACAGATAGACACGTGTAGAGAATAAGCTATGGAGGTGGTGAAGCAATGCAGACATTGCACTTGAGTGAGATTTGAAAGCACAGAGAATGTGCGAGCGAGAGATACCAGAGTGCCGAGGAATGCCGTAGGAAGAAGTATCGCAGCTAAGAGAATAATGCACCAGCAGGAAAGAAACCATGCAACCGAAAGAATGTACTCGAATTGTATAAGAGAATAATTAGAAAAGACAGAGGATATAATATGCTGAATACATAGCACCGCAAGACACGATATTAGTATTATGCTGTTACTGTATATTATATATTATTGATATTAGCCTGTTAATTTTTAACTAGTGAGTGACAACATAATTATGTATAAAAAGAATGCACAGCAAGACACGTTATGTTCTTATTGTATATTATTTAAATTATTGATATCTGCCTGTTAATTTTTAACTAGTGAGCGTGACAACATACAGACTTGTTACGCGAAAGCTGTTAGAAAAGTATGTAAGAAATTTTGGGACATCTACAGTGGCCAGTTTAGGGCCAAGGTTTTGAAAAAGGTCATGACTCTGGTTCTCAATGCAAGGTCATTGTCTTGAAAAGGTCATGACCTTGATCCTCAATCGATGGTCAATTTTTTGGCAAAGGTCATGACTCTGATCCTTTTAAGAAACCTTATCTTCTTTCATATGCATTGAATCTTTTCCATGCAAAAAAGAAGTCAGAGACATTCATGTATTCCATTGTTCCATTGGTGATGTTTTTATCTCAAGCCTTACAACCTTGATTTAATAAGATGCTACAAAGTGGGTCGCGGTGGTGTATTTGGTATGTTCGTTGCCTGGGGATGCAGGTTCGAATCCACCTCAAGCTGTCGCATACGGCCCTTTGGCAAATCCTTCACTCACAATTGCTCAGTGCTTCTGCGTGAAACTTCGATTCAGTGTCCGCGCTTTAGTCGGGAGTGCTTCTGAGTAAAATCTTGAAGGGGCATTGTAGCAAGTGCACATACATACATACATACATGTACGTAAAGTGCTCTATAGCATTTTGCTGCTGCAGGAGGCTTGAGAACAAACTGTGGTTAAGGATTTTCTGGAGATATACTTTCTGTCTGCTATAATTTTATCATTATGATTATTGATCATTATGACCATTGGACGAATCCCTAAATTTTCCTCTGTTTCTACCTACATGCGTGATGTGCTGCATTGGTTGCCAATAGCCCAACGCATCCATTATCGAATTGCTGCCCTGGTCTCACGTTGTATCCTTGGTTGCGCTCCATCCTACCTGTGCATTCTTTGTCGCCCAGTCTCTGACATTGAAGCGCGTCGGGCCCTTCGCTCTGCTGCGAAGGGACAACTGTTTGTTCCACGGGCTTGCTTGGCTACCAGACAGTCCCGAGCCTTCTCGGTTGTGGGGCCGTCAATCTGGAATGACCTCCCCCCTAACCTCCATCTCCTCCACCTGACCAGTCAATCCTCATTCCTTAAGTCCCTTAAATCTTTTTTCTTTTGCCGTGGCTGGGCTGGGAGCGCCTCTGAGTAGTTTCTTGAAGGGGCGCTGTGTGTGTGTATTCGTTTAATAAGCAAAAACAGGTTGGCAAACCGCAACCTGGTACATCGAGATAGGCGCTATATAAATGCTAATAATGAATGAATGAATTATTTAGTTGTTATTTATTATTATTGATAGAACCTGTTCATTTTAGTGAGTGACATATAAAGGACAAAGGATAGACTTGTTAGATGAATTCTGTTAGAGCAATGTGTGAAAGAAACTTTTGAGACATTAATCACAGTATCCCATAGAAGCTGTGATTATAGCTTGTTGCTGTTTGAGGACATTGTGTTAAATCAAAGATGATTAGTGTTGCCCTCCTCCTTTCTCCAGGCTCGGGACTGGCACTACCACAGAACCAGCCCGGTCAGAGTTAATTATTAATTGACTTGAGTTGTCTCCTATGATTATGCCCTCTTGGACGTGTGGGTCTTTGTCTGTCTGTCTGTCTCTCTCTCTCTCTGTATCTCTCTCTCTGTGTATCTCTCTCTCTCTGTCTGTTTGTCTTTCTGTCTGTTTGTCTCTCTGTCAGTCTCATGCTATCTCTGTCTGTCTGTCCGAACAGATGTATGTATCTGTATGTCTGTCTGGCTGTCTGTCCCTCTGTATCTCTCTCCGTCTCTATGTCTCTCTCGTTCTCTCTGGCAACTGGAACTTGTTTTCCACCTCTCTGACTTGACTGAAATCAGCTGGTTCCCTGCATCTACATAGCTTTAAAGAAGTCCTTTAGAAATCCGTTGGGTTTACGACAGCTCCACAGTTGTTGTTGTTGTTAGCGATGAGCGACTGAATGTGATTTGCCAGATGGGAAAAGTTTACGAATCTTTAAAGCGAATGAACTGCGGCTTTCATTCATCCATCCTGTGTAGTAATTACTACGCGTTTGAAATGAAATGGTAGTGCGTGAGTTAAATGCAATTAGAGAATCGGACCACGCCCCGTTCAGGAAAGAGGGAGAGGTAGTACCTCAGTGGCGGAACTACTTGTGAGAGCTTAGCTTCCGGTGGTTGGGTAATTCCTAGTGTTGTATGTTGCTTGTTACACGTTTAACGACACTGCCATATCAAAGATGATTAGTGTCGCCATCCTCGTTTATCCAGGCTTGGGACTGGCACTGGCAGAGAACAACCAGTGGCGGAGTTGTTGTATGTTGCCAACACACTGATGTGTATATAGTGGCCGTACGTTTACCCTTGAGATGGGGCATTTATTTTATAGGGTTGTTAGATTCATGACTTCTGTTGTCGCAAGTTGTATAGGAATCTGGTTGGCTTAATCGGATTTGAGGCAGTGTTGGTTCAAATTATAAGCTACTTACAGGAGATTATTAGCGAAGTACTGTTTGAGTGTTATTGACTGGATGTGTTAATTACATTTAATTACTGTTAATTGCGGGTCTTTGTTTAATTGCATTGTCAGACCTTGCTTACACACCTAGCACACAGAGAAGTGTCATAAAGGAGAGTTAAACACCTCGGGGTTATGAGGTTCGGAGGGCTGCATATCCAGGTGTTGGCTACCTATGTGTTGACCCCTAATATATTAACCTGTATAGAGTTCATGACCTATATATATGAGTTGACCTGGAAGAGTTAATAGACCATTAGTTTGATGTCGGCTGCTATTTCGGACGGGTCAACATTCGGCAACACATGTCGATGCAGTCAAGACAGTTTATAGACCAGCGCTGAAAGCTGTTGCCCTCTGGGGCGTGGAGTGAGTACCGACTGGGGGTGGGTACTGATTGGAGGGAGGGGTGCGGAGGTACTGATGTACGGCCTTTGAGGTGGGAGTCTTGTAACTTTGTTTTGTCTTGATGATTGTGTTCCTTGGTCTCGGGGCAGCATCCACTGGATGGCTGGGGAGCTGGCTGGCTGTTGCAGCCGGTGAACTCGGAATGGCAAGCGCAAAGATCAAACGACCTCTGGATTAGTCTCTCCCTATGTACGTCTCTCTGTCTCTCTCTCTGTCTTTGCCTCTCCCTGTTTATTTCGCTCTGTCCATTCACTTTTGCCTTGTCTTCGTCTCTCAGTCTGTCTTCATCTTTGCTTCTCAATGTTTGTCTCTCATCTCTTTCTCTCTGTGTGTCTGGTTCTCTATCTGTCTGCCGTCTCTGTCTGCCTCTGTCTATTATTTTTGGCTCTGCCTTCACATGTCTGCCTCTGTCTGTCTGTCTGTCTAAGTATCTCTGTTTGTCTGCCTCCGTCTCTGTCTATTATCTTTCACGTTGCCTTCACATATGAATCTGTCTGTCTGTCTAAGTCTATCTCTGTCTATCCGTCTCTGACTGTCTGCCTTCCGTCTCTGTCTGTCTCTGTCTATTATTTTTTGCTTTGCCTTCACATGTATGCCACTGTCTATCTGCCTGTCTGAGTATATGTTTGTCTGTCTCTGCCTATTATCTTCCACTTTGCCTTCACATGGCTGCCTATGTCTGTCTGTCTAAGTCTATCTCATTCTGTCTGTCTGTGTCCGTTTGTCTGCTGCTTTGAAGCATAATAAATTTGTAGTTGGCCTCTGTTCGCTTTCGCTTTTGTGGTTGACGAGATGAATAATGTCTTGTTGTGAGAGCGACAATGATTGATGTTCAATTGTTTTATTGATGTTCTCATTGTTGATTTTCATTGCAGTTTTTGTTCACTGATTGCTTAATTAATTACTCTTAATATGCCTGGGAATGCTTGAAGTCTTTCTATTGAGCCGGTGGTGGTTAGCTGAACTGGCGTAATTAAAACGTAATTAAACTGATTTAGAATTTAACAGCTTAAGCGGTCTATACAAGTATCTAAACCAGGGCTTTTTTAACGTGCAGTTGTACACAAAATGTGCAGTTCTAAATGAATTTGTGCAGTTGTAAAAGCACTTCTTTACAGTTAAAACTAGGTAAAAATGGCCATTGTCCTCCGATTGGAAGTAATTTCCCATGGAGGATGGGAAGGAAAAGAAGGAGTTGTGCAGTTCTAAAAATTCCTTAAAACAGCCCTGATCTAAACAGTCTATTTAGCAGATGCGGCTAAATGCTTTTGTCATATTTAAACAAAAGGATTCCTTAATACCCATTACAAAGAGAGACTATCTTTTAAAAGAAAAAGCTTTGTGCGCGGCGGCCTTCAAAGTCGGTACAAATTTTCTTTGGAGGCGAATTGTTCCCGCTCGTTAGATCTTGTTTGGTTTCAAGCCTTGCCCGGCTTTTAGCGGCGGTCGGTCGGTGGGGCTGTGGGTCGCCGCCGGCGCGTCAGGTCCGATGAAATTTCATCCGTTTGATGTCGTCCGTATTAGTGTGGAATGTGACATCCACCGACGAGGACGATATATCTACATAGGGTCTTCTTCTTCTGTCTGACATTTTTTCCACGCTTTATCAGCGAATCACCGAGGGTGAAAATCACCTTCAGTACGAATAATATGTGTACATTATTCATTCACGCTTTCCGATTGTTTTGGCCGCACGGTGAAAGAGCGTGTATGCGTGTGTCTGCATGTCCTGTGTGTGTGTGTATGTCTGTGTGTGTGTTTGTTTGTGTATGTTTATTTTGAGTATTTGGATTAACTTGGTTGGTAAGATAAATACCGTTAACCAACTGGTATGATAAATTAATTGTAGAGAGTAACTGTTGGAAGTGTCAGACATTGATTCTTGTGTAGCTGCATGGGGCGTGCAATGAAGTCTTGTCTGTGGTGTTCTAAGAAAGACTGGGATTGCACATCCCCCACCATCGGCTGTTCTCACCCTGCTGTAAAATTCTGGGGTTGAGTCTCTAAAAACATTAGCAAATCATTTATGCTACCAAACTTGAGTCGATACAATGTAGGACCTACTTACTCGTTTGCTCATGACCGAAGGATGAAGTACAGTGTGCCACATGTATGATTTGAAAGAAAAAGGAGCAGAGGCAGACAAAGGCTATATGCTAGCTTGAGGTACTTCACTGGCTCCCTTTTCGCCAGCGTATTGAGTTCAGGGTAGCTGCATTGGTATGGCGATGTTGTCAAGGCCTCACCCCAATTTACTTCCGAGAGCTATGCAACCTTGCATTGGGTATCCAAGGACGTCGTCAGCTATGCTCTGGTGATAATGGAATCCTCTTAGTTCCTTTTGCTCGTACTGCTATATATGTATACCATAAAGAATCGAACCTTTTCTGTGGTTGGTCCAGTGGTCTGGAATGGCCTTCCTTTTGAGCTACGATTACACCCTGGGACTCTACACCAGGATCCTTCAATACTAAACTTAAAACTGTTCTTTTTGGGCATGCTCGAGTCGGGAGCGGCTATGAGTAGTTTTGTTACTTGAAGGAGCGCTATATAAATGTCCAAATGAATGAATGAATGTTAGATAAACAACATGAATTATGATTTAGCATCATTTGCACTTGGCTAAGGGGAGCAGCGGCCTGACAAATGGCCGAGGGCAATGATCATTTATTTGTACCCATCGCCGTCAAAATGGCTGGCATCGGGAACTGATGATGATGGTGATGAGTGATAAAGGGTTAGTGTACACAACCAAGTGGTGTGGTGTAGTCACTGTAGTGTGGTGCTTCCAGATGGTTATCCGTCCAGTGTACCAAGGTATATGGACCTCATAGCGGAACCTAGACGGAACACACATTTCATTTTCCGTAGCTAAGGTCCTGGACACGGCATGACCTTTACGTGAGAGACAGATAAGCAAGTCGAGGATTATATATCTATAATGATGCTGCTTTGCTCGGGATGGATCGGCATTAAAAGAAGTGATGACATAACGAGACCTATAGACATGAGCAATGCATAAGAAGAGCACTAAACCGGTACACACGGTACGACTTACGATTGGCCCAACAGTTTGGAAGACGTTTACTTGAACTTACTGTTCACACACAGATGGAAATCATCATCATCAGCTCACTACGATAATGATGATGAGGGGTGGTGGTGGTGATCATGATGATTTTGATTATATTGCCCGTCAGGGAACTTTGATGGTCATGATGATAATGATTGTGCTGATGATAATGGTTATGATTAATAATAATAATAGTAATAATTACGACAATTTATATGGTGCAGTAACACAGCCAACCTGTTACATGGACGCCTAAATTGTGGTGATGATTGTGGTGGTGGTGGTGGTGCTGATGATGATGATGATGATGATGATGATGATGATGATGATGATGACGACGACGAATTTCAAGGAGGAGGATAAGGAAGAAAAGAAGGATTATTCTAATGGTGACGATTATGATGATGAGAAGTATGATGTGGATGAAGGTGACATTGATGATGATGATGATGATGAGGAGGATAATGGTGTTAATGACGACAATGGTGATGGTGTTACTGTTGATGACGATGATGACAACGACAGGCTAATTGTGAGTGCAGTCTATTAGCAAAAGGTCATGCGAGCATGCTGACGGAATGATACACGCTATCACCGGCAGATGGCCTCCGTCTCTCTCTTTGTTTGTCAATGCAACAACAATCGCCCGATGATCATCACACGCGTCGCATTCAACGCAGGAAGCAAGGAGGAAGGAAGGAAGAACTGGATCTCATGAAGAGTCACCAATGATAGTCCCCTAAGTGGATTCATGATGGAGAAACCACTGGTTGATCTCTCTCTCTCTCTCTCTCCTCTCTCTCTCTCTCTCTCTCTCTCTCTCTCTCTCTCTCTCTCTCTCTCTCTCTCTCTCTCTCTCTCTCTCTCTCTCTCTCTCTCAGTGCCAGTCCCAAGCCTGGATAAAGGAGGAGGGCGACACTAATCGTATTTGATATGGCAGTGTCGTTAAACATGTAACAAGCAACCATACGGCTACTCCACCGCTGGTTGCACTGTGCCAGTGCCAGTCCCACGCCTGGATAAAGGTGGAGGACGACACTAAATCATATTTGATATTGCAGTGTCGTTAAACATGTGCACACAAGCATTCGTGACGGGAGAAAGAAGACCTTGTGTGGGGATCGTGCATGTATCAACCAATTCGATCTCACGTCAGTAGTTGTAGTAGTATAATTTCAGTTTAACAAATACTGTGTGATAACAGAGATCATTAACGTCGCCCTCCTCCTTTATCCAGGCTTGGGACTGGCACTGCCAAAGTGGACGCAGTGCCGGAGTTACAGTGAAGGAGTAGTATAGTAGTAGTTGCATTTTAACCACACTGTGATAACAAAAATCACTAGCGTCGCCCTCCTCCTTTATCCGAGTTTGGGACTGGCACTGCCAAAGTGCAAACAGTGTCGGAGTTGATCTTACGTTAAGGGAAGACAATTCCTTTGTAAACTGCAGGCGGCTTGATTGATTTGCGTGAAAGACTATTTTGAAAATTGCTTCTGCTATTGATCGCGCCTGCATGCTGTGGAATTCGTATATAATACGATCAACAATATAAATCGTTGACGCTACTGTAATCTTGTCTGGATCGCTAATCTGTTCGTGATTTCACCGGCAACACAGGCGTACGTGAATACACTTCCGCATAATATTATATCGTGTGTGTACAGTTATACACATGCATTCAAGTCTGCATGCATGCAAGAAACAGATGTGATGCATACATAAATATGTAGACACGCACACACACATGCATATACGAACGCATACCGCGCACACCCCCACACACAGAGTGTTTATTAATCTTGTGTGTGTGTGTGTGTGTGTGTGTGTGTGTGTGTGTGTGTGTGTGTGTGTGTGTGTGTGTGTGTGTGTGTGTGTGTGTGTGTGTGTGTGTGTGTGTGTGTGTGTGTGTGTGAAGGAAGGTGCACACGTGTTATCAATGCTTGAAAGCTGTTCTCTTCTTGGTGGGTGCTGATGCTTGTGGGGGATGGAGAGTGCTTTTGAGAAGATCAAGAGCTGCTGCTGTATTAATTCATTGAAGGGATAAACAGACTTAGACTACGGCTATATATATCTAGTGTGTGTGTGTGTGTGTGTGTGTGTAGTGTGTAATGTGTGCCAGCTAGTCGCATGTGTGTACTGTATTTGTGTGTGTGTTTATGCATGTGGCATTGTGTGTGTGTGTGTACGTTTCTTTGTATGCATGTATGTATGCGCCCTTGTATGAATTTGTGTGTTTATGTGTCATTGTGTGTGTATGTGTGAATGTATTTTTGTGTATGTATATATGTATGTATGTATATATGTATGTGTGTTCATACGTGTGTGTGTAATTGTATATGCACGTATGTATTTATGTGTGTCTGTGCATGTATGCGCATGCTGTGTGTTTGTGTGAATGTGTGTGCATGTATGTGATTGAGTTAATCTGTTTCTGTAATTACGTTCTGTGGGTCCAATGTGTTGCAATGTATTGTGAGTAAGTTGTCCTCTGATGTCTTTGTTGTTGTTGATCATAATTAACAGACTCGTAAACGGAAAAACCCAACTATGTCATGACCAACAATAAACAGGAGGACAGACAGACAGATACACACAGACAACAAGCAGACAGTGTCTGTCGGAATGTGGGAAAGTGTTATAAAAGATCAGTTCACGAGAGAGAGAGACAGAGACATACAGAGAAAGAGAGAGAGAGAGAGAGATAGAGAGAGAGAGAGAGAGAGAGAGAGAGAGAGAGAGAGAGAGAGAGAGAGAGAGAGAGAGAGAGAGAGAGAGAGAGAGAGAGAGAGAGAGAGAGACGACACAGGCAGGCAGACAGAGAGACTTCTAGAGTGGCTGTTGTGTCGTCCGTGCATGGTCGTCGTCTGCTGTTGAATTAGCCTCCCTCCCCCGTTGTTTGGTTTTTGTGATCTTTTAATTGCTTGTAATTGGTTCTGCAACTAAATTTAGACCAGGCTGAATCATGAATCACAAGGAGGATGCGGAATAGGAATTGGAGGAATATGAAGAATAGGAAATAATAGGAAATATCTAATAATATTAATATTATCAATCTTTATATTTCCTAATGATATATATATATATATATAATTATATATACATAGTCCTAGTCTTCCCATTCGTATTATATATTTGTATATGTAAACGAGGAATAGGAATAGGGAAAATACGAACCGGATCAAATAACTTGGATGTAATCAGTTTCATTTGGTAATCGGAACCCAACCCTGTTTAGCTGTTGCTTTTGTAGGGCTCCGTTTGTACTTAAAGTTAACATCACTTGTTTGATGCGTAATGTTGACAAGAGTTCAAGTGTAATACCTTCAATATACATGCAAATAGGAATAAGATGAACGAGAGTTGGAGAACTTGAGGAAATAGGATTTTATAGGAATAGGTGGAATAGAATAGGAGGAATATGGAGAGGGCAAAGGGCTGCAGGGTGCGGAGAAATAGTAGGAATGGAACCGGTAGGAAGGAGAGGAGAATGTGTAGAGGTACGAGGAAGAGGAATGGGATGATATTGTTGAACGAACAGATAGGCCTTAATCTCTCACTCTCTCCCTCCCTCTCTGTATTTTTCTGTTTGTTCTTGTTTTGCTCTGTCTTTGTCGCTGTATCTCTCTGTCTTGCTCTACATCTGTCAGTCTGCTTTCCTCTGTCTGTCTATTTTTGTGTCCATGTGTCTCGCTATACGTCTGTATTTCTGTCTTGTCTGTGTCTGTTTGTATATCTGTCTGTCTGTCTGTGTCTGTCTGTCTTTGTCTGTGTGTCCCTGTGTCTCGCTGTCTGTCTGTCTGTATTTTTGTCTGTGTCTGTTTGTATGTCTGCCTGTCTGTGTCTGTCTGTCTTTGTCTGTCCGTGTTCCGACCAGAAGGACCGTAATTGCATTTGCTTCGTTGACCGCCGCGGGTGCATCTGCGACCGGCTTCAGAGGCGGGAAAGGGAGGGACGAAGGGAGGGTGCAGTGGGGGAAAGGTGGATGGGGAGAGATGGAGGGAGCAGTGGAGGGTGGATGGAGGGAGAGGGCATTGGCAGCTGCCCGGTCGGTCTCAGTGCTTTCACGATGCTCTTCCAGTCTGTGGCGGCGGCGCTTGATTTATTGGTCTTTGGGGTGGGTGGGATGGGGGAATTTGGGGTTGCCTCGGCGGAGGAGGAGGATGATGCCGTGGTGCGCTTGTGACGACGGTCTGTCCAGGAATCAACCGATTGGGGGGGGGGGTGCTAGTTTAACCGACGATGGTACACATACACACACACGCGCACAGACAGACACACTCACAAACGGACAGACACACACATGCACATTGGAGCACACACACAGAGAGAGACACACACAGATAGACAAACATACACACACACTGCAATGGTGTCCACTATGTCCATCAAATGTCCACTAGTTTGCCGATAAGCGCGCTTGATCAGGCCGGTTGTCGATATGACGTGATGGGAGTTTATTGGCTTCTCTTAACTGACCCTAACTGTCATGTAGACAACTGACTTGTTCTGACAGTTTTGCTGACTCTGGTTGACTGGCCTTGCTACTGACATAGGCTGGTGCATAATCAAGTCCTCGATCCGTGCCTCCCTGGAAGTGCTACCTCGATTGTTTGACCTGAAAAGTGTTGACTTGAATAGGTCAGATTGACCCAGAAAGGTTGACCTGTAGATGTTGACCTAGAATCAGTGCCTAAAGTGTGGAAAAATAAGTGCCTGGACGCCCCTTACCTTTCCAAAAGAAGTGCCTGGATGCCCCTTACCTTTCCAGGCTGTGATAACCAATAAGTGCATGGCTGGATGGTTGCCCTGTAGATGTTGACCTAGAATGGTTGTCCTGTAGAGGTTGACCTTTGTGGCATGACCTTGACATTGAGAGATATTTGTTTTGCGTTGACGTATTGTTGGCGTGCAGAGAGTGGCTGGATGACGTCGCGGACTGGTGTGAACTGGAAATCTACAAACTTAGCAGAATGGCGCTGGAGAGAGACAGATGGAGACGAATTGTGAAACATGCGATTGACACCAACGGGCACTGAGCCCATGGACCGCAATGATGAATGATGATGATTGTTGGCGTATAGGGTGCTATTCTAAAAGTTTGGTGATGGGTGCACACTGAGCAGAAATCTTTAACCAGATTTCTGCCCTGCAGTGGGGGGGGGGGGGGGAGATTCGAACCCAGGTTCCCGCGAGCATCAGGCCGTTACGCTATTTAAATTTTTTTTTGGTCGTTTGATCGAAATGTCTGGAAAATATACCAGTTTTTCCTGCCAAAATAACTGATGGCCTTTTTTATTCATCAATTATCCTGGTCGAACGAAGAGTAATATCTACAAGCAATAATATACTACATGGCCTCTCTAGTACTTTTCTCTCCCGCTGCATTGATTTAATGGCTTGTTGAAACCAAAAGTCCCATGCACTTTTTAAATGGGGGTGGGGCCATGGCCGGATTGGCCCCCCATGGATCCGCCCCTTACGCTAGCCACTACACTACGGAGCAGCCCAAGAAGAGACTTGGGTAAAAAACGGGACAAACACGACTGTAATCAAAACTGGCGTATGCGCTCGTAATGCCGCATTATACGACAGCCGTCGGTAGATGGTTTTTAGCTGACTGCATGCGACCAACGACTTATAGGCTCGGAATATATCTATATATGTATAGCATTGTATATATATCTATGTATTGTATATATATACACACATATATATGTTTTGAGTTATATATATATATGGTTTGAGTTATATATATATATGGTTTGAGTTATATATGTATATAGAACAGCGCTGTCTGTAGCGTTCTACTGTTCGGCACACGGTTCAGATTTGTCATTTAAAACGTCAGTTTAGTGGTTCACTGGATCTGGAGTTAGGCCTACTGCCAGCACTTGAAATGTGAGAACGTTAGTGATGGCTTTGGCATGAGGGTGGTTGGGAAGGGGTGAGATGGGGTTCATGTACTGGTATATGGATGGGTTTGTGTTTGAGTATATGCGGTATGAAGAGGTCTCTGGCCTGTCTCTGGTCCTTGTACCAATCAGGTTTTAAGGTTGGCATATGTGGTTTGATGGTTTATGATGTGGTTTAAGTGTCAATGAAGACCTGTGCAAGGCTCAATTGGTTCATGTGGTCTGATGGTTTCGGTGCCAACGAAGGATTGAAGGTGTAGGTTGGCTTATGTGCACGGTTTGATGGTTTAAGTAAAATTGAAAGTACAAGATTTGACTTATCTGGTTTGATAGTTTGATAGACATACCAATTAAGGTATAAAGTTGGATTATGTGGTTTGATGGTTTAATTAGCCTACCAATGGAGATATAAGATTTGGTTTATGTGGTTTTATGGTTTAGGTATACCAATGAATGTAATGTAATGTAATGAAGGTGTAAGGTTGGCTTGTTCTGATCGTCTAAATACCAGTTGCTTCCGTATAAGATTGGCATATATATACCTGTTTGTGGTCCATGCAGTCATGTATGGTATGAAGCATTCGGCTTATGTACAATATACATCTATATAGTTTGATGATTCATGTCCTATAATTAATTGAATTGGTGTTGTGAGGTTGTCTTCTTATCTTCATTCTTTGCTTCAGTAATTGATTGATTGATTGAATAATGATTTCTTTAGCAATGCAGCCAAGCAGCTGAACTATATATGTGTGTTGGTCTTAATAGATCGACGCATGATATACTTCAGGTTTCAAGGGCAATTCTGTAGCTGCCGTCAGTACACCGTAATGAACGCCTCTGAAAAGCTATAGAACTGCAATAGGCAGGTTGTAAATCTTAGATAAGGTACGAGCAATAATGAGCCCCCATATATCTATCGGGAGCAGTCACTTAAGTTAGCCCTCTGTTCCCATATTTATTTAACCATTGTATGTGTTGTATTTGTTCAATTGCTGTCTTGTTGTGCTGAAATTGTTTATACTGGGTTCAATAAACTAATTGAATTGATTTGAATTGTGATTATTAGAATTATTATTTTACTGCATTTATAAAGTATTGTCTAATCAATAGTGCTGAATAATTGTGAGTGATGCACTCACTCAGAGTGAAGGTGGGAACAAAGCGGGGCACGGTGGTGTAGTGGTGGGTTCGGTGCCTTAGGCAGGAGGGTTCCAGGTTCGAATCCACCTCAAGCCGCCATGTTGGGACTTTGAGCAAGTCCTTCTCTCACAATTGCCATTGAGCTTTGGTCTGAAACTCCAATGCAGTGTTTGTGCTGTAGTCGGAAGCGCCTCTGAATAGAGAGCTTGAAGGGGCGCTATATGGCATTTATGTGAGAAATAAAAAAGGAAGTTGCCTATTTTGACTGGAACTTATAAGCTCTCTGCATTTGAAGACAATGCTTCTAACAACTCGGCTTCCGTGCCCTGTATTGATAGACAAATGAGGAGGAATTGGGAAAAGGATGACAGTGAAGATTAATAGGGAAATATGGAGGAATGTTGGGAGGATGGCAGTGAGGATTAATAGGAAATTAGGAGGAATCGGAGTTTTATGGCTGTGTTGATGATGTCTACATTTCTGCTCTGCTGTATGGAAATGATGTCCTTTTGGCATTGTTTACTGTCTATTGTGAAGTGGGAATGAATTGATCCATTGTTGTGTTTGCTGATCATTCATTGTCACACGTTTCTTTGGTTTGATGACCGTATAATATAGCTTGTTGATTTATCAATTTTTCCATTTACATTGGGATTGTGAAACGCTTGCAGTGTGTGTGTCAGGGTGTGTATGAGTGTGACTGTATGTACGTATGCATGCATGCATGTATGTATCAGCTAGTTAACGCCGTCACCCATAAGACTGCCATTCGGATGCGTATTAGAGACTTGCTGGCGTCATTATACATGTATTTGTTGATTTCTAAGGCACGGGGTTGTTAGCATCATTTAGGTCCACAATGAAGACTTTTTAATGTTGTCTCCGACTTAAGCTAGATGCGCAAATTTATGTCGTCAATACATAACATTATATATATAATGTCCGGGGTGGATAATGTCCAGGAGGATAATGTCCAGGGGGGTAATGTCCAGGGAATAATGTCCAGGGTGGATAATGTCCAGGGGGATAATGTCCAGGGGATAATGTCCGGGGGGGATAATGTCCGGGGTGGATAATGTCCGGGGGGTAATGTCCAGGGATATAATGTTCTGGGAGATAATGTCCGGAGGATAATGTCCCGGGGGATAATGTCCTGGGGGATAATGTCCGGGGGGTAATGTCCAGGGATATAATGTTCTGGGAGATAATGTCCGGAGGATAATGTCCCGGGGGATAATGTCCTGGGGGATAATGTCCGTTTCCCACATTGACTATAGTTTGGAAGATGGGACGACGACACAGAGGACTGGCTATCCGTTCTAAAAATAAATACATGCTTAACTGCTCCAAAGGGATGACTCAATTAAAGAGGTGATTCACTCTGATCCGACCTAGAAAGTTGACCTGCCCTGGATACAATGACAATGACGCTCGTGTGCTATCATCAGATCTCCTTCATTTGACCTAGAAATTTGTCACACATCCTCATATTATCATTATGTCTAGCCAAATGCTCCATTTCTAGCAAGGGCTGCAATAACAACAACCATAGGATGGCATAGGTCCTTCAGCCTTTCTATACCTGACCAGGATAGTTGATACACTCCACCCCCTCCTTCATCACTCGACCTGAACTTGTTGACTTTTGACCTGTGAACTGAGACGGGGAATGATTGTGCAGTAACTCCTGCAATGGTTTTCTTTTCCCTTGTGATCTGGTGGAACAGAAGCAGCGTTAACAGCTTGCCCCAATGCGCGCTGCGGGGCGGGCGGTCGTCCGCCAAACGAGACAGCGCCAAGCCGCCAATAGTATTGAAGTGTCATTACGTTGCGTTTGTACAGCTGTTCCTTCCAGCGCTCACCTCCCCCCTCCTCTTGCTCCAATCGACACAATGGTCGCCCCTCTCTGATAGATTTTCTAATCACAATTGTTTCAGTAATGTTGGTCATTGTTGAGAACAACGAGCTCATTGCAGGTTGTGATATAATGATGTTTTTGCGGTGAACAATAATGATGGCTTTTTACGCCAACCTGAGGTCGGCCAAGGTTCTTGAAGTGCGTTTGGTGTTTTATTTTTTAGTTCGTAAAAAAGTGCGTTGTGTCTTTGGCTTGTTGTCTTATTATACTTTTTATTAATATGATGATGATTTATTATTATAATTATTTTGTTTATAATAGAGATAATAGTAATTATTATTATTATTATTATTATTATTATTATTATTATTATTATTATTATTATTATTATTTTTGCTATTACTGCTGAGCTACTACTACTGCCAATGCTACTGCTGCTGATACTACCACTACTACGATTATTGGTAAATACTATTGCTATTATTATTACTATTGCTATTATTATTTTTATTGTTATTATTGTTATTTTGCATGCATCGATCCATGTAATCTTCGTTTATTATCAATTGGGATGACAAACCGCAACCCGTTACATCCCAAACAATAAATACATTGCAGGCTGCAATCAATCACCAGTATCTGAGTCGGCCATCAATCGAAGAAGACTTGCTGAGCAGCAGCTGTAAGTGAACGACTTGCCCAAGGTCCCTATACACTGCTATATATTAGATTCGTTTTATTGAGAAAATAACCAGTCATCATGTAAGACGACAGTTAGCAAGTGCCAATAGATCAGCGGATGAAACTACAGTAGACGTTTTTTAATGTCAGCATTCGTGTTATGAAGTTCTTATCGTTCTTACTGATAAGTTCAAATGGATGTGACCTGGGTCGCAGATAGCATTTGCCAGTATGTCCTTCAGAAATACACGGAAATACTTGGCTATATTGAGAAGAGAAAGTTTTGTGATTCATTATGATTAGTGTATAGAATCTACAGATGCTAATTTTAGTTGCAGATTATTCCTTGTGTGTGTGATGGATCTGTGTCTTATAAATGTACTAGCTGGGGGGTTGTAGGACATTAGCCCCCCTGGACATTATCCCCCCGGACATTATCCCCCCCGGACATTAGCCCCCCGGACATATTCCCCCCCGATTTTACGTAGGACATTAGCCCCCCCGGACAAAGTCCCCCCCTATGTGCAAATCGTAGAATAATGCCGTAACCGATAAGACATGTCACTGGCATTCACATGCAAACGAAAGTACTTAGTGTCATTTAGGTCCTAATTGTATCAATAGGCCTAGGCCTAGACTTAGATTTGAAATGAACGAATGGGAATCGTATGTAGGGCCTACACAGTCTATTTGTTTAGTGTCTTACAACAAAGGTTTGTTAATGTTAGTTAGGCTACGTCTGTGCTTCGTAGACTTGGGCTATTAGCGTTGTTTCCATTCAAAATTAGATTCAATACATTAAAGAAATGAACGAATGGGAATCGTATACACTAAGTAGGCCTACTTGTTAGTGTCAGTTATGGCTACAACGACATTTACGTATGAGTTTCGCAGACTTCTTAGCGTCGTTTCAGACCTTTAAAATGTCTTATTATACACATATTAAACCTTCAATTAACTTAACATATTCCTACAGGATGTTAAACTAATGTGTAATGTATAGATATTCATTCAACATAGGCCCATTAATTACATTTTGTGCATCACTTTTAGGTAATGACATCATGTACTGGGGGGGGGGGATAATGTCCTACCCCGGGGGGGAAAATGTCCGGGGGGCTAATGTCCGGGGGGGATAATGTCCGGGGGGGATAATGTCCAGGGGGGCTAATGTCCGTTTACCTAGCTGGGGTACCCGGCGTTGCCCGGGAAATTTAGGATACGACCCGCTCCCGGCCACAACCACACCACACTCCACCACATCACACCCCCACCGCACAACACCCCACCACACTCCAACTGTGGAAATGCATCCTGGTCAAACAGACACACAGACAGACAGACAGACAGACAGACAGACAGACACACAGACAGAATCTTCTCTTTATTTATATATAGATGTGTGTAAACACTATGTATGTATGTGTGTTTGTTTATGTATATTTGTGTATGCATGTATATGTGTGAATGAATGTATGTATGTATGACTATGTGTATTTGCATAATATATGTTATTGTGTATGCATGTCTATGTATGTGTATGTATGTAAGTATGTTTGCATTAGTATGTATGTGTTTGCATATATATATATGTATATATATATAATGCATGCTCTTACGTATGCATACACTCGCTAACGCATGTACCGTATGTGCCAATGTTTACGCCCCGTATATGCACTTACGCATATATGTGCAGGCTGTATATTGTTTGCATAACTATATACGTATCGTATATGTAACATTTACATGGCACCTTGTAAGAGCCTGTCACATTCCTTTTGTTTTTCATTGCTTGCCTTCTTTGCTTATGGACACTTCTACCTGCTCAGCAATCCAACGCATTGTAGGCGTTGCTCAAGTGAGCCGCGCTCGGTCCGTCGGTCGCTGGCTCGGAGCGAGCTCGGAGCGCGCTCGGAGTGCGCTCGGTCGGTCGGTCGGGTGCGGC
This sequence comes from Lumbricus terrestris, assembly GCA_949752735.1. NCBI lineage: Eukaryota > Metazoa > Annelida > Clitellata > Crassiclitellata > Lumbricidae > Lumbricus > Lumbricus terrestris. Next base: position 13,610,650 of record OX457050.1, on the reverse strand, counting down.
GTACCACGTCGCACCACTTATCAGAATGGTGGCACTTCTCGTGACGTTTGTTGAACGAATTCAATCCATAACGAGGGACGGGCCCCACTCGGGGACCACGCGGTACTTCTTCTGTGCATGCTCGACAGCGTAATGTATTAGAACTTATGTGGACGCTGGTTCTATTGCACGCAGTTTAAGCCCTCGTTGGTAGTGTCCTGTTCTAATTATTTAGAACAGATTACATTGAGGATGATTATTTTATAGCTGTCATCATTATCATTATCATCTTCGTTGTCGTAATCATCATCGTGGTCGTCATCACAATCATCGTCGTCGTCGTCACCGTCGTCGTCGTCATCGTCATCATCATTTACTTAGTCTTGGTATATGAGTTTGGGTTGCACATGCTGTCTGATCCTCGCACTAACAGTGTGCACTGTGCAGTCAGTGTACTACTAATCATCATGGGCTGAGTCCGCTAGGGGCGCAGGTAGAGCAAAAATCCCCAACCAGATTTCCGCGCTTCCGAGGATTTGATCCCCCTACCTACCTCTCTATTGACAGTCCACCGCACTAACCACTGCGCTATCGAGCACCAAAGATTAAACCCTGGATTGACATCTGCTAGAGCCTCATTGAAATCTGAACGAAATCAGGGTCCTGGGCACCAGTGGAATGCGTGACTGCATCAAGCATGCATGTGTGCATTGTGTGGTGTTGTTGGCAGCTGTTGGCGTGTAATAAAAAAACAAGTTGCTTTGATAAGTGATTGACACTTTGACTTCTGATCATCTGTTTCAATTTATAAATATGGCAGACTGTATCAAGATTTATATCTTTGTGTGTATATTTATAATTTATATATATATATATGTCTGTGTTCGACTGTTCGTCTAATATATATATATTTATATATATATATATATCGTTTATACAGAGTAGATGAATCATCAGCCTTGTAGATTTTGTCTGTGCATGCATGGTATGTTGTACTTGTTAAGCACATGACTTATCCTTTATTTAGTGCTTGCTAAGTGAGGACGAAGTGGAGGATTATCTTGGTGAAGAAGAAGAGCAGGAAGAAGAAGAAGAAGAAGAAGATGATGATGATGATGATGATGATGATGATGATGATGATGATGATGATGATGATGAGGAAGATGATGAGGAAGATGATGAGGAAGATGATGAGGAAGATGAAGATTATTCTGATGGAGATGATTTTGAGGAGGAGAGCAGTGTTTTTATGAGGATGATGATGATGATGATGATGATGACGACGACGACAGCGGTGATGTGATCATTTGGCCTATTTTGGGACATTTAAAAAACCCACAAGGGAATATACTGATTAGGGAGCATGAGAGCAAGGGTTGATAGGCAAATGGGGGAGGAATAGGAAGAGGATGAAAGCTAGAAATGATAGATGAAATGAGGATGAATAACTAATGGCCAAAATGAGGAAGACTATGGGGATGATGAGGAGAGCGTGGATTAATAGGCAGATGAGGAGGAATTAGAAGTGTATGGTAGTGAGGCTTAATAGGCAAATGAGTATGAATGGGGGGAGGAAGGTGGGCGATGAGCAGATGTAGAATTAGGGTAAGATGCATGGAGAGGGTGTAGAACAGATGTGATGAGCTGATGATGATTGTTTTGGGGGTGAGGATCATGAGAATGATGAATTGCAGGGGGGCTAGCTGGTCGTGGTCCCTGCATGCAGTTGATGAGACTGTTTCCCTTTTATCCTCAGATGTGCACCCAGTCTGTTTCATCACTTGAGATGTTAATAGATAGATATGCTTGTTGTTCGGCATTGACCTCCATTCTGTTGCATGTCAAGTGTGTGTGTGTGTCTGTCTGTGTGTGTGTGTGTGTGTGTGTTCATCTCACCTTAATCCAATATAATATGCTCTAATTTGATCTGATCTTATTTAATCTAATCAATTCTAATCGATTTTAGCATATTATAATTACTTTCTATTAAAATAGGTATAATTAAATTGATAAATAGTAAAAAATTTAACTACTCCAATTTTTTTAAGTGCCGTGAGCAATGTTCAATCAATGCAAGGTGACTCGAATTTTATTAGTGACTCTAACGGGTTTCCGGTGTTCTAAGTGTTCTAGAATAAGGAAAAAGTTTGCTAGTAGGAATAAACACACAGGTCTGTTAGTGGCAACTGGCAATGTTCAAAACAGAGCAGGCACGTGAAAAAATTTGCAAAAATAAACACATGCGGAAGTGAAGTTTTCAACTTCTCTTCGTCTGGGCCCTTCTGTGGGGGGGGGGGGAAAGGATTATTATGTGAGAATAGTCTGTTTCGTGACACAGGCTCAGTGGACTCTTTCAAATCCAAGCTTTAATCTTAATTGTCTGCTAAGGCATGTCATGCATTAGCTGTTTGTGTGGCCCTTGAGGCCGCGTTACGGCGCCATATAACTTGTCGTTATTATTATTACTGCAATGCATGGATCTCACGAGTACTGACCATGGTTTCATTCAACCAATTCTTCCTATTATATTAACATAATTGTGTTAGCATAGTAGATCCTATATTATACAACACGAAGAACGAAACGTTGGCTGCCGAGGTGTGGGGTGGGGGGGAGGGGCGGCGCAGTCAGAGGAGGAGAGGTGAAGTTTAGTGGTTAAAAAAGTAATGTTAAATTTTGTTTATGACTGCATGCGAGACGAGCTTGAAAGAATATAATTATAAAGTTAAAACACTTTGATACTTAAATACATTTTTTAGGTCTGTGGCATGCTAAGAGTTTTAGAGGCTTGGCTGTAGGGTGTTAAACTGTTAAACTACCGGATGCACCTGACACACTTATCAGGTTTCAACTGCACAACATTTGCAACCTATTAGGTCTATAACGTCGTGTGGCTAATAGACTGAAAGGCTGTGGCGCACTGTAATGTATTGTAATCCTTCAAAATACACAGCATGCGAGATTCTGAGGAAAAAGAAGGAAAGGTAGACGTTATACGCTGTCCAGATATATAAGTCCACTGCTCCCGTTGGCGCCTCTAGCCCAAATGGCTATAAATTACTTTATAATTATAGTATATCCTATCTCTCAGTTCATATAATTTGTTGCCGTATATCAACTTATAATAAAGTCTTTAAAAGATACAAAATATGATTATGTATTGTATATAGATGCACATCATCAGTTTAGGATGTCAGCCAATTTGGTGGCGATGGGTACGAATAAATGCTCTCTGTAATTGAGTCTATTGCACCCCTTAGTGTCAGTCCATGCAAGTGATGTTTTGTCCTCATTTATAGCATCATCAACATCATCAACCCCATGCAACATAATTGGTTGCTAATGAATGCTAACCTGTTGAAGCGTTACAGGGGATGTTCCAAAGCATGCTATATAAATTCATGCATGGCACTTGTATAATATATATATATATGTATACATTATTTGTTATAAATACATGAATACATACATATATATATATTTATTATATATGATCGTATGCATATATTTGTATATTTACGTGTGCTTGTATGTATAGGGATAATTTTGTGTGTGCATGTGTGTATATATAATTTTATGTATAATTATTTCTATAAGATTATAATTATATATATATATTATATGAAATTATGTACTTATTGTGTGTATAACTGTATATATATATAATTATATATATATAAATAAGTATATATATATGTTATGTGTTTGCAAGTTGTAAATATGACAGCATTGTTCCAGCGTATACGCTGTTAGCATGTGTATGTATGCGTGTGTGTTAGGTCAATATGACAGCATTGTTCCAGTGTATTGTTACTGTGAAGGGACAACATTGCCATCTGGTTGTCAGCCACGCTCCATGCGCACACGCAGTCTCTCTCCCTCTCTTTAGTCGGCTTCTAATGTCTAAGTACCCTTGAGCCGCGCTAATGCCTATGGACGGCTGCCGACAATAATAGTCGAATACAGCAGTCGCTATATATATACATATTAAATAGCAACAAGCCATACATATATAAATATATATATATATATTAATCACAGTCAAGTAGCGCAATGCTCAGAGAAATTCCGCCACTTGTCGTTCTTTTTTAGTGCCAGTCCCAGGCTTGAAAAAGTAGGAGGGCGACACTGATCAACCCTGAAATGAGATGTTTATCGAAGTCGTATGACAGCATGGTCTTTGACGTGTATCAGACTATCAACCCTGATGCGGCACAGTGTCGTTAAATAGCTACAAGCCATACTCCGAGACTCCGCCACTGGTTGTTCTCTGCCAGTGCCAGTCCCAAGCCTCGGTAAGGGAGGAGGGCGACACTAATCATCTTTGATATGGCAGTGTCGTTAAACATGTAACAAGGGCTCAGAGACGCCCATACCCAAATCATAATTATGTGGCGTACAGCTAGGCCAGTGTGGTCATTTTAGATTGCCCCTCCCATATTCGCCTTACCCCTACCCTCCCTCCCGGTAAGTTGAAATCGCGCTCAGATTGTCGTATAGTCGAGGTGAGCACTCAAGGTTATACGGGGGGGGGTTGATTTTTCCAGTTACCTCTGCTTTGGGATGACAATCCGTGTGTTAGTTGTTGAGCAGGGCTTAAAGTGTGCCTGGACGGTCATGGACGGCGTCCATGCACTTGTTTTAAAATCTGGCACTTATTAGCACAGACTAGAAAGGTAAGGGGCGTCCAGGCACTTCTTTTGGAGAGGTAAGGGGCGTCCAGGCACTTATTTTCCCACACTTTTGGCACTGTTGTTGAGCTATATGAGTTGCTTATGTCGTTTGGGTATTTGGGGCGCGTATCATATAGGGTGCACAGTAGGTCTTCTGTTACCCTACAGTCTTCTGTTACCCTACAGTGTGTGATGGGCTGCACCAGCTGCGGTCTAAAGCGTCACGGGACCGCAACAGTTGACGGGCTGTTGTCTCCTCTTCTGACTTCCCGGTCTTCATGTTTCCAGAATTAATTGACCCTTTAAAGCGGAACAATATTGAAACAGATCGACCGACGACTTCGTTTGGAGACGTTCGGCCTTCTGGCTTGGTCACGTGACCGGATGTGTGACCTCGGCCTGCTGCGGACGAACAGCCATGCAGTGTGTATCGTGTGTGTTGTGCAGTTTATTCCGGTGTCTGTGATAGTTAATCTAGTTGTAGCTGCTGCACTCAGGGTAATCAGTGCCATCATCGTCGTCGTCAGTAGTCTATAGTAGAACTTCCGGATGTAGGTTTGCGTGCAGATGAGTTGTGGTGTTGTTGGTTGCGTTGTTGAGCAGAGAACGAATGAGAATATAATATTTTATACAGTATTGAAGGCAAGGATTTCGTATAGGTGTACTGTGTGTGTGTGTGTGTGTGTGTGTGTGTGTGTGTGTGTATATGTGTGTTTGAAATGTAAAGAGAGAGACGCACACAGACTGAAAGAAAGACATATAGACAGACAGACATAGACAAACACACCAACAGACAGACATAGATACGGACAGATACAAACAGATATACGGACAGATACAGACAGACGGACAGAGACAGACAGACAGAGACAAACGGATACAGGCAAAGACAGAGCATAGTAGTGGATGGGTCACGTGCTGAGAATATATAGTTTTCCTGCTGCAGTGGGAACTATGTCCTGATTGGGAGTATGGAGGGAAATAGAATGAGAAGAGGAGACCTCCAGACAACTACTGGTGGACCTGGATGGCGAAGGATGCATGGAGGGAAGGAATAAACTGGAGAGTGAGAACTTGACCCAGAAGAAGGAGCAGCAGACACGAACCACAACCCTCTGAACTAAATTCGAATAACCCTCCCAATGCAAATGGCGATGTTTCGGACGACATGTCATGACGTCACAGGCTGTTTGCTTCCGTTGTGTGTGTACGGCCTGGAGATTCGGAGGTTCGTGGTCGAACCCATGCAGTGCATGTATCAAGTTGACACCGTGGCAATTCTTAGAATGTCTTTGTCAATCTCTGTTCACACTGAACGCCTTTATACGTTTCCTTTGCCCATACGGGACCCTGCATGGCATAAGGAGTTCTGTCTAATGTCAATCCATGGACCCCATGGAGCGCGGTGGTGTAGTGGTGGCGTCGTTGCCTTGAAGCCCGAAGGTTCGAGGTTCGAATCCACCTCGCCGCGTAAGGACCTTGGGCAAGTCCTTCACTCACAATTGCTCAGCGCTTCGGCGTGAAACTCCGATGCAGTGTCCGCTCTGCAGTCGGGAGCGCCTCTGAGAAGAGTGCTTGAAGAGGCGCTATAACAAGTGCACAAACAAACAAACAAACAAATATTTACACACAGCAGTTAATTATCCAGTGCGATTGACAGCAACACTTTGTCTATTATGATTTTTTCCATTTCCAGTATATCAAAGTGTATACCTTAAGTGATTGTTCCAACTCGTCTGAGCGTCCTCTTTCTTCTCCAACAACGTCTCAGGTTCTTCTTCCACCTGTTCAACTCGTCTCCTCTTTCAACACCAACCTGCTTCGACCGTGGATGCTATATAGTATACAGGCCTGTGTAGTGTACTAGGTCGCGGTTCTGTGCTCGTATCGCTGTCGACCTAAGGATCATATTCGCAGCTGTTTCCTCGTCAGTTTCCCACTATCAGGAATCTTTAAGGTTACTGGCGTTGCAGAAAAACTTCTCATCTTCTGTGATGCGGCTGCCTCCCGAACGAATGAGTGAGTGATTGGAAAATTAATGAAATAAATGAATCAGTGAATAGATGGATGGATAAATGAGTGAATGAATGAATTAGTGAGTGAGTGAAATAGGGAATGAATGAATGAATGGATGGATGGGAAAGTGAGTGAATGAATTAATGAGTGAGTGAAAGAGGGAATGAATGAATGAATGAATGAATGGATGGATGAATGAATTAGTGAATGAGTGAGAGATGGCATGAATGAATGAATGGATGGATACATGAATGAATGAATTAGTGAAAGAGGGAATGAATGGATAAATGAATGAATGAATGAGTGAAAGACGGAATGAATGAATGAATGAATGGATTGGTAAATGAATTTATGAGTGAGCGAATGAGTGAAACGGTGAAAGAGGGAATGAGTGAATGAGTGAATGGATGGATGGGAAAGTGAGTGAATGAATTTATGAGTGAGCGAATGAGTGAAAAAAACGGTGAAAGAGGGAATGAGTGAATGGATGGGTAAATGAAAGAGTGAGCGAAAGAGTGAATGAGTGTGAATGGATTAATGAATAAATAATTAAATAAATAAATTAATAAATAAATAAACAAACTAATAAATAAATTAACTATAAATTATATAGTCTGTCGTAAGTTCTCTTACGTACAACAGATAGCATCCTTTGCTGAACACTGCATGTTGCGCTGTTTCAGTGTATTGGTGTATACATACAAACTCTGATTGTATTACTTTTACCGCGCATAAAGCTTTTTACCATCTGTGGATCTCTTTAATAAAATTGCGCGAGCATCCTTTTATATATACGCGGAAGGATTTCCTGAAGATCTACCATGAAAATCGCCGTCCGTTTTACCCTTCGCAAATGTGTATCCTGCTGCGAATGTGTAGTCCTATTTCCTTTCGATCAGAAGGTGTACCAAATATCGTCCATTTGGTTTCGATCACGAACTGGCGTACATACATATATATATATATATATATATTATATGTATTATATTATATATATATATATAATTTTTATATATAGGCCCTACTGGCATTCCGTGATGTCTATTTAGCTGGTTTCGCTGCAGCGCTTGCATCTTGTTTTTACAGTTTATAACCGCTGCGTTATTCGTTCGCTTATCGCTGTTTTCGCTTGTTTTTTAAATTGGCCGTTGCTGCAAGTTCTATTGACTTTATCATTCCCGTCTTTCGCTGTGTTTTTCGCGTGTGTGTGTCATTCAGTGCTCTTCACTCGGTGCTTATTATGGATATGCCGCATGCTTATTGCTTATGCAGTGTGCCGTATGCCACGTCACGCACACGTGTAAACACGAGAGGGCTCTTTCCGTAAAAATTGGAATAGCTTTCATCCTATTAGAGAACATGATGCTGGAAAATCATCCTTCACGCTGCTTTGGCTTTATTATTAGCCTTTATATATATATATGTATATGATTTTTCCCAAGGTGCGTGAAAACATGGACAGGAAATGTTATAGTGAAGAAGAATCAGGTGTGCGTGTCGAGTGTAAATTGATCGCACCTGCACTGCTGAGAGGTGTAATTGGCATGGTGGTGGTCGTGGTGGTAGCAACTGTGTTTGTGGTTGCTAGTGGATGGTGGTGGTGGTTTGGGGTAGTGTTGCATATGTAGTGGTGTATAGGTGCTAGTGGATGCAACGCTGGCAGTTGCACTTTGTGGTGATAGTGGTGTTGGTTGAGAGAAGCATCATGGTTCAGTCCATCGCCTGAAGTCCCGCGTTGTCTGTATACAGGTTCAAATGATGGAAATTGGAAATGGAGAAAATCGGTAGAAAACGTTTTGATTGAAGTGCAGTTATCTGTGCCAGGTATACACATATGCATGGACCTGCGAGCGGACTGCAGCGGAGAATGTCTAGGTGTAGGTCAAACTGGCGGTCGTCCTCAGGCCGTATACAGGACCTGATAAGTGGCTAAAAATAGGAGAAATAGAACTCTCACGTCCATCACCGGTACCAGCGCTACCGCTCTACCATCACCACCACCACCACCAGTGACCCTCTAAGCTGTGCATGGTGATGAGATTGTTGATGTCGTTGATGTGAGAATTTTCACCGCAGACGTCTCTGTTGAGTCTATTTCTCTCCGAGCAATTACTCAGAAGTCTTGACTGCTTCGAAAGTCCAAACAGTCATCGTTCAACATTTTCCATAAATCCCAATGCTCAGCCAGATTTGGCTCGTGTGTATTTAGCGAGTGGCATTGACTATATAGGTAGCAAGCGGAGGCGGTGCGATAGCTGCTGCCCTCTGTTCATTATCGTCATTGGAAATATGTATGGGTTCATTTTAGTTGTGGTTCCATGATGCCTATCCTAACCATGTTTTTATCCGGTCTCTTGTAGTGCACTCTTTAACCCAACTCGTGCATGCTTTGGCTCCCTATCCTGGCATTCTTTGACCCATATACCCTGGCATTCTTTGACCCATATACCCTGACAGTCTTTAACCCTTACTCTGACATTCTTTAACCCATACACTGATGTTCTTTAACCCATACCTGACATTCTTTAACTCCTATCCTGACGTTCTTTATCACCTACTCTGACATTCTTTAACCCTTACCATGAAATTCTTTAGCCCCAGAGCATTACGATACCCTAGCATTATTTTACCCATATACCCTGACATTCTTTACCCCTACCCTGACTCTTTTTACCCCTACCCTGACTTCTTTTACCCCTCCCCTGACATTCTTTAACCCTATACCTTGACATTCTTTACCCTATATATACCCTGACAATATTTGCCCCTAACCAGACATTCTTTAACACCTACCCTGAGAATTTTAGCCTCTGACATTCTTTAACACCTACTGTACCCTGCTTGACATTCTTTTTTTGTACCATGCCTTTCTTTCACCCTATACCCTGGACATTCTTCTATCCATGCCCTGGCATTCCTTAACCTCTGGTCTGATATTCGCTCACACAGTGGCCTTGCTGTCGGCTGGTGCAAACTTTCTCGAGAGCTTGTGTAGTACTTTCTACTAATTTTTGCATGTAGGATTTTTACTCTGGACTGCATTCTCTAGTTTTTAAGTTACTGTCGGTGCAGGCGCTGATAACAGGAGCAGAATCACATGGCCCCCATGACGTTTAAGGCAGAGCAAGAGCAACACTGATAGGTGTCAGATAATTATATATATATATATATATATATATTATATATATATATATATATGTGTGTGTGTGTTTTAGTGCTATATATATACAGGGTGCGCCAAAAAAAAGTAATCCCCTACGGCTTTTAGCCCATATCTTGGCCAAACATACAAATTTTTAAATGAAACTTTACAGTCTTAAAGACAATTCATATTTACACATGATAGCCAGATTTCATAAAAATATTTAAAACACAACAAAAGTTACACCACTTTTAGTGAGGCCACCCCCCGTTTTTTGACGATTCAAAAACACAACGCAACAGAAAGTAGGTTTTTTGCCAATATCATGGCCAGAAGTAAGAGTTTCGAAATTAAATTTTACAGGCTCAAAGACAATTCATATTTACACATGATAGCCAGATTTCATCAAAATATTTCAAACAGAACAAAAGTTACACCACTTTTAGTGAGGCCACCCACCGTTTTTGATGATTCAAAAACGAAACGCGACAAAAGTAACAAAAAACGATTTTATTAAGTCTCATCTCAAATAACTGTTGTCAAATGACCTTGGTAGTGCTTCACAACTTGTGCTCAATGTGCCCACCACCCGTGCCAAAACTTCTTTTGAGTCTCTTTGCAAAGTTCTTGATGGACCTGTTGATTAACTGACAGATTCCTTATTTACCAATTTTATTGTCATCTTGCTAAATGACTTCTCAGTGACGCGCCGCTGCGCTGGTACCCTGTTTCTTTTTTAAATAGTAATAATAGCGATCATCTGGCATTATCAAAACCTATTTGATAACAAATATTTGAGATGAGACATAACAAAATCGTGTTTTTGCTACTTTTTGCTGCGTTACGTCGTTGATTCGTCAAAAAAGGTGGGTGGCCTCCTTAAAAGTGCCATAACTTTTATTTTGTTTGAAATATTTGACCAGAATAATTAAATTGGTTTTTTGTTACTTTTTGTTGCGTCGCGTTTTTGAATCGTCAAAAACGGTGGGTGGCGTCACTAAAAGTGATATATTTTTTGTTCTGTTTGAAATATTTTGATGAAATCTGGCCATCGTGTGTAAATATGAATTGCCTATAAGCCTGTAAAATTTCATTTAAAAATTCGTATGTTTGGCCAAGCTATGGGCTGAACACCGTAGGGGATTACTTTTTTGGCGCACCCTGTATATATAATTATGTGCATAGGGCCTGTGTGTTGTTTTTTAACTGTTGCTACAAGTTTGTCCGTGCTTTTGCGACTTTTCAGCAATTTTTTTAGGTTAGACGAACAGTCTATGGGCTATATATATATATATTATTAATAAATAAACAATACTTGTCATGATTTAGTAGATTTAAGAACTGTTGGTGTTATGGTGGTCACCTGATATGATTGAAAGCAGTTGCATGCTATTTGCCAGATATTTTAGTCAGATGATTGCATAGCAGTTGCATGCTATTTGGATAATCACATAGCTGTTGCCAGATATTAAATTAGTCAGATGATCGCATAGCAGTTGCATGCTATAGTTATATTAGCCAGATTGTTTAGTCACCTATAGCAGTTGCATGCTGTAAGTCAGATATTTTGTGGTTCTCGATGGCCTTGTTCGATTGGGCTGTTGCAGTGTTGCAGTGTATGGTGTTCTTTTAAGTAACTACACCCTATACTATAGTAATGTCGAGATTGTACTTGAATTAATGCAGAAGACGAGCTCGCTTTTCGTTTCTAATCCAATCCGAAGGCCACGGATTGATTCTGTGTGTGTGTGTGTGTGTGTGTGTGTGTGTGTGTGTGTGTGTGTGTGTGTGTGTGTGTGTGTGTGGTGTGTGCGTGTGTGCGGAATTGCCCTGGCGCTATTGAGTCGAGCTTGACGGAAGTTGTTGGCAGCGCCCCCTGTAGTGTCTTGTTGACATTTAACACGAATCAATGGTCTACGGTGAGACGCACAACGATGACGATGGACAGACAGACAGACAGACAGACAGACAGACAGACAGACAGACAGACAGACAGACAGACAGGAAGGAAAAGAGATTGACAGGCAGACAGACACAGAGGCAGCCAAACAGAGACAGAGTGAGACCGAGACAGAGAGAGAAACAGTGTGAGAGAGACACAGACAGTTGTACAGACATAAGAGTCACAAACAAACAGACAGGCAGAGAGAAAGAGACGACTCAAAGAGAGTGAGACAGACAGACAGAAGCAGGAACAGAGAGAGAGAGAGAGTGAGACAGACAGACAGAGGCAAGAACAGAGAGAGAGAGAGACAGACAGACAGACAGACAGACAGATGGAGCGATCGACGGACAGACAGAGACAGTATATATAATTATAGAAGACCCAACGGCCTCATGCAGCAGGAGATCAATATGTGTCCGCCGATTGCCCTGCTAAATCTATTCACCGTTGGCTCCTCATCCTCCCCCTCCTCACTCGTCACTCCTTCCCTTACTGCGCCATTGTCAGTAGTGCTAGTCCCTAGCGTTGGTAAACGAGGAGGGCGATGTAAACGACCTCTGCGCATGTGCGATTCACACTTTGCCTATATATATATATATACATACAATATATATATATACTATATATATATACATACATACATGTACAATTGTACATATAATATACTGTAAACTTTCGCCCCCTTGATGTCGTCGCTATCTCATCGAAGGGGGACGCCGAGGGAGCAATGGATGGATGATTATGAAGAGGCGTTGTAGCTTGATAACCTAGAGAGTCAGAATTCGGAATAGGTTGCAAAACGGAATGGTTCATTGAATAGGAGTCGTATATTTCAGAGTTAGCGGTTATTCTACCAGGACGCCGCTCGAGTGGAATAAAGGACATATCGTCGCCGGTTCTCTGTCCGAGAACGCCCGCCGCCAGGGGTCGGGCTGGGTCCGACTGCTCCCTGCCGTAGTCTGCTTCTAATTGGCCTGACACCACGCTAGCGTGCCACAACTGCATGAGTCCTACTAGGGCATCCGCTCGGGCCTCGTCGTCCGCCGCGGTTGTAATTATAGTTTCCCTCTGATCCCGTGTGAATGCGTCTTCTGCTCGATCGCAGGCGGAGTTATTAATGTTCGAGTACACGTGGGCAGTATTAAGGGTTGAATCATGGGAGGAATGTTTTTGTTGGGTTGCCATTTTATCTTGCATCAGTTCACCAACAAACAACACGCAAAGATTCGCAAACCTAATCACCACTCGCAGTGTATTATCATTAAAGTAAAATCGCAAACAAACTGTCCGATTCAACTAAAATTACTAAAACCGGCCATATGACAACGTGTCAGCCATTACAGAACGCAACCAGAAAAGGAAAGATCTTAATCTTAAAGCGTTAACTATCAGTCGGTCGCTATGGGTAATTAATTGGCGCCCGCTAAATCTCGGCGGTTTCCACTATACCGTTTGGCCGTATCACGTGGCACGTGAGCTAAGGGCTGGTCCTTTACACTCTCCCCCACCTACTCAAGTGGTGAAACCACGGGGAAACCACAAACGGTACTGGACCATTCAAACAACGGTCAACCCCTCTACAAATTTCCATACCTCGGGCCTATATCAAAATACAGCATCCGGCAAATGTAAATCTGGACTACTGGTCCCGCCTACCCAAATGGTGAAACCCGGGAAAACAAACAGTAGATGAACCATTCAAACAACGGTCAACCCCTCTACAAATTTCCATACCTCGGGCCTAAAGCATCCGGCAAATGTAAATTTGGACTACAGGGTCACCGACTGTTCCTACCCATGCACCCAATGTTATAACGCAACTGTAACAAAGCGCTCCAACAGAATGCAGAAACAAACTAACGCGAAACAGTAGAATCATCCTTAGCCTGCTACATGATTAACTATCGCACGACCCAGGGTCGTCTGTTTCCTTGCACAATCCTTTAATCAGAAGTTCGGGTTCGGGCAATACAAACACTTATCTAGGTGATTGACATCACCAACACGGTTTCACAACGGTGAATAATACGTTTTTCACAACGGTGAATAACTGGTCAGGGCGTGGTTTATAAACGAAACCGAACAGGAAGAACATGGGGACGGGTTGGTCTGGGGACAGAGTTCAGTTCCTCGTCTCGGACAAGTTCGTCAAGTCCCAAAAGTTCGTCTCGATCAGTAACATCGTTCGAGATCGGCATATCCCAGTCCTTCGGACAGTCTCCCTCAAAGTTGTTCAGTCTGTCTACGTAAACCAACTTCGGCTGAGCACGGTTCTTCGTAGAACTGGTCCACTTGGTCCTGATACCGGCGTGTCGACGGGGACAGTAGTACCATACCCATTGGCCAGGTTCGAATGCGGCTGGGCGCACTCGACCATTGTATCGAACAGTCCGATGCTGCACGAACTGCTGAAAGTGAGTTCGCACCAGACGATAGGTGCCCTGCATCTGGTGCAGGCGTTGATCCACCAACTCGTCCACTGTTTGGTCGCAGAGTTCTGTCGCCGAACCATCGCCAAAGACTAGGCTGATGGGCGCGATAACATCTCGTCCCACGAACAGGAGGTTGGGGCTGAATTTCGTACTCGAACGCTCGGTAGCGCGGTTCGCAGCCATCACTTCAGGCAAGAGGATGCTGGAGTCGTCTGGAAGGGACTCTTCCGGTCGAAGAGGAATTCGCGTAGTCTGCACCATCTCCACATGATGCGGTCGACGTGAGAGTTCGTCAGCGGAGGGTCGCGCGGAGTCGGGTTGGGGCTGATTCTCGAAATCGCACTCCTCAATGACGGTGAGACACGGGGCTCGCAGTTGAGAGGGCACCGTCTGAGTCGGCCGATCGTTAGCTTCTGGCGGAACGTCGTCAGACACGTTCTGCCGTAGAGGGGACAGCAGGATGTCTGGGTCACCAGACACATCGACTTCTGCGGTTCGAGCAGGCAGCGACGCACCGGTTACAACAATGTCAGATTCGAGCACTTGCGTCGGTACAGGACAGGGTCGAAGGTCGTCCTTCTTGGTGGGAAGAACGGCAAACACCTCCCCATACGCTTCGCTCGTAGGTGGCGCAACAGTTCTTGCCAACGATATTTTCCGACATCGCGCAGTTCCAGCTCCACGAGACAGTGCGTAGTCTCGTCCCTGCAGATGAATTGACCGTTCGCGGAAATTCCAAGTCGCGTTCTGTTGTTCCAGCCAATTGAGTCCCAGAATCATCTCGTTCAGCTCCTCGGTGACGAGGCACGGAATCTGGAAAATCCGCCCTGCGATTTCACCTTGCACAGTAATCTCGCCCAGCACACGAATGCGGGTGCCATTGGCCGCGTTCAGGAGCTGTCGCGATTCTCGCATGTCTTGAAGACGTACTAACGAAGCAGGAATTAACGACATCTCGCTTCCTGTGTCAATCAGAGCGAGGATCTTGCGCCCATTTATCCGAAGTGGCAAGTACGCGTTAGTACTTCCTTGGATATATCTTGCGTTAGCTATCCTTTCTCCTTCTTCTTGACCTTGTACGTCTGTCCTTGCTTGTGGACAGTCTTTCCGGAAATGTCCTGGCTGCAAGCAGAGAAAGCACCGACCACCACTTCGTCGATTCCTTCGACCTTGCGTCTCTAAATTGTTTCTCGTTCCTCCCTCCGATCTCTGTCGATTTTCCATCGGCACATATCGAGGTTCTACCGAGTGTCTTTCTCTTCCGTCAGATGCTTGCAACGTTGGCCCACACCACCACTGTTCCATCTGCAGTTGACGCTGTTCCATGTTAGCCATTTGCTCCGACAATCTACGAAGCAATTCTTCGCTAGAACTGTCATCTGTTCGGATCGCTTGGATTCGTCCCGATCTACGCTCATGGTCTCCAGTTCTACCTCGAGTTGCTCGATTCGCCTCTAGTCGAATAGCACATCTGCACGCTGCTTCGAGGTTAGTCGGTTCGCGGTCTCTCACGCATAGGGCAAGCTCGGAGTCGTCTATTGCGTCGAGGAATGCATCGATGGCGACCATCTCACTCATCTCCGTGGGCGGACCAGCATAGGCCAGCACCATCAGGCGTCGGATGTCTTGCGCTAATTCTTGCAAGGACTCTTCTTTTCTCTGTTTTCGCGCACGAAGTTGCGTACGATATAATGTTGTCTGGTCCGAACATCCATATCTGCTCCTAAGTCGCTTTATCAGATCGCTCGAGGATGACAGACCTGAGGCGTGAAATTCCCACAACAGATGCGCTGCTGGTCCTACCATGGCACACATCAATTGGTTCACCTTTTCGTCCTCGTCCCATCCATTCTGTCTCGAACAGATCTCAAACTTGACTAGAAACGCTTCCAGAGGCGTTTGACCATCAAATTTCTCTAGTTTCAGCCACTGCTTGCATTTGTCTCTTGGTTCCTTCATCGTTTCATCCTCCGTACATGATTTCTTTTCGATGGTCGGCTTACTTCTCAACTCATCGCTTTCACTTGAAATCACTGCACGAGTTTCTAACGGACTGGACCCCACAGGACAACTTAGCTTTTGTCCGACTTCAGCACACAACCCAGGACTATTGCTTACACTTTTTCCATTCTGCACGCAAATCTCGTTTAGATACCTGCACAGTTCTCGTAATGGACCCAAAATGTCTTGCAATTGTCCAGTCTGCGTCGTCGTCGTGCTTTTCTTTGGCCGTGAAGAATTAATGCTATTTTCCTCATTAACTTCTTCCATTCCCCTTGCGTACTCTTGTTGACATATACTCCTTTTCTTCACTTCACTGCCTCTTAATATCTCGCCTCTCCTTTCATCTTTCCGTTTCTCTATTTCGTCTCTGGTCTCATTATCAACTCTCGAACACCTTTCATTCTCTTCATCATCTTTTAAGCGCAATCTCCAACTTCTGAAATCACTTGTAAGTTTGGGCTGTCCTGTTTCATCCATTTCAACACACCCCACACTTCTGGAATCACTTGTAAACTTTCGCCCCCTTGATGTCGTCGCTATCTCATCGAAGGGGGACGCCGAGGGAGCAATGGATGGATGATTATGAAGAGGCGTTGTAGCTTGATAACCTAGAGAGTCAGAATTCGGAATAGGTTGCAAAACGGAATGGTTCATTGAATAGGAGTCGTATATTTCAGAGTTAGCGGTTATTCTACCAGGACGCCGCTCGAGTGGAATAAAGGACATATCGTCGCCGGTTCTCTGTCCGAGAACGCCCGCCGCCAGGGGTCGGGCTGGGTCCGACTGCTCCCTGCCGTAGTCTGCTTCTAATTGGCCTGACACCACGCTAGCGTGCCACAACTGCATGAGTCCTACTAGGGCATCCGCTCGGGCCTCGTCGTCCGCCGCGGTTGTAATTATAGTTTCCCTCTGATCCCGTGTGAATGCGTCTTCTGCTCGATCGCAGGCGGAGTTATTAATGTTCGAGTACACGTGGGCAGTATTAAGGGTTGAATCATGGGAGGAATGTTTTTGTTGGGTTGCCATTTTATCTTGCATCAGTTCACCAACAAACAACACGCAAAGATTCGCAAACCTAATCACCACTCGCAGTGTATTATCATTAAAGTAAAATCGCAAACAAACTGTCCGATTCAACTAAAATTACTAAAACCGGCCATATGACAACGTGTCAGCCATTACAGAACGCAACCAGAAAAGGAAAGATCTTAATCTTAAAGCGTTAACTATCAGTCGGTCGCTATGGGTAATTAATTGGCGCCCGCTAAATCTCGGCGGTTTCCACTATACCGTTTGGCCGTATCACGTGGCACGTGAGCTAAGGGCTGGTCCTTTACAATACTCCTCTTGATGCTCCGCGTTTAAACATCCATCGCATTCTTTTCTCTCGCTCTGCTGTGTTATCACTCCTCTGTTTGTGTGTGTGTGTGTGTGTGTGTGTGTAGGTGTTTAGGTGTGTGTGGGTGTGTGTATTTGCAGTTTAGCGTCACTGTGTGGTAACAAAGACCATTAGCGACGCCCTCCTCCTTTATCCAGACTTGGGACTGGCACTGGCAAAGCGCGACCAGTGGCGGAGTTATCATCCCTCCTCATGAGCCTGTGTAGTCCTTATTCCTCCTTCACTGTACTCGAATTGCTCCTCCCCATTCGCTCAGTATTCTCATTTTCCTTACTCTCCACCACTCTTCTACGTGTGTTATGTTATCGCTCATCATCCTATATGTGCTCACTTTCTTCACTTTTTCTGCAGCTGCATTCCTAGCTCCTCAACCTCTCCATAGTACTGCACTCGAGCTTCTATTTGTGCAATTGTTACTCCTCATCATGTAATTCTTTTTATTGCAACAAATTTCACACAATCATAGCATCGTAACAGACTGATGAGGCATTGGCTACAAAAGGGGAGGCCCAATAGGGATCGAAAATTCGAAATCCCACTGGCAGGTACCCACCCACAGAACAAAATATTACCAAATAGATCGAAAAATGGAACAAAAATGGTGCACAGTGAAGGATTTTCTCCTCTCCACTGCTCTCCTCACTCCTTGTTTTTCTGCTCATACTCACTCTTCCTTTTGTGTATTAATTATTCTCCTCACCCCTCGTACTCAACACTCTTGTGGGGCGCGGTGGTGTAGTGGTGGCGTCGTTGCCTTGAAGCCGGAAGGTTCGAGTTTCGAATCCACCTCGCCGCGTAAGGACCTTGGGCAAGTCCTTCACTCACAATTGCTCAGCGCTTCGGCGTGAAACTCCGATGCAGTGTCCGCTCTGCACTCGGGAGCGCCTCTGAGTAGAGAGAGCTTGAAGGGGCGCTATAACAAGTGCACATACAAACAAACAAACAAACAAACTCTCCTCACACCCCAATCACTTCACTACTCTCTGTGTCCAATCCACACTCCCTTCCTTCTCCTCACACAACTATTTCACCCCTCACTGTTCTACCCACCCACCCCCCATATAAAACAGACTCCACGCTCCCCCACGGTGCCCCACCCCCAGATGCAAAGTGATGTGGACGCAGGATATTGACGCTGCTCTAACACATCCCCGAGCAGAGCCCGAGCTTCTGATGGATGCGCCCGGCGGCGACGTCAGCGGACAGCAGCGTCTGATATATCGGAGAACGAGTCGGGTGAAGGTATTTAATCTGATTTATACTCACGTAAATTTGGAGGATCCTGGGTGGCCGAGTGGGTTGTAGCCCGCTCGCCGCGCCGGCGACGCGGGTTCGATTCCCCGGTCGGATCTTTACATACTGCGGGTTGCTCGGTCGCAATATAAACGTGGAGTCGACGCTGATATCATCTTCGTAATGGAAAAGAGTCGTTAAACCCATACATTTCATTTTTTCACGTAAATTTGCCATTTCTGAGAGCTTTATAGAAGATGGCAGATGCTACCATGAGCGTTTCAACGTCTATACACGCACACAGGTTGGCAAATGACTGCATGTGTTTTTAAGTAAACTATATAATTGTTAGCGTGTTATAACGATATCTGTATGTGCATAATTATAGGACCTTTTACTTCGATGTTTTGCGGATTTTATGGTGTATGAATGCATTCATTTTGATTTTTGAACTGTGTTATGTGAAGGAAGTCTGAAATTGTGTGTTGATGTAGAAGTTAGATTGTTCAATTCAATTCGGTTATTTTTAATTGTTACAAGATTTGTTATGATGTATGGAAATATTGTCAGAGTTTTGCATGCTGTTTAGGCAACAAATGGAAGGCCATGAGCAACAAATGCAGGTTGACAAGAGTTTGTGAACGGACGGATGGATGAGTGTATGGATCGATGGGTGGGTGAATTGATGGGTGGGTGAAGTGGTGGGTGTGTGAATTGGTGGGTGTGTGAATTGGTGGGTGGGTGAATTGATGGGTGGGTGAATTGATGGGTGGGTGAATTGGTGGGTGGGTGAATTGACAGGTGGGTGAATTGGTGGGTGAAGTGGTGGGTGGGTGAATTGGTGGGTGTGTGAATTGGTGGGTGGGTGAATTGATGGGTGGGTGAATTGATGGGTGGGTGAATTGGTGGGTGGGTGAATTGACAGGTGGGTGAATTGGTGGGTGGGTGAATTGGTGGGTGCATTGGTGGGTGGGTGAATTGGTGGGTGGATGGATTGGTGGGTGGGTGGTTGGATGAGTGAGTGAATTGATGTTTGGATGGGTGGGTGAGTGGGTGGGTGAATGGATTGATCCGTGGCTCAATTTATGGATGGCTGGATTTATGGACAGATAGATAAATGGACGAATGAGTGTATAATAATTGTGTGAATTTGTGTGCTGTTAATGTATTTATATGGCTATGAATATGTTTGTGTGCGTTTGTGTGTGTGTTTGCGTGTATGCGCAGGTGTGCATGTGTGTGTTTGTGCATGTATTATAAACGTACGTGCATGGCTGTCATGTGGTGCCATCCATGATACTGGACGCAAAAATGAACGGTTGTAAATGTTCTTTTCAATGCGTTGTTCCATTGTTCCATTCTGACAGTGATTGATGTCGGTGCTGTGTGTGAGACAGACTGACAGACAGACAGACACAGACAGACACAGAGACAGACAGACAGACACAGAGACACAGACAGAGACAGAGACGGACAGGCATACACAGAGACAGACAGACAGACACAGGGACAGACAGCAGACAGACACAGAGACAGACAGACACAGGGACAGACAGCAGACAGACACAGAGGCAGACAGACACAGAGACGGACGTACAGACACAGAGACAGATCGACACAGAGACAGATAGACACAGAGACAGACAGACAGACTCAATTGTTTTCGTCGTCCTATTCATTACATAAATGTAAGAACAACAAACATGTTGACGGTCTGTTACATGCAGTGGTGGGTATAGCGGTATAGCCTGTTCGATTAATTAAAGCATTAGATTCTGCTGGACGGACGGTTGGACGATATCTGATGCCTTTGTGCTGGAGTTATGATGGAAAAGAGATAAAAGCACCGGGTGGAGAAATAGACCGTGGGGAAACATTAGAATGCCGGTGGGAGATTTTGTATGCAGAATAACTATTGGGTCTGAAGTATGTGTATAAATATTTATATATATGTATAGTATATATAATTATATATATATATGATATATATAAAATACTATATATCATATTATTATTATTATTATTATTACATAAATTTATTACGCGCGCAAGGTCACACCAAAGTGTGAATCTGAGGCGCGGATAGTTAGCCGCCAGAGGAAGATGCAGTTAAAGGTCCATGTGCTTGAAAGCCAAAGAGAAATAGTGAGTTTTGAGCCGTTTTTTGAAGGTAGGGAGTGAATTTGAGCAACGAAGAGAGAGTGGAAGTAGATTCCATTCTTTGGGAGCAGAGGCATGGAATGCACGCGAGCCCATAACAGTTCTGCATCATATATATATATGATATAGTATTTTATATATATTATATATATATTTATTTATATATAAAATATATTTATATATCATCATTGCTCTCCTCCGTCCGGCTGGGTCGATGATGAGGCTTTTACAAGGCGTCTCCACGCTGCTCTGTCCTTGATAATATCCATGGCATTCCACATATCCAGGCACCTTTCCTCTAGATCTTCTCTTATGTTGTCCATCCAGGTTTTCCTCTGGCGCCCTCTACTTCTCCCTCCCTCCACGTTGCCATGCAGAGCCGCAGCTAGTACTTTTCTGTCGTCCATCCTTGATACACGAGAGTCTTCTCTTCTTCATCTTGTCCACTATTGTTTCCTCCGCTCCCAGTTCTTCTCTGGTCTTCTCATTTTTGATCCTTTCCTTTCTACTTCTGCCCAGTATTCCCCGCAGCCAGCTCATTTCGACCACCAGCAGTCTCCTTTCGTCCTCCTTGCGCAAGCACCAGCACTCCGATCCATAAAGCAGTACTGGCACTACCAGGGCTCCATTCAGTCTCATCTTGGTTCTTGTCGACACGCCGTTTGATTTCCACACCTTGAAAGGGGACACGCCTGACCTATTATGCGTTTAATGTCATTTGTACAGTGACCGACCTCTGTTTATCAGACCACCCAAGTATACACAAATTCTGTCACTTGTTCCAGTACTTGGCCATCCAGTACTTCTTGATATACACGGTTTCGTTGGTCGTATATATTATATATAGCATATATAATTATATATAATATGTGTAGTATTTTATATATATAGTATTATATATATAGTATTTTATATATATGGTATTATATATATTATATATTATGTATATATATATATATATATATATTTGTATAACTGAGCACTGGAAGATCTATGATCCATTCGGCCGTGTTATGTGTTCTGTGTGTGTGTCCATGTTGAATGAGGTTATGTGTGCATGCATAATTATCTCTGTGATAATGGACTATTAGTGTCTTGCGTTATAGATATTGTGTGCTGCTGGTTAGTGTTCTCGACTGTAAACGGAGAGGTCTGGGTTCAAATCCCAGTGCATTAATGAATAAATAAATAAATTAATGAATAAATTAATGAATCAATCAGTCAATCAATCAATCAATCAATCAATTAATCAATCAATCTTTAATGACCACCACGATAGTAATACAAGCACGCAGAACTTTTACAAAATTCGCATGCAGGTTCTGAATAGGAAAAGCCCAAAGGAGCATATTTATAATGGTTCCGCCGAACAGGCCTATTTCCATCACTTATTAATCATTTATGATAATACATTGATGGTCTTCTGAGAATTGTTGAAAAATAATACCTGGTGGGGGCGTCTACAACTCTACATTGGTTTGTGTGTAGTTGAGGGGTGCAGTGGTCAAGTCTTTACCCTGAGATCCTAAATTGATTAGGGCGGTTGAACCCTACCGATCCCTCTGGCAATTCTCACTCTCCCTGTGACTCTTTACTGGACCCTTCAGAAGATGCATAATTTCTGTAAATTTCCATTCTTCTGTGATGCCTGTTGGCTAATTAATATTAATGATGCTACGCGTAGAATGGACTGCGTCTCCATTGGCCATGCAGTGAAACATTGTATTGTACGCTGTTTGTGCAAAGGGTAAATAGGATGGGGGTGGAGGGGGGCTGGAGTAGAGAGAAGGAGAGAGCGTAGTAGCGTTTGTTGAAGCTGAAAAGAAACCAATCTCTTCATAGTATAAGTTTATATTCATCCCTGCCTCTCTTTGACTGGCCTTGGTTCACGATTCTTGTTTTTCTTCTTGATTATATATATATATATATGTGTGTGTGTTTGTTTGTGTGTGTGTGTGTGTGTTTGTGTGTGTTTGTGCGTGTATGTTCAAGTTGCGTTGTAAGTAGTCAGAGGGCGGCTCGGTTGATAGCAGGTGGGTTACAGGTTATAGTGGAGAGGACCTGGGTGGTATTATACGCATGCCACTCTTGTATTGTTTAGTCCGTTGGAATATTGTTTCAGACAACTGAAGGAAGATGATTGTGTGAGGAGGAGGTGGAGAAGAGTGGGAGTTTTGTTCCGTGTGTGATGTGTGTTTGATATATACGGCAGGTTTTAACTCTATTATAAAGACTGCTTTTGTTAGTAGCACGTTGCTTTTATAATGGCACACACGAAGAAGAGGCAGAGGAGGATGAGGAGGAGCTTGAGGAATAAGGGCAGGGAATGGAGGAAGTGGGGGAGGACGAGATGGAACCGAGAAAACAAACAAAAAGCAGCTAATTGGTAGAATAAAAACGGAGTAGTAATTAATAGTTAATTAAGGCAGGATATGGTATAAGTAAAACAGGATAGGGAGAGTAGACCTATACTAACTATACTAAAGCATTGAAAATTTGTCCTCTGCACCGAATTTAAGGGTGAATGTGATAAAAGTAGGCCTATATATATATATATATATATATATATATATATATATATATATATATATATATATATATATATATATATGCTAAAGCAAGAGTCAACTGTTTGTGTGTATGTATGCGCATGTATATTGTGATTGCTAAAGGACTTCACTGAAAATTTAAAGAAGTTGAAGCGGAGTGGACTATTTTAATGCATTATGAACTATTTTCAAGCATTTTGAACTATTTTCATGCATTTTGAACAAGTTTAAAGCATTTTGAACTATTTTAAAGCATTATGATCAATTTTTTTTCAACTATAAATTTCAAGCATTATTACTATTTTCAGTTGAAGCAGGGTGGACTATTTTGAAGCATTATGAGCTATTTTAGAGCATTATGAACTATTTTAAAGCATTATGATCAATTTTTTTCAGCTATAAATTTCAAGCATTATTACTATTTTCAGTTGAAGCAGGGTGGACTATTTTGAAGCATTATGAGCTATCTTCAAGCATTATGAGCTATTTTAGAGCATTATGAACTATTTTAAAGCATAATATGAGCTATTGAGCTATTTTAAAGCACTATGAACTATTTTAGAGCAATTTGAACTATTTTAAAGCATTTTGACCGATTTTCAAGCATTATGAACTATTTTAGAATATTATGAAGTATGAACTATATGTTGAACAGAGTGAACAATTGCACTGAGAATGAGCTATACCCTGCTTCCGTATATTTTGCAGCAGAGTTCATGAACCTGTTTAAGCCAGAGTAATCTTTAAAGCAGGGCTAACTATTATTCTAGAAAGTAGTCTGAACAGTTTCAAGCTTATTGTGCTTTATAGATCTAAAACAATATATAACTATTTTAAAAGGTGGATGATATATATAGCGCCCTGAACTAAATAGTTAGAGACGACTAATGGGTTTTATATGACAGATTAACAAGTAGTATACATTATATGCTTGGATAATAATAATATATAATTATTCAAATGTTGCAGGCTTGGCCGTGGCGCTTGGTCCGATGTCAGAGCTGGCAGGTTATTAATTTCATTGGCTAAAATTAGCTGAAATAAGTACCCATCAAATAGGTACTTACAGGGCATGTAATATATTTATCAGTAATTGCGGAGATACTACGTGATAATCACTGGTGTTGGTGGTGAGGTCGAGTTGACACTTGACTTGTCTGGCTGTCAACCACAGATGTGGGTGGGAGAGAACAATACACATTTATCTGCCTGTATTATAATAATTGCTGATTGCAGTGCGATATGTTGCATGCGGATCTATCGCACTTAATAGCTGTTATGGCCGTGTATTATGCAATGTAAATGAAATGTAGTTGCATTTATAAATGGAGGATTATTGTATTGAAATGTATTGTTTAGTACTGTTATTGTGATATTATACAATGTGTTATGTAAATTAAATGTAGTTACACTTATAAATAGGGAACTATTGTCTTGACATGCACTGTTTAGTACTGTTGAAATGGGAATTGTGTTGCATCCGAGACGAGACAGCTAAGATGTAATTATTGTGCATTTATGTAGAGCCGCTATGTTGTGACTGGAAGCTTAGTTGTGTGCACCACACTGTAAACCAACAGGTGGGGGGTTCCGAAGCGTGTGGATTGATCTTGGGTCGGAACTATGCTACACCTATGCATGCCCTCTAGCGGCCTCAACTGTAGAGTGGTTTCAGCAAGGTATACACTACAGATGGAAAGATCAGCGGGGAGGGGAGAGGTGATGGGAAACACTATCCTCATTCCTCACCCACGTTTACCGAGGGTATAGGAAGACTGATAACGGTTGGATGTCATACATGATTGCCTCTTGGGGCCACGGGAGTTATACCTGGATTGCTCGACTTTCTTTGTATTCGAGTTTCCCTCCCATACTCGTCCTACTTCTCTCTCCACAGTCTTCGTCATTCGCCTCTTTCTCCCCCGGCTTTCTATTCTCCTCATCCTCCTCCTCGTCGTCGTCGTCCTCCTCCTTATCCTCCTCTTCATTCTTCTCCGCCTGTCAATACTACTTCTCCTTATCAGTAATCCTTTTCTCCTTTACGTGTATCTTCTCTTCCTCTTAAAACTTTCTCTTCTCCCACTCCCACCTCCGTTTCTTCTAATCTAATCGTCTTTATTCTGTTATCCTATACTCCACCTTCTTATCTTTAGTCTTCTCTCCTCCCTTCGCCTTTCCTTCTCCCTACACTCTTCTCTTCCTGCTCCCTTCTGCTTCCTCTCCTCCACCACCCACTCCGTATGTATACACCAGCACCTTTTCTCCACCTCCTCTTTTCCATCTCCTCCTACCCCACCTACTCGTCTTCCACCATCTCCTCCACCCCTTTCTCCCGTGTAATTAATGTAACCTGACGTAACAGCGGGGAAGGGTCTTAAGCGCTCAGTGGCTCTACTACTACTACCTCGACGACAACACGACCAGCCGCTGTTGCTCCAGACCGCATTAACTTGCCTTAATAGATCAGCGGCTGACCGCGTGTGCTTCTATGTGCTGAGGAGCATTTATTCCCGGCACAGCTGATCGGAGACCGCGATAAACATCGACGGTCTTAAGAGATTACCTGCAATTTACAGACAAGAACAACTCTTTACGAATCGAAACGTTATAGTTCTGCTGCAGCGGGAAAAGCTTGTGTATGCGCTGGTGCCGTGCTTTGTGCTTTTTATTGGTTTTGGGGGTTCACATGCTAGACCAGTTTAGACGAGGAATTGAAAATTGAAAATGGGTTTTGCTTGTTTGGTTTCTTATTTGTTTGTAGCGATTGACCATGAATAATTTTGATAGGTTGTTTGATTGATGTTCATGCGTATACATTCTGTTTGTACATTTATTTATATATTGTTATTGTTATTAATTGCTATTTATTGGTTATTGATTTTTATCATTATTATTGATTTTTACTATTATCATTATTATTTATTTTTACTATTAATACTTGTATTTATTATTTTATTATTATTATTATAATAATTATTATTATTATTTTGCAGGATGTAAAGTTCTGAAGTAAATAATTACGGCAGAAATGATAATGTTAAACGCTTCTCGTAACACAGAGACACCACTCTAGAATATTTATGATCATTTTGAAAAATAATTATTATAATGCTGATGGGAAAAGGACGAAGATGCAGTGGAACCTATCTGTAACAGTATAATCATAATCGAAATATCCGAATTTCTACAGCGAGAGCATGCATGCGCAGGTGGAGAGGAGGAGGAATAAGGAGGGAGGTAGAATGAAGGAATACGAGGATGAGGACGTGGGGATGGAAGTAGATAGAGTAGTAGGAAGAGTAGGAACAGGACGAGGAGGAGGAAGATGAAGAGGAGGAGGAAGATGTGGAGGAGGAAG
Source organism: Lumbricus terrestris (assembly GCA_949752735.1). Classification (NCBI taxonomy): domain Eukaryota; kingdom Metazoa; phylum Annelida; class Clitellata; order Crassiclitellata; family Lumbricidae; genus Lumbricus; species Lumbricus terrestris. Next base: position 13,583,760 of record OX457050.1, on the reverse strand, counting down.
ATGAGGAAGAGGAAGATGAGGAGGAAGAGGAGGTGGAAGAGGAGGAGGAAGAGGAGGAGGAAGAAGAGGAGGAGGAATTGGTGGAGGAAGAGGAGGAGGAAGAAGAGGAGGAGGAAGAGGAGTAGGAGGCAGAAGAGGAAGAGGAGGAAGAGGAGAAGGAAGAGGAGTGTTGCTGCTTCTTCTTCTCTCTGTGGCAAGTTGCATGTAAACAGATTGATCGATAATAGATAGCCTAAGGTTTTTAATGTCAGTTTATATTGCATGTCGGCGAGTTAGTCAGAGCATCGTAGAGGTGTTTAACTCAATGATGCATTCAGCAGACTTGACTTCTTTTGACATGTAGTACTGTATAATGAGAAGAGCTCCGCAGAAACATAGAGAATATCTGTCGTGTATACGATATGGGGCGAGGGGATTCTGTCCTTTATTCAGTGGCATCTTTGACTTGCTCTTAAAACGATTGCACGGTCGGGTTGAAGATGGCGATTATGATGACTGACAGCCTACTCTTATATGTGCAGATATCATGAAAACTCTTTTTGTTAACACTTGATATCTATGACTGCATTGTGGATATAGATTAAGCCTTATATTTGCTATTCTTCTTCATCATCTTCTGCCTCTTTCTTCTCGTCCTCTTCCTCCTCCTCCTGTTGCTGTTCCTCTTCCTCCTTTTCTTCCTCCTCTTCGTTTCCCTCTTCCTCCTCTACGTCTTCCATCTCGTTCTACTCGTCCTCCTCCTCTTCTTCTTATTCTTTCTCTACTCTTCCTCTTCCTCTTCTCCTCCTCCTCTGTAAAAGATGGAGACTGGCAAATGTTGACAACTCTCTTCGTTTGTCCTGAGTTTCCTAAAATTCACAGACCGATGGCGGATGGCCGCTTGTATGCCTCGGTATTCGTCGATTCTGATTGGCTGCTGTTGTAGGGAGAGGGGCGGAGCTTGACCCGGCCTGACCGGACCTCGCCTCGCCACTCGGTGTTTGACCTCTGTTTGCATTGCGAAATGTATTAGCACACTGTAGCACACAATCGCCTCCAAGTATGGTAGAGACTATAGCGGAGGGATATATTCGTCATGGGAGTTGATTAATGCTGGCCTGAGATTGCAAAGTCTGTCGAAGACTTAATAATGGTTTTGAAATGCAGGAACTTCAGTAGTTTGGTAACATGTATAATAATAGCTGCGAGTAGCGTCTCTGAGTAGGTTTCTTGAAGAGGCGCTATATAAATTTATCGAAGCGAATGAGTGAATGAAGTCGAGGATGGTGGTGTACTCTCGTCTCACGTGTGACTGTGTGTGTGTGAGATCGTATGCGTGTATGTGTGCGTGCGTGTGCGTGTAATGGCACGGACACAACTTTGTCCCATAACTATTGTTCTGCCTCCAGCTTAAGAAACAAGAGCATCCCATGCATTGGGCAAAAACTTATAAGTAGCGACATCGAAGAAAGCTGTCAGCGTCTTTTACAGTTTCTTGTCATCGGAAATAGCCGACTGACGAAAACGACATCTACGGCTGAAAGCAAGCAGTCGGGGTACTACTACCCGCCTAACTACCCCCGTCCGCAAATTGCCCCCGGCGGTCGATAACACCCGGGAAATTGAGTGAACACCAGAGGGAGACACCAACGACGACGGCTTCCTCGTCCCTTATTATAGACACGGCCGTGGCAGGTCGCCTAATTACGGTGGATGAGAGGACCGCCCGGGAAGCCGCTTCTTCAATCGGACGCTAGTCCTTCGTTTCTATTCAGCTTCGTTTACTTTTGTTATGCTCTTTAGAAACGCGGGAGAGGAGATAGACAAATAGAGACAAAGGCAGGGAGTTTGAGGAGGCGTGAAGAGGCGGAGGAAGAAGGAGAGAGAAAGGGGCAGAGGTAGAGACAAAGAGAGAACCACGCAGAGAGGGACAGACTATTGGAAGACACAGACAGACGGACAGACAGACAGACAGACAGACAGACAGACAGACAGACAGATGGAGGAAGAGGGGGAGAGATGCAGATGAAGAAACAGAGAGACAGAGACAAAGAGAAGGACACAGAGTCACGAAGAAAGAGACTGGGAGACGCGAAGATGCAATAGTCCAGAGCTATATAGTCCAAATCTTCATTCAGGTTTCATTGTCTCCCTATGTGTGTATATATAGACCCTATATATATAATATATTTAATATATATATATATAATATTTATATAATATTATATAACAAATTATATATATGTATAATATATATAATATTATACATATAATATATATAATTATATATAATATATATAATATATAATTATGTATATATGTATAAGCGACGGTCGGTTCGAACGGCAGGCTCTGGGGTCGAAGGTCAACACTTGGCATCTGTCCAGCTGCAAAACTAGTGGTTAGCGTAAACTGAACTCAATACGAGAGGCAGAGGTTCAAATCCACCCCAAGGCTGAAAATTTGGTTTGGGATTTCTGCCCCTCGGCTGTGATGGGTACAACGACCGTACACTGTCGGTGGGAAGATGGGACGGCGTGGGTGAGTGCTGCAGGCCACGTGCCCTCATATGCCGAGGCTAGGAAAATGAAGGCACTAGCACTTCGTATACCTAGGACTGTTCCTGGGCTATTTAACTTTAGGGACTGAGCACCAGGGTGAGAATTGCCGTGGGGTTCAACCCGACAGCCCCTAAAGCCTTTCTTATAGGACGCCGTATATAGTACGCGGTCATCATTGCACAATAGTGACAATACACATCCCAAGTCCACTTAAATCAATGTCTAACCCCTCCTCATTTGTTTTTCTACAATAATTCTCATATACTGCTGAGCACTATTCTTCATCTCCTGCTGTGCTCAGCAAATTCAATGACAGTTAATTCCATTGAAAACCTCGCGTTCTCAATCCTCGATTTCTAGGGCTTATTGCACGTTTATTTGCAAGCAATTGAGAAGTCGATTAGAACTGTGTACAAGATCCGAACCTGCAACTATAGATGGATTGGCGGGTAGACTGACTAGCGGATTGACTGCCAGTCGAGTACACGAGTGGATGTTCAAAGTCACTGTCCGTTGGCTACTTCTGCTGCTGCTGCTGCTACTGCTGCTGCTGCTGGGTTTGTGATTAGGCCTCTGTGATTTATAAGCGGATGTTAGGATTATAGCAACTGCTTTTCATCACCTGGCTGTTTGCTTGAAGGCCCTGGCTGCCTGTCTGTCTGCCTGCAAGACAACCTTACTTCCTGTCTAGTTGTCTGTCTGTCTTCCTGCCTAACTGTCTGTCTGCCTGCTTACCTGCCTGCCTGTCTGTCTGCCGTTCTTTCTGTCTGCCTGCCTGTCTGTCTGTCTGTCTGCATGTCTGCCTAAGTGATGCAGCTATAATAGCGGGAAGTTTTCTATAGACATGACAGTCAGGTTATGTATTTCGGTTGTTATGGTAATTGCTCTGCAGCCACATTTTTGCTCCATTCTTTCTATTGTATATTTTGAGTTGGTGGCAGGGCTTTTTAACGTGCAGCTGTACACAAAATGTGCAGTTGTAGAAGTACTTATGTACAGTTAAAACTAGCAAAAAAGGGCATTGTCCTCCGATTGTAATTTACCATGGATGATGGGAAAGGAAAGGAGTTGTGCAGTTCTAAAAATTCCTTAAAAACAGCCCTGGTTGGTGAGAGGGATGCAGGATAATCTAGTGGTTAGTCCACATTCTGAACTGACAAATGAGTGGGTTGGCAGTTTAACCCTCCATGCACAATTGCAAGAATAAAATCAGAAATATAAAATATCCTCACTAAATAAACCCTTATCATCTTCCACTCACGGGATCCTGGGTTTCCGCCGATCATCCTTTTGGTAGCTCTACCCCATTCTGACGATCACCACATAATCTCATCCTTCCCCTTAAACCGTCATTCTCGAGTGCATTATCTCGTCGTGTTCAGGCATTCGTCACGTTACCACCACCACCACCACCACTTCTCATCGGATTGCACCAGCATCCATTAGATTACGCGTGCCCCACGAGGTCAACCCTATTGTTAGCGCACACCTTACGATCAGCAGCCGGCCACACCCCTTCGCAGCCCGCCCGCCCTTTCATGGGGGTGGGTGTGAGGGCACATCGGAACCTATCTGTCGAGAGGGAGATACAAGCACCCCCTAACGATATCGACGCCAGTCTGATTTCTAATAATAGGAAGTTTAATTGATATTTGACGGGAACAGCATCGCTCTGGTCGCCTCCTCATCATCCTCCTGGTACGTTGTGTGTGCATCGCCTTTGTAGATGTTGGCAGCATGCGTATTGATCTGTCCGAAGCTGGACGGAAGTAGATCGGATTGGGTGCTGTTTGCGTGTGTGTGTGTGTGTGTGTATGTGTGTGTGTATATGTGTGTGTGTGTGTGTGTGTGTGTGTGTGTGTGTGAAGGGAGGGAGGGAGGGAGGGGGTGATGGTCGTCCGCTGCCAAACTGACCGGCCGAACGTTGGAAACGGTGTTGACGGTTTTAGGGGCCGCCACGGCATCAGCAGCAGCAGCAGAAGCAGAAGCAGCAGCAGCAGATGCGGCGGGAGAGACAATCTATCGATGTCTATTAGGGCGATGATCGTCCATGCCTGGTTACAGGTACAGATGGATGGAATGAAGGAATGATGGAAGGACAGGTAGAAGCTGAGGGATAGGTGGATGGATGGATGGATGGATGGATGGATGGACGGAAGAATTGCGCTTATTGCAGCTATATAAGAGGCTGAGTGGACAGCGAACAAGTGGCTTATTTGTCTCGTTTTGTGTGTTGAACATTGTATGTTTCTCTATCTGTCTCTTTCTAGCTCTGTCTCTGTCTGTCTGTCTGCCTGCCTGTGTCTGTTTCTGTCTCTATATATCGCTCTCTGTCTCTCATACTATAAATCTCTTTCTCTCTCTCTGTCTCTGTCTCTGTCTCTGTCTCTGTCTCTGTCTCTCTCTCTCTCTCTCTCTCTCTCTCTCTCTCTCTCTCTCTCTCTCTCTCTCTCTCTCTCTGTCTCTCTGCCTCTGTCTCTCTGTCTCTCTGTCTCTCTGTCTCTATGTTTTGTCTCTGTCTCTGTCTCTTTTCCTATCACTGTCTTTGTGTAAATGTCTCTTTTCCCTTGAATACCACTCTCATTGCGTCACTGCCTCTCCATATATCTGTCTCTCTCTGCCCATCTGTCTCTGTCTCCCTGTCTGCATGTCCCTCTACCTCTGTCTCCTTGTCTCTGTCTATCTGTCTGTCTGTCTATCTATCTGTCTCTGTTCCTGCTTACATCTCTCACTCCATATATGTTTCTCTATATGCATACTTGCGTTCCCTGGCCATGCATCCCCATATGTCCTCTTCTTGTCACCTGTTCTCTTGTAATGAGAAATTGCCTTTCATCAGCCAATAATAATAATACGACGTCTTCAGTTCTTACATCATCTGCACAACTCATCTGCGATGTCGTCGTCGTGTTATAATAATTATGTATGCTCGCCGTCTTTGCCGTAGAAATGTGTTTCGCGGCTTCCGCGATTATTTTCTCGGTGATTTTTTGCGCTGTAAATCCTTCGCTGCGTAAGTAAGCTTGCCACTTTTTTGGTCGGTAATCTCTCACCAGTCTTGTTATTTCTGTCAGTTACATCTTTCTTGAACTGTTTTTCTCCCAATATATATCGTTAAATTATTACGCCCTAATATATGGAGACGTTTATGGCTGTATAGCGCTCTAAATGTGATTCTAGGTGCAATTGCAAATGCTGACAGATTTTGACGACTTTATTGGTGGATTATTCACTGCCGTGATATTGGTTAGGATCACAATCTATCCTCTTAATTGACAGAAAATCTATGTATATACGTTTGTAGAAATGTCTGTTTTGATTTCACATCGGTTGGTATTTGAATTGTGTGTTGTCCCGCTTTGGTATTTATTGCCTAGCGCGACCATCGGATCGGTCACACACGGACCAATTTTTACTCACCCAACAATTCATTGATCCATTGTCACAGTCAATAACCCACCTATTCAGTCATGAACCCATTCAACCACTCACCTATTCAGTCATGCACCCATTCAGTCATGCACCCATTCAGTCATGCGTCCACTCAGTCATGCACCCATTCAATAACCCACCTACTCAGTCATGCACCCATTCAGTCACCCACCCATTCAGCACGCACCCTATCCATTTATTCAGTCATGCATCCACCCATTCAGTCCGCTACCCATTCAGATGTGCCCCATATATCCATTCAGTCACCACCCGTTCAACACACATCCTATCCATTCATTCAGTCATGCACCCATTAAGTCTACCACCAATTCAGTGACCAACCCATTCAGCCATGTCCCCCATTCAGTCACCCACCCACAACCCCATCCACTTCCCCCATCGACCCATGCACCACCAGCTGACAACCATCTAGCTCGGTGTGATTGATGACCCAACGAACCATTCGCAATCAATGAAGTATATCTGAATTTGCATTCATTAGCTGCTGCTGCTGCTCCTCTTGCTTCTTCAAATCCATTGTTTGAACATCAGACAAAAGGAAGACCACCTGTCTGTCTGTCTCCTATACATATTCATTGATGGCAGATCCATCTACCACCCCTCTGGTGCTGGGTGCTACTGCAGTGGGTATTATACATCTCGTTGTTTAGGTGAATACCGGCTTTTTAAAGAGGGTTATGTGTTGGAGTCGTGCCAAAGAGGTTAGATGGGTAAATACCTTTGAGGAGGGAGTCTTGTATATGACGATTTATAACGCACTATAATTCAGTGTTGCTGCATACGTATGCTTATATTCACATATATTTACATACATAGTTACACTTCCTTATATAATTATATATGCAACGTTTGATTTCCATTTACATATCCTCCATTGTATATATATATATATATATATATATATATATATATATATATTGTATGTTTACTGCATACTACAGTGTATAGGTATACACATACCCTCACATACATTGTCAGTTTATGTCCAATCTATCTGATTGAATACCTCCGTAATACAGGTTGTTCTTCTTGTGCCTTTGATTTCAACCTATATACACCCAAGGTTCTTTGTGGATTGATCTTGCTATAGACTTGTGCTTGAATAGTTGAAAGGTCCTATTATGTTGGTCATCCTCTGGGAAAGGGAGAGGCAGACACAGACAGACAGACAGCCAGACATACAGACAGACAAACATACACACAGACAGCCATGCAGACACAGAGACAGACAGACACACACACATACAAACAGAGAGATAGAGACAAAGAGATAGACAGACCTTCAGATCGTCGTATCCAGACGTGGCACAGATATTTGCGTCTAGATAGTCCTTTTATGCAGTCCACTATGATCAGTGCAACCGTGGTACCTAGGACCAGATGGCTAAGTGGTAACTGGTACCCTATTAAAGCCAGGTAGTTGTCTTGCTGTGCAACGATCGTTGTCTCTCGTTGTCTCTGGTTGTCTCTGGTTGTTTGTGTTTGTTATGCTTCTCTAAGCCTTGGTTGATTATTATTGAACAGCAGGGAGAGACGAGTTCGATTTAAACCTTGAAGGAATGTAATCTTATGCAAAGCAATGCAACTTATACCCGATAGTCTTATCATCATGCATTACATCACAAGGTGCAGTATCTATAATGTCAAACAGAAATCTTCTTTCACCAATGTGAGTGGAAGATCTTGATTATATAATATGTATTGTATCTTGTACACTGTATTGTATACAGGTATTTAATATTTTATTAATTTTTTATAGTTGTTTATTTATACAGCATGATTTCTTATTTTATATACACTGCTTCTTGTCAGGTCTGTCTTATATGTCTGTCTGTCTGTCTGTCTGTTTGTCTGTGCGTTTGTATGTGTGGGTCCTGCTTTTTCTCTCTCATTCCCTATCTCCATCCCTCTATTTCACCCTCCCTTTTTTTTTATCTCACTGCACCTGTCTGTCTGTCTGTCTGTCTGTCTGTCTGTCTGTCTGTCTGTCTGTCTGTCTGTCTGTCTGTCTGTCTGTCTGTCTGTCTGTCTGTCTGTCTGTCTGTCTGTCTGTCTGTCTGTCTGTCTGTCTGTCTGTCTGTCTGTCTGTCTGTCTGTCTTATGATCCCTTGTAGATAGTTTGTTTTAAACTGTACTTGTGTTTTTTCAATGGCAATACTGTTACTCCGTTTCAATAAAATTTATGGTTATGGTTATGGCTATCTCTGTCTGTGTATCTTTCTGTCTGTCTGTCTATCTGTCTGCCTCTCTGTCTGTCTGTCTGTCTGTCAGTGTTTGATTGTTCGTCACTCTGTTCCAGATTAAATTGATGGCTTGTATTATGGGCAATTTGATATTTGCTCTGCACTGCATATGTGTGTGTGTGTGTCCGTGTGTGTCCGTGTGTATGCGTGCGTAGATGTGTTTGTGTGTGTCCGTCTGTATGTGTGTCTGTGTATTTGTATGTGTATTTGCGTGTGTCTGTGTGTGCGTGTGTTTGTATATGTATATGTGTGTGCTTGCGTGTGTATGTGTGTGTGTTTATGTATGTGCGTTTGTCTGTCTATGTGCGTGTGTGTTTGTGTATGTGTGTGTGTGTGTGTGTCGGTCTGTGTGTGACAGTGAATTATTAATGAGACTTTGGAGTGGTCGTCGTCCCTCAGTAGCCTGCCTATACATGAAACTGTGAATTAGCAGATAGTCTGCTCTCTTCATATATATATATTATATATATAATATGCATATATATAATATATATATATATATTTATATGCATATATATAATATATATATATATATTTATATGTATGTATTTAGGCGAAGGTAATCAGTTAAAGCTGTTGGATGCCTTCTATATATGACATAATGATATAAATCCCATGAGGCTCCATTGCTCATGCAATGAACAAAGAACCGATTAAATATATACTTTTATACTTGCTAATTGCTGCTGTGCAATATATATATATATATATATATATATATAATATATATATGCAATTTTTTACATATATAATTATATATATATACATGGTACACATGCTTATACTAAGTTACTCTGCATAGTAACTTAGTAAGCATGTGTAGATTATAGGGACTTGGAATGCTTCTGCATGAGTAGATTGCCTTGAGGATGCCCTATCAAAAGTCCTTATAATAGTATTTATTTATATATTGTTAGTAGTACTAAGTTATAGCACTATACTAATACTATATAAAGAAATAATTTCTTTTTTAGCATGGCGATGCTGTGTGCTAGGAATGTTGAGACTTAAAATAAACGTATATGTTGATTATTGATTTTTTATACAGAGTAGATATGAAACTGTTGTAATGATACGGAACAAGGAAGCAATGTATACAAGCATGCAGAACACTGTGATCAGATTACTTGAGTCTTGTACGCAGGTCATATACAGTATGTTCGACATGAGTTGTATGCTGGGGAGCTGGATGGGTGGTCCTTGGATGGGTGGGTGGTCCGTTGTGGTTTGAGAAATCTGTTTCTCATCAGTTTTGCTGCCAAACAGTTGGTTGTTTTGTAACATTTGCTTTGAATATTATAATTAGTTTGTTGTTTCCGACTACAAGTTTAAGATGTATTTGGTTTCTTGCCGGTGGCATTGAAGACGTGCGGGTTTACGAGATTATCATATAGACCAGTGGTTCCCAACCTTTTTTGACTTTAGGGCCACTTTTTCTAAGTTGGAGGACTCGAGGGCCACTTTTTCTTAGTTAAAGGACATTAAGGGGGCTACAAGGCTAAAATTTAATTAACTAAAAGGCATATTGAATTTTTATAATTGATTCAAAATAAAATGTTTGATATTATTTATAGACGTCAAAATAAAATAATTTTTAATTGTAAATAATTTTGTGTTCTATCTTGTCCAATTTGTCAATTTTTTCATATGTTTGTTAATTCTTTGAGAGACGAGGTCCATTTTTTTGGGCTTGGCAGGCCACTTTTGACCCGCAGGCCACGGGTTGGTAACCGCTGATATAGACGATAGAGGCTTCCGTATTATTATGCATGCATGCAGGGCAACTTAGAGGCATTTATCCGCTTTTTGAGGCCATGTCTTTATGTGTCTTGTTTTTCTGCATGTCTGGCTGGCTGTTTGTCTGTCTGTCTGTATCTCTCTCTGTCTGTCCGTCTGTCTGTCTGTCTGTCCATGTGTCTGTCTGTCTGTCTCATTGCTTCTAATTTGTCTAAGACCCGTTTTCAGATTTGTTCTGGATTTTTTAACCAGCATCTTTTGTAGAGCAAATTTATGTTCGAAACTATTCTTAGCATGCAGTCAGGTATAAAAATTTCTTTAAAAATTTCTTTAAAAATTCTGAAGGTCTAAAGTCTCGCTTCGAATTATTTCACATGCATGACAGTTATGACGTATAGAGCTACGACAGGTAAAGTTCAAATTTTCTCTAGTTTGCGTTTGTTTGTATTGATTTTCATGAAGCATAGAAGGAAGAGCAGTATATACAGGGTGCGCCAAAAAAAGTAATCCCCTACGGTTTTCAGCCCATATCTTGGCCAAACACAAGAATTTTTAAACGAAACTTTAGAGTCTTAAAGGCAATTCATATTTACGTACAATGGTCAAATTATAGAAAAAATAATTCAAACAGAACAAAAGTTATATCACTTTTAGTGAGGCTACCCACCGTTTTTTGACGTTTCAAAAACGAAAAGCAAAAAAATTAGGTTTTTTGTCAATATCTTGGCCAGAAATAAAAATTTCGAAATGAAATTTTACCGGCTCAAAGACAATGCATATCTACACATGGTGGCCAGATTTCATCAAAATATTTCAAACACAACAAAAGTTATACCACTTTTAGTGAGACCACCCACCGTTCTTGACGATTCAAAAATGAAACACAATAAAAAGTAACGAAAACGTGATTTTATCAAGTCATATCTCAAATAACTGTTTGGAACTGAACTTGATAAGGATTCACAACTTCTGTTCAATGTGCCCACCACCAGTGACAAAACTTCTTTTGAGTTTCTTTGCAAAGTTCTTGTTGGACCCCTGATTAATCTGACAGATTTCTTATTTACCAATTTGATTGTCATCTTGCTAAGTGACTTCTCAGTGACGTGCAGCTAAGCTGGTACCCTGTTCCTTTTTTAAACAGTAATAATAATGATCATCTGACATTATCAAAGCCTATTTGATAACAATTATTTGAGACGATAATTAATAAAATCATGTTTTTGTTAATTTTTGTTGCGTTACCCTACTGAATCGTCAAAAAACGGTGGTGACCTCACTGAATGTGGTATAACTTTTGTTCTGTTTGAAATATTTCGATGAAATCTGGCCATCGTATGCAGATATGAATTGTCTTTAAGCCTCTAAAATTTCATTTCGATATTCTTACTTCTGACCAAGATATTGGCCAGAATAATAAAATCCGTTTTATGTTGCGTTTTGTTGCGTGACGTTTTTGAATCGTCAAAAAACGTTGGGTGGTCTCACTAGAAGGGATATAACTTTTGTTCTGTTTCACATATTGCGATGAAATTTGGCTATTGTACGTAGATATGAATTACCTTCAAACCCGTAAAACTGGATTTGAAAAATTCCTATTTTTGGCCAAGATATTGACAAAAATCCGTAGGGGATTACTTTTTTTTGGCGCACCCTGTATATATATATATATATATATATGTATATATATATAGCAGTATATATATATATGTATAAAATTGTATATATAGCAATATATAAATATATATATGCATGCGACAGCCATGGATATATATATATATATATATATATATATATATAATTATATATGAAGTGCTATGGAGACTTTGGTTTCTTAGCCTTGGCATATTGTATTAGGATGGGCGACCACTCACTGCATGGCCAGCCCTCTCCTTCGCCGTCTCATCTTCCCACCGACAGTGCTTGTTGCTGCTTAACGACAACACTGTGTCATATGAAGGATGATCAGTGTCGTCCCCCTCCTTTCTCCTGCAGACTTGGGACTGGCACTGCCAAGTACACGGACAGTGTGATTCTTAGTCGGTTATGATATCAGGTCAAATCTGGAATCAGATTTCGTTTGTTATGTGTTTAACGACACTGCCATATCAAAGATGATTAGTGTCGCCCTCCTCCTCTATCGAGGCTTGGGACTGGCACTGGCAGAGAACAACCAGTGGCGGAGTTCTGGAATCAGATTTCCGCCTTGCAGTGCTATTTGAACCCGAACTTCTCGGGTTTACAGTTCAACATGCTAACCGCTATAGACTCTCACTCACTCTTGGCTTTCCTGCCATGCCACTTGATATTCATGAATCGAGGCCAATAAGAATTGCTCTGTATACAAATAGGAAATGCGATCCTTGTTTTCTTCAGGCAGTTTCGGGTTGGTATTTCCGGGTTTTCCGCCGCACCATTCCGTTCAGTCGAACTCCGGTTTCCCGCCAAGAGACTTTCGCGGTTCGTCGTCGTCGTCTGCTTATTATTTCCCGCCTAATTCCGTCCGTCCGTCTGCTAAGATTTATTTATAAGCCTTGTCTGTTGGTTGTTTGTTCTCGTAGATGGGACGATGTGAATTAGAAATACTGGACGGTTCTCTCTCTTGTTGTTGTTTAATGATAAATATTGTTTTACAGCAAAAATGGCTATTGTCGCCCTCCTACCTTATCTAGGCTTGGGACTGGCACTGTCATAGTGCGACTGCAGTGGCGGAGTTACTGGGTGGTTCGTGCTGCATGCCTGTGCTTACCAAATGAGCGTCAGCACCTTCGAGATATGTGTTCAGGGTTCAAGAGAGAAATTCCGGGGGTGGCATTTAGGCAGAGCAGTCACGGGCCCCTAAACTTTCTAAAGGATTAATAAAAACACATTTTTTAGAAACAAACAGGAGTGATAAAAGTGTAACAATTTTATATTTATGTATACCATTTGATTTTGTTCTGTTGTTAACTTGAAGATTAAACTGATTGTAGTTAAATTTGCTCTGCAAATTATATTTTAAAATGCATAAATCATAAATATTTCTATATATATAATTTTATATAACTGCCTAGTCGGGCTCCTAAATGTCGCCCTGCCCTGGGGCATTTGCCCTCCCCCGGTCTCGGCGCCCGTGTGTTTTTGTAAGCGCAGATTGTATTAAACAGATGATTCCTACTCATTGAGCTATTAACGTATATACTTGATAAGGTTGAAAGGGGCAGGTGATTGAAAATGGGCGCCGTCGGATTGGAGTTATAGTCTGTAAGACTGAAGAGAAATTGCTCATAAATATGACGTTATTCCCACAAGATATATAGGTATTGTGATTTATATTGGGTATTGTGATTTATATTGGGTAAATTGTGATTTATATTGTAATTTATATTTTATCCGTAAATTTATAGGGGCGTCTCTCACAAAATGACTGTTCAGAGGTGATCTCAGTACGAAGAACACAGTCATATAAGCACATATATAATTTAATCATTATCAGCTACATCAGTTGTCAAGTTACAGCAAGTTTCATCATTACTATCATTGTATAAGTGTACAATTACCTTTCGGATACATACCACCACTACTACCACCACCACCACCACCACCACCACCGCTGTAATTATGATAGAAGTGTATATTGTATGAAAACATTTATAAACTGTTCTTTTGTTAGCGATCCCATTGTCATTTTATTTGGATAGCTCTGCTGCATATTATTGTTTATTTGAAAGAAGAATGCTACCATTCTCCTGCAATTCAATTCAATCCTGTTCCGCGTTGTATTCTTTCCTTTGTTGTCCGGATTCTGTTGTTCGTTCTAACAGCGTGCCATTGTCTGCATTGTGCTTCACTGCATGTACGCTCGTCGTTTGATAGTGTAGCTGTTGCGCTTGTTACGTGGGCACCTGTCTGTGCTCTTCGGAGTAGCTGTTGCTAGTTGTCTGAGTAGCTGTTGCTAGTTGTCTGAGTAGGTGTTGTTAGTTGTCCCAGTGACCGTTTATTTACAAGGCAGTTATGCGTTTCGAAGTACTTTTCCTTGCTTGTCTTGCTGTTATTTTCTGCAGCTGTTCTTTTCTGCAGCTGTTCTTTTCTGCAGCTGTTCTTTTCTGCAGCTGTTCTTTTCTGCAGCTGTTACAGCATGCATGGTGTTCTTTGTGCTAGAACTGTATTTTTTATTGCTGGTATGGTTGCTGTTATTGTTTTTATTATTTTTTTATATTGTTGTTGTCCTTGCTTTTGTTGTTCTCATGTTATTATTTATTATGCGGACAACAACAGATGACTTGCCAAATCAAAGCCATAACCAGGCTAATTAACATGCCGTAATCAGGCTAATTAACAGACCGTAATCAGGCTAATTAACAGACCGTAATAAGGCTAATTAACAGGCCGTAATGAGATTAATTAGCAAGCCATATATAATGAGATTAATCAACATGCCGTAATCTGGTTAACAAGACGTAATGAGATTAATTAACAAGCCGTAACCAGGTTAATAAAGGAGACGTAATCAGGTTGATTAGCAAGCCCTAATCAATTTAACTAACAAGCCCTAAATTTATTCAAGTTACTTATCGACCCGTAATTAGGTTATGAACCAAGCCATACTGAGGTTAATTTGCGAGCAGTAAACAGTTTATAGTTAGTTAACCGTTATCATGGTTATTACAAAGATGTATTCAGGTTAATTAACGGACGGTATGGTCTTAGCAGGAACTCAGGTCGTTTTGACAAGCTGTAGACTCTACAATTGGTGTAATTATTAAACCTTTGTCATGTTAAGTACGAAGATGTAACAAGGTTAATTAACGGACAGTATGGTCTTGACAGGAACTCGGGTCATTTTTAAAAGCTGTTTAATTAGTGTAATTATTTAACTTTTGTCATGTTAATTACGAAGACGTAATCAGGTTAGTTAAATAGCGAATCGTACAATGAGGTTGAACGTGGAAAAACAGGTCTTACTTAATCAGTCTGATTCAGACGATTGTTCGTTGTATTTGCTGTTTAACTATAAACCGGATGATGTTCCTTTAATATTCTTGCACTTGACAGTCGTAGATTTTATTTCTAAGGATGGTTGTGACCAGCATCCATCACAGCTATGCACCGTGACACACGAACAGATATACATACATACAGACAGACCGACAGAGAGACACACAGACAGACAGCCAACCAAACGGGCAGACAGATAGCTAGAAGCCAGCCAGCCAAACAGACAGAAAGACAGACACACAGACAGACAGACAGACACACAGACAGGCACACAGACAGACAGAAAGCCAGAAGGCAGCAAGCCAAAGAGACAGACAGACACACAGGCAGACAGAGAGACAGACAGACAGGCAGACAGATAGACAAACATTCCCTTGACTGCATCGTGGTCCAGCTGTCTGTCATATGGGTGCTGTATACAATACAATACACTGCAACACGATCTTTGGTCGAGGCGTCGAGATGGATTGGTGTTTCGGTGTTGGTGTAGTGCTAGACCTTCCGCTTGGGAGTCACCGATTTATCATTATCCTCGCTTTCGTCCGGACCGATGCTTCCTTCCCCTCCCCCGCCCCCGATATAATGTGCTTGTGGAGTTTTTGAAGACGTGTTTGTGTCCATAGCAATTATTGCTCAGTATATAGTTGATTTCTTGGTGGTGTGCATGTTTGTTTGTTTGTTTGTATGTGCACTTGTTATAGCGCCCCTTCAAGCTCTCTCTACTCAGAGGCGCTCCCGAATGCAGAGCGGACACTGCATCGGAGTTTCACGCCGAAGCGCTGAGCAATTGTGAGTGAAGGACTTGCCCAAGGTCCTTACGCGGCGAGGTGGATTCGAACCTCGAACCTTCCGGCTTCAAAGCAACGACGCCACCACTAATGATGTGGTCTATTTGTTTACCTGCAGATTGAGATTTCTGGTGTTAGATTCTTAATAAAACGTCTATATGTCACTTTGTATAACATGTCTTTAGAATTAAGGTTCAGGTATAGTAATAAATCCGACGAGTCAGCGACCGGCCTCGTGTATTTGCGCATCTATCATTAGGCCAGAAAATCATTTCAATTAGCCAACGCTGGTTGCGTGTTGTTCAACTTTACTGTGCTTGATTACTAACTGAGAATGCAGTGACTGATTCAATACAAGACTAAGCATCTCAGTCTTCTACTTTGTCAATGTTTTGAATGGTCAATGGATGCTGTGCTTAGATGATGATGACGACGATGATGATGATGATAATGATTACGATGATGTATATAATTATATGTGCACGAGATGTACGATCCGTTTGTAGTGTATGTATGTATATATGTATTGTGGGGCGTGGTGGGGTAGTGGGTGTCTTCATTGCCTTGCAACTGGAGGGTTGCAGGTTCGAATCCACCTCAAGCCGCCTTGTAGGGACCTTGGGCAAGTCCTTTGCTCGCTATTGCTCAGTGCTTCGGCGTGAAACTCCGATTCAATGTCTGCGCTGTAGACGGGAGCACTTCTGAGTAGAAATCTTGAAGGGGCGCTATAGCAAGTGCGCATGCATGCATGTATGTATGCATTTCTGAGTGTATACATGTATGTGTACATTGTATGTGCGTATAGCGAATGAATGCATATGTGTGTCTAATGCGAGGATGCTTTATCGAGCGCCTTTCAAAACCCTCTCAAAAGCAGCTTATGTCAATGTGAGACACACGTGGGACTCGGATTCCAGACCAGTTATCCTCAATGGCTTACGGACGGACGGACGGACGAAACGACGGACGAAACCAGCTCAGCAGCCAATAGATGCAACAGCCGCCTCAAGCCATCGCTCACTGCTGCAGGTCATGAGGCGGATACGGATACAGCTGCTGATGCTGCTGCTGCTGCTGATGCTGATGATGCTGATGCTGATGCTGGTCCTCATTGCTTGCTCGCTCAATCCACTATAGTTGTTGCGTTTTGCATGGCAAGCATATGCACAGGCAGACATAGATATAGACAAACTGACAGACAAAAACAGGCATATATTCGAGCAGACAGATTTAGTAGACATAGACAGGCAGACAGACGGACGGCTATAGGTCAGACATGCGGACAGACAGATTAGACTTAGACAGACAGACGAGACGGACAGAGTACGCATACACAGACATGCGGACAGGTAGGTCAGCTATACAGGGACAAGCAGAATATAGACAGACAGACAGACAGACAGACAGACAGATCAGGCATGGAGAGGATATATTGTATCGACATTCTTGCAATCAAAGCTCCAAGAAGACAGATAGACAGACACACATGTAGACATACAGATATACATACAGACAGTTATATTTCTTCCTTCCTTCCGTCCTCCTGCTTTCAAGGCTTCCTCTGCCACCCGTGCTTTCACTACATCTCATTACGACCATGCAGTGCCACTGGCGTCGGCACTTGCCTTGGCACCGGCACTTGCCTTGGCACCGGCATTACAGCATCGCCAGAAACACGGACAGATGAAAGCGGATCTCTATGCCATCACGGCTGGTGTACCCGTCGGTCAATGGATCCGGGAAACAGCAGCGGATAGGCGGATAGCAGTGAGTCAACGAAACAGACGGAAGCAGACAAACACGTCGACAGAGAGAGATAGGAAGAGACAGAGAGAAACATAGCGAGAAAGAGAGAGATAGAGAGACAGAGTGAGAGATAGGCAGAGACAGAGCGAGAAAGAGAGACAGAGTGAGAGAGAAAGACAGAGAGAGATACATATACAGAGAGAGCCATTCAGAAAGACGGAAGGAGTAAGAGTGGTAGGCGCAGCGACAAACCCAAGTAGCAAATAACACAGGAAGATGCACAGAGACAGAGAAAGATATGCTGAAAGGACCAGAAGGGCAAATAGGTAAACATGTAGTAAGAAAGATAGACAGTAGGACACACAGAGCAATATAAACACAGGTAGAGAGACAGAGAGACACAAGGACAGACGCAGACAGACACATATATGTAAAAAGACAGGCACACACAGTTAAACGTATACAGACAGATGTGCACACAGACAGACATACACACAGACAGACATACACACAAACAAACATGCATATAGTCAGACACATTCATTGTCACACACAGGCAGTACCAGCATGTGCTTTGTGTACTGTAAGATGCTGGCAGCCGGTTTCACAGCTGTTACAAAGCAGCTGGATTTCCTGCGTATAATAGGCCTATAGGCCTACATACTCTTATTTTCGTTATAAGACTCTTGTTGTCCTCTTCTTATATTAAAGTGGTTTATCCTCGCGGGGCATCGTCAATGGACATCGAATTAATTAGGATTCTGCTGAAATCATCCTAATTACGGCGCTGTGATTATTAAGACAGGTATTATCTATGGCTGCTGGTGCGGAAGTGCGAGGTGGCAGGGAAAGCAAAGCGAGACTCGCGGGCTTATGGTCTGTGAAAGCCATAAGCTAACAATAATTTTATATGTTGAAAATGAGAGCCTTTCAATTGCTCTGTTATACTCCATCGGTGTGTAATTGTGTATTTATCCATTTAAGTGTTGTCTTCCTTTTAGGCGTTGTCTTTGTTTTTGTATTCTGTCTGTCTGTCTTTGTCTGTCTGTCTCTGTCTTGTCTGTCTGTCTCTATCTCTCTATGTCTGTCTGTCTGTCTCTCTCTCTCTCTCTAGCGCTCTCTCCCCCTCTCCAGCTCAAGTACTGAACAATCTATTTCTTTCGAACCTATCTATCTTTCAGAAACTTGCAAACACTGCTTGTTGTCCATATAAATCCAACCACCCATGCAGTCAGATACATATACAGCACATTTGAGTCTGGACAAAATCAACGGAACTTCTATGGATAGATAGGGGTGATGAGAAGAGAAGGGTTGGGGCGAGTGGGAACAGCTGTATAGTGTATACTGTACGAACGTACACACACACACGCACACACACACACACACATATATATATATATATATATATATATATGTATATAGTGGACCTGCTATATAATTATGATAATATGCAGATGTCCCTGCATTGTTTATTTGATGATGTTGAGTATCTGTATGTGGGATAGACAGCAAATGGATTCGGAAGTGTGGTGCAAGAATTGATGTGTTCCTATAGTTTTGTTGCTTATGGATAGTTTATGTGTATACGACATTTTGTTTATAGTTTATGTGAATGCGTCTTTGCATCTTTTCATGTGGCACCTGTATAGTGTATACATAAGGGCTCTTGTCTCTTGTCTGTAGTAGTATTTGCAGTTTAACGTCAATGTGTGGTAACAAAGACCATTAGCGACGCCCCCTCCTATATCCAGGCTTGGGACTGGCACTGGCAGAGTGCAACCAGTGGCGGAGTTCGGCTCGTGTCTTGTGAACCTTTGCTCCGAAAATGGACTAGACTAGATCTTGATGAACATCGTACTAATAATATTTTATGATTATTATTATTTTTGCTGTTGTTGTTGCTGTTGTTGCTGTTGCTACTGCTACTGCTGCTGTTGTTGTATAGTCAACCGGAGTAATTTCTGTTATTGTCATCGTTCTTTACTTGACGTCGTGTCATCATCATCATCATTGTCACAAGAGAGATTCGGTTGACCTTTAACCTTTATGCTCCTCTGCCTCCTCCTCCTCCTCCTCCTCCTCCTCCTCCTCCTCCTCCTCCTCCTCCTCTTCCTCCTCCTCCTCCTCTTCCTCCTCCTCCTCCTCCTCCTCCTCCTCTTCCTCCTCCTCCTCCTCCTCTTCCTCCTCCTCCTCTTCCTCCTTCTCCTCCTCCTCCTCTTCCTCCTTCTCCTCCTCCTCCTCCTCCTCCTCCTCCTCCTCTTCCTCCTCCTCCTCCTCTTCCTCCTTCTCCTCCTCCTCCTCTTCCTCCTTCTCCTCCTCCTCCTCCTCCTCTTCCTCCTCCTCCTCTTCCTCCTCCTCTTCCTCCTCCTCCTCCTTCTCCTCCTCCTCTTCCTAGTCCTCCTCCTCCTCCTCCTCCTTCTCCTCTTACTCCTCCTCCTCTCTCTGTCTCTGACATCAGGATTCGGATATTCTCTTTTAGCTTTACTTGACGTTGTATCATCATCATCATCACAAGTAGAGAGGGGTTGACCTTTAAACCTTTATGCTCCTCTGCATCCTCCTCCTCCTCCTCTCTCTGGTCTCTGACATCAGGATTCAGATCTTCTCTTTTAGCATCTCTGGACGATGGACGACCCTTCTGACTTGACGCAGCGCTCGTGAATAAGCTTGTGCCCTGCGACGCAGTTTAAAGTAGTGCTTCAGACAATTATAATATTGGAGTGTTTCTTTACAATCACGATTACTGTTTACCTTGAAAACAATAACTATTGTTTAGGCTGCATAGGAACACATCAGTGCGTTTGCGTTGATCTCGATGGATGGGGGTGGGGTGGGTGGTGAGTGTGAGTGACCGGAAGTGCGGAGAAGGTCATACTTCCGGAAGAGGAGAGGAGAAGGATGAGGAAGTGGTCGACTCAGGAAGCGATGGAGTAATTGCATATTTGAGTTCTTCTTGTGTCGACAAGAAATTGCGAACGGCGGCGACAATTGTCCGCGAACTCGGAATTGTATGACCAACGCCATTGTCCGTTATAATTGACTGGTCGGTCGTCCGCGCCTCGCGTCGGAAATTACTGCCACCAGGATGCAGTCGCGGTGGTGTGGTGCCGAGTCGGTTTCGTCTGCGAAAGACCATCCCACTTGTAGCACAACGTGAGATGGATGTATCCGTGTTGACCAGGGTCTATGACAACAGAGGCCGTTACCCTGGACAGAAATTTGCTCGGCATATCACAGCACTTAGGAGCTTTTTACAACGTGAGAGGATTTCAATGTGTGTGCTATTAACTGGATAGTTAGTTTTGAGTGGATAGGGTTGTTTTAATGTGAAATTTGTCTGGGGTATTTGAGGGGGGGTTAAAACCCTAGTCTTTTCACGTTCCACCTACACGTCTGAACTCCCAGTTATTTTTAGGCAATTCTCATATGGAGTGTTTTAGAATTTGGGAGGTAGAATGGAGCCAATAACTTGGACTTTGAAAGTGCCAGTTAGTTGTTGGACTGTTTCAAATTTACAGAGAAGCTGATTTTGACGAGCTAAGCAGTGATTGCGATATCGGTGAAATAACTCGGCCTCCTGGTCACGTGAACCTTACAGTTACACCTTATGCCTATACAAGGTTCTCTCAGAAGCATTTTATCACAGCTTTAGAACAGTACTTTCAGCTGAGGTTGGGTCGAGAGCGCTTCTGAGTAGTAACTTTGAATGGACGCTATATAATCTCTTATAATGAATGATCGATGCATTGCTATACTCCGGAACTGTTATCGCCGGGAGTCTTATTTAATGTGACTCCGTTGTGATGTGCGAAGCATCGTCTGACTACCACTGGCCGGCGGCGGCGGCGGCTGGTCGTCGTCGGATGATGGAGGTTGTGACGAGCAATCGGGTCTTGTGACAATCTTGATCAAAGCTTCGGTTGAGTCGTTCGCAGATAATTATTAATTAAGATGGTTTTACGACCCGTGCACGTGCGACGACGTGTGTGTGTGCGTGCGTGTGTGTGTGCGTGTGTGTGCGTGTGTGTGTGTGGTGTGTGTGCGTGTGTGTGTGCGTGTGCATGTGTGTGTGCGTGCGTGTGTGTGTTTGTGTGTGCGTGTGTGTGTGTGTGCATTTGTGTTCCTGTGCGTGTTTGTGTGCGTGTGTGTGTGGTGTGCGTGTGTGTGTGTGTGTGTGCGCGCGTGTGTGTGTGTTCGTACGTACGGAAGGTGCATTACTTCTTGTCTTTGGAAAATGGTTACGAATGCTAAATTTATATCGTTTGTTGTTGTAACGGAAACGAGGCTGTCCAGCAGAGAGCCTTTAAGTCTGAACAGTGACGTTGAGAAGCCTCGGTCACAAGACGGACGACTTGTAAGAGCGATGATAATAGGACGATTTATATAGCACCTGAGGAAAAGAGACCGCGGGTGGGAAGGCGAAGAAATAATCGATGATGATCAATCAGATGCTACTGTAACAAGATAATTATATCTTGGTGTTGATCTCATTTTTACTTCTCTTAGAAGTCATTTCATCGTTGCTTGATCATCATCTGATTTCTTGTGGCAGCCTCCTTTGATAAATCTAAAGTGTTTGTTTAAACGAGTTGAAGTTTTTAAAAATCCATGCATCTTTAGCTATTTAGCTTTTTCTGGTGAATGTGTCACTTTGTAATCTGCTATACTGTTGCAAGCCTAGTTAAGTTTTAGGATTTATGTAATCGTCGTATACGCATGCATGCACGCACACACACATATATACGCTCATGCACACACACACCTGCACATGCAGGCACAGGCACACTCCAATTGTATATTTATAGGCGGTGCTGCATCACTATCCTCACTAGGCTCCTGCTCTTACATCCTCTTCGTCCTCCTCCTCCTCCTCCTTCTCCTCCTCCTCCTCTTGCTCCACCTCGCTTCCTCCTCCTCCTCTTGCTCTACCTCCTCCGCTTCTTCTTCCTCCTCCTCCTCTTCTTCTTCCTCTTTTTCCTCCTCCTCCTCCTCCTCCTCCTCCTGCTCTCCTCCTCCTCCTCCTCCTCCTCCTCCTCCTCCTCCTCCTCCTCCTCCTCCTCCTCCTCCTCCTCCTCCTCCTCCTCCTCCTCCTCTTCGTCGTCCTCCCATGCCCCGTGCAATAGCTGTGCAATGTTCGCATGCATCAATTCATCAATTGAAGATCACTTGTCGCCACCTCTCTCCCTCCCTACTTTGCTTCATCACCGTTCACCTCTCTTCATTCCATACGGACTCTTCTTATCCGCGCGCCTCTCCGTCTCTCAAGACTTCGAAGTTTCTTTTTCACTGCAGTGGAGCTTCTGTGCTTAAAGCGCCTCTGAAAAGTCTATGGCGCTCTATAAATTCTTAGAAACGATGTGATGTCGTTGGGCATTGGTGGTGGATGCTACCAGATAGAAGGTCTATTATTTTACCCTGGGGAGGATATTTCACTCGGAGCCGTGTTTTGGATGCGTCTGGAGGAGAAAGAGAGATCTGATCTGAGCCGTTGTTAAAAAGAGCGAAAGCGGCGGAACTATATATATAAGCTTTGTTTAGGTTACGTGTACGTATCAGATGCGTCTATATAATATCACTCAGACTGTTGGCAAGCTGTTGTTATCGGTAGCACCTTCTGAACTCGGTTGGTGGTATATATAATATTATATATATGTACCACCAACCGAGTATAATATATATATGCCTATACATAGGCAATGAAACATAGTATATATATATATATATATATATATATATATATTTAGTTATACCATCATCGTGCCCCTATTGTTTTGTTTGTCTTGAAGGACCAAGCAAGTCCTTGCAGTGTATGGTCTCATATTCATAAGCCACCCATGCACACATGCTGCTGTAGACAGACATATATGTAGCCCATTAGCACTTCGTCGTTGATCAATTCCGAGTGGAGTGGCCGTAAATATGAAAACAGTAACATCGGCTGTATTACATAAGCAGACAGTGAAGACGGGGGCGGGGGGGCGGATGGAGAGAGACAGACAGACAGACATGTAGGAGTGCAGATAAACTAATTATATAGGCTGACAGTTAGACAGACAGACCGAGAGGCAGACAGACAGATATCCAGACAGACAGGTAAGCATAAATTTTGGCAAGACAGATATCGAGGCAGATATATAGGCAGACAGACACATAGTAAAACAGACAGACAGACCGAGGAACAGATAGTGAGGCGGATGTCCAGACAGACAGGTAGGAAAACAGACAGACAATGAGGTGGACAGACAAACAGCTAGACTGGCAGACAGATAGACAGGCAGATAGACAAATAAGAAAACAAACAGACAGATAGGTGGACAAGCAGACAGACATGCAGTTAGGCAGATAGGAAGACAGACAGACAGATAGGCGAGCAGGCAGACAGATTTGTCCTGAATTATGTGCCGTATACATGTATAAAGTTATTTCAGATAGAAATAAAAACCGTTTCGTTATTGATATTGAATTGTCAAGTGTTTTCAAGATTCTGCCTCAATATGTCAGACATCATGAATCTCGATCAAACGTTGTACCTTTCGGACTGACCAGCTTCAATGCATTTGATCTTTGTCTGTCTGTCTGTCTGTCTCTGTTTGTCTCTGTTTATGTCTCTGTGGCTGTCTTTGTCAAATTTTCTGGCCTGTCTATATGCTATCTGTTTCTGTCTGTCTGTCTGTCTGTCTGTCTGCCTGTCTGTCTGTCTCAATCCTGCTCTGTCTGTCTCCCATTATGTGTGAATGTATGTTTGTTTCTTTATGCTTATTTTGTGTTTATATGTGCGTCTGTGTGTGTGTGTTTGTGAGTGTGTGTGCTTGTGCGAGCATGCTCTTGTGTGTGTGTGTGTGTGTGTGTGTGTGTGTGTGTGTGTGTGTGTGTGTGTTTCGCATATAAATCTGATGCAAGTTCGTGATTGGTTTTTCAAGTGACAGGTTTGGCTTATGGGTCACATGGTTGCTAAATATTTGTCTAACCTAAGAATTTTTATTGGTAATTTGTGAAGTGTTCGAATTGGAGCATAAATCCTGTATCATTGTGCCTCTTTTTTCTCTATGTCTGTATGTGTGTGTGTGTGTTTGCTTGTTTGTGTGTCTGCATGTTGGTGTATGCACTCATTTATGGCAGTGCCTAAAAGATTATGACAATGCCTAAAATATTAGTATTGGTCATCATGAGACGAATGGTCCTGTGGTCCTGATGCGAATGGTACTGAGAGAGGAGTGGTCCTGGGTCCTAAGATGAATGATCATGAAGGTTTGGTCGTGGGACAAAATGGTCCTGAGATGTATGGTCTTGCAACGAATGGTCTTGAGATGAATGGTCCTTGGGCGAATGGTCTTGAGATAACTGATTGTTCATCAAGTGGTCCTCAGATGAATTCAACTCAGAATATAATGATCCTCAGATATATTGTCCACAGACAAATATTGACCCTGAAAAGAATTTTGTTCAACAATTTATTTATTTATTTATTGCCAAAGAAACAAAAAGAACATGGGTGCAAGTAGTAGATACAGAACGGTCTCTAAGCAACAGGAAGCCCGGAAAAAGCTTATATCAACCTGGCCCCTAAATTACATTTACATTTCAGTCAACGATCTTTGTCACACAATTGTCCTCACAGTACTGTCCTCACAATTGACCTCACAATTGTCCTTATATATAGGAAAACAGATAAACAGGCGGATGGACGGATAGATAGCGAGCTAGCAGATAGAGGCGCGGTGGTGTAGTGGTGGCGTCGTTGCCTTGAAGCCGGAAGTTTCGAGGTTCGAATCCATCTCAAGTCGCCACGTAGGGACCTTGGGCAAGTCCTTCACTCGCAATTGCTCAGCGCTTTGACGTGAAAGTCCGATGCAGTGTCCGCTCTGCATTCAGGAGCGCCTCTGAGTAGCGAGAGCTTGAAGGGGCGCTATAACAAGTGCACATACAAATAGACAGTGTTATTGTATTCAGATGAATGACAATGAATCAAGGCCTATATGATTGTATGCTCCACATCCACGTTTTACTCGCAGAAGAATTAAAACATTATTACAGGCCTATTTCATCGTCTTCATTTCTTCTCCCCACCCCCTCTCCCCATAGTAGTCGGCTCACCGACATTCACGTAACAG
Organism: Lumbricus terrestris; assembly: GCA_949752735.1. Taxonomy (NCBI): domain Eukaryota; kingdom Metazoa; phylum Annelida; class Clitellata; order Crassiclitellata; family Lumbricidae; genus Lumbricus; species Lumbricus terrestris. Next base: position 13,558,162 of record OX457050.1, on the reverse strand, counting down.
TGGTGACGTTTAATATGTTGATTGAACCGACTAGCAAGTTTTTACACACCGGGCAACAGATGTCGCGACCGTGCGAGATCGGTCGTGTGCTCTCATATATAGCGCGTGCATGCATAATGGTGATGAATTGGTTGACTGATGGTGTGGGAAAGGAGGCTGCTTCTGCTATTGGCCGGAGAAAAATTGTAGAATTATTACCGACTGCGGTTCATGCGGCTGCCGTGAAGAAAAAATGAAGTATTGCCGTGGCCGCGTGCACGTCCTGTTAATTTGCAGTTGAAGTGGATTGATGATAAACAAGTATATAACAGAGTTACGGTTTGAGTAATTGAGAGCAAGCGTTGTATTCGGTCATTGGAAGCTATCAGAATTGATGTTAACGGAATATTGGGCATGATGATAGTGATTGTGATGATGGTGATGATGACGATGGTGGTGGTGGTGG
>OX457050.1:13480217-13552717 GCA_949752735.1 Lumbricus terrestris | reverse complement strand
CTAGTTTTAGATGTAAATGTTGTCAGTGCAACGGGAGTGGAAAGGGTTGAGAAATGATGCTCCTCAATCTGTATGTAAATGTGTGTATATATGGGTGTGTGTGTGTTTGTGTGTGTCGGTGTGTATGTCTGTGTGTGTATGTTGTATGGGTGTGTTTTTGTGTGTGTTTACGTGTGTGAGTTTGCCCTATGCATATATTGCAGTCTAAGTCTTCTGTCGGTCTTGAGGCAAGTATTGATCAGAGGCCGTATATGTTGTCAATATCGGTTTTGTCTGTAACTCTGTATGTTGTCGGTGTCGGTGTTGTCTGTATGTCGTCTGCATGTGTCGGTGTTGTCGGCAGTGTCGGTGATGTCGGTGATACTGTCAGTTATGATCGAGCACTTCCCGGTTTCACTCCCGAGTTTTGTCCGTTTATCTACCTGCCTCTCTGTCTGTCTGTCTGTCTGCTTATCTATCTGCCTGTCTGTCTGTCAATCTGTCTGTCTATCTGTCTGTCTGCTTATCTATCTGCTTATCTATCTGCCTGTTTATCTGCCTGTCTATCTGTCTGTCTATATGTCTGTCTCTCTGTCTGTCTATCTGTTTGTCTGCGTATCTATCTGCTTATCTATCTGTCTGTCTGTCTATCTGCCTGCCTATCTGCCTGTCTATCTGTCTGTCTATCTACCTGTCTATCTGTCTGTGTGCCTACCTGTTATCATCCATCCGTGCTTGCGGGGTTGATAAGTTAGCCATGCAGGAACAAGGTCACGAAACGTGAATCCAATAGTTTGACCTTCATTTATATCCAGCGTTGTTGGAAGAGAATGTGGTGATAGAGACGAGAGGTGGATGAGAAGGCGAGATTGAGGAGTGAAGGAGAAGTATGAAGAGGAAGCGGAAAAGTGGGGACGGAAGAGAAGAAGGAGGAGGAGAAGAATAAGATGGTGAAGATTTAGAACTGGAGAAGGAGGAGGAAGAGGAGGAGGAGGAGGAGAAAAGAGAATTAATTATCTATAGGAGCAGAAAATAAAGAAGAGGAGGAGGAGGAGGAGTAAGGTTATTGGGAAGAAGGATTATGGCAGATGGAGAAGGAAAAGGAGGCGGAGGATTGAGAAGTATAGGAGTATAGAATGAGGAGTAAGAGTAGGAGGAGCAGCAGGAGGAAGAGGAGGAGGAGAATTATAAAAGTAAGATACTGATGATGAAGAGTAATAGCGCGAGAATCGGTCGGAGTATAAGATAAGTAGACAGAGGAGCAGGAGGAGGAGAAGAAGTAGGAGTATAGCATACTGTAGATGATGAGTTGGACTGTTAGAAGATGAGGAGGGGAGGAGGGGTCGGAGTAAGAGGAGGAGGATGAGGAAGAGGAAGAGAAGCTGTCAGAGTAGGAGGAGTGGAAGGAGGAGGAGAAGGAAGAGGAGAAGGATGAGGAAGAGGAGAGGTGGAGAAGGATAATAGAAAGTAACAGTAGTACTGTAGTCCAAAGGAGACCCGATTCCGGTTTCCATAGGATCAGAGCTGCTCCATAGCAGGCGGGTTTCGTCTGGGTCGGGAGTTGGAATGTGATCTGGTTCCTGGTCTAATAGTCTTCGACTGTTCAACTTTCACCAGACAGACAGACAGACAGACAGACAGACAGACAGGCAGACAGACAGACAGGTGCTGCATTCATCTGCTACCATTTCTTACAACCTGTTTGACACGTTTGACGATGTTCGTATATACCTTTCTTCAGGGTCGACATTTCTAATAACCTGTCAATCAGAGCTCGGCCGCAACTTAACACGTATATACGCGTCGATCAGCTTTCGTCAGTCTGTCTGTTTGAACGTTGTTTATCTGACGTCTGATGATAATTGTTGTTGTTATCTTCGTATCTTTGTATCTCGTTCGTTAATTGATGGGATAATTATTATTATTTGTTATTCAGGTGTTGCTGTCAATTTCATGATAGACTCACTCAGAAAGAAATGATATGCTTGCCACGATTGTTGCTGATCTGATGGGACAGACAGACAGTTGGACAGACAGACAGACAGACAGACAGACACACACACACACACACACACACACACACACACGGACGCTCATACAGACATACACACAGACATACAGAATTACAGATACACACACTGCGCATAGGAGGAGGAGAAGGATAATTGAAAGTAATAGTAGTACTGTAGTCTGCGCATACATGCACAAACACACACACCATCCCTCCATCAAATGGTGGTGGTAGTGCTGTTGCTGGTGGTGACCGTGGTCATGTTGGTGGTGGTGGTGGTGGTCGTGGTCTAGTGCTTAGCTTATTAGTTTCAGTGTGTCTGGTGGTGACTGCAGTATATATATACATGTATATATAATATATATATATGAGATATATATAAGATATATATATACATATATACACATATAAATATATTTATAAGAGCTGCAGATATCGTCTTACTTTCATTTCCTTTGCTCGGTTTCGATTTCTCAATATTATTATTATTATTCTCTTCTCCATCATTGGTCATTGCAGTCCTTTCTTTTATTATGCACTTGTCGCTGTCTGTCTGTCTGCCTGCCTGCCTGTTTTATGCCTGCCTCTGCTGTATGTCTCTCTATCTGTGTGACTGTCACTGTGTCGTTGCGTGTTTGTCGGAATATGCCTGCCTGTCTGTCAGTGTGTGTGTGTGTGTGTGTGTGTGTGTGTGTGTGTGTGTGTGTGTGTGTGTGTGTGTGTGTGTAGCTGTTTGTTTGCTGGCCTGTCTACTTCTCAGTCTGCATCTGCTTATCTACGTATGTTTCTGATTGTATTGTTTGTGTCCTTTTGTGCTCCTGTTTGTGTTTGTGTGGTTGTGTTTCTGTATGTCTGTCTGCCCATCTGTCTGTGTGCGTTTCTGTCTGTCTGCGCATCTGTCTGTGTGTCTGTCTGTGTGTGTGTCTGTCTGTCTGATGTCTTTGTCTGTTGTTTTCGATGTCCATCAAGCAGTTCACGGTCATAAGAGAATTGATAAATGACCAAATAGACGATTAAGGATTAAGACACAATGAGGCATTCACATGATTTTATGTCAACTGGTATACTGGTAACGTAATCCGAAATGAGATGAATTATTATTGGCAGGATGATGATGATGATGATGACGACGATGACGATGATGATGATGATGATGATGATCAAAAGGTGCGTTGTAAAATGGCGCGATCTGACGTGACATGGCATGACAAGATGACATAACAATAGGATGGAATGATGACAATAGCATATATAATGTCGGTCGGTCTACAGATCGTCTGCTTCTGCAGACGTTCGTTTCTGAGACATCATTTAGCCGTGTTGGTTGCCATGGTGATCGGTCATCGTTGCCATCATCGGCAGTTCCCGGAAGACGGCGTATAGAGTGACGTCACGCTGTGGCGTCGGCAGACGACTATTTACCACGCGTGACCTTGGCTGCAGTAGCTTTGACCTTTGCAGACTTCTGGTTAAATGTTCGGATGCAAGTTGGCCTCTGCGGCCTCTTAAGGCGGTGGTCTGGCCTTGGTGTGATTGAGCTGGGGGTGGTGGTGGGGGGGATAATCGTAGCGAAGAGACCAGCGTGTCCCCCTAGTGGGACTTACCGGTGGACTCCGACTATTGCCGCGGTGCGTGGTAGAACGGGGAAAAGACTGTGCGACATTTTGACCCCGTTTTGAAAAATACAGTGAACGGTATATATAGACTGTTTGACGACTAAAAAGTCATCTGTTGGAAATTCACATGTATAGAATGCTTCTATAAATAAAAATAAATCTTCTAATAAATGCTTCTAATAAATCAAAGAGCTATGATATGGGTGGATGGGTGGTGAGTGGTCGGATGGATGGGTAGGTGGGTAGGTGGTAGATTGGTGGATGGATGGATAAATACATGGATAGATGGCTGACTGGATTGCATGCATGTAGACTGTATATAGTAGAGGCGTGCTGAGGTTAGAAAATTGTAGTTATGGCTTCTTGTTATACAACGGTGAGGGAGGTAGAGATGGTGGCCATCTGCTCATCTGGTCTTAGGGATTGATGGAGTACTTAATAGACATTGGTTGAAGGATGGATGAATGGATCAATGCTTGGCTTAATGAGTGACGGATGATTGATTGATGGGTGATTGGTTGACTGACTTTTGATTGATTGATTGATTGATTGATTGGTGATTAATTTACTCATGACTGATTGGTGATTGATTTACAGCTGCCTAATGGACTAACGATTGATTGACTGATGGTTGATTGATTGAAAGACCGATGATTGATTGCTGATTGATTAACCAACTGATTGATTGATTGACCAACTGATTGATCGACCAATTGATTGGCTGATGATCGATGTATTGATGATAGATTGATTGATCAATTGATTGATTGACTGATTGACTGACTGATTGATTGATTGACTGATTGATTGACTTATGATTGATTGACTATAGTGATTTATCGAAGTATTTTACATTAGCCTTACATGCTATGAAGCACTTAACCTGAGATTTGTTGGATCTGTCAAATTTGTTGATCTGAGAAATCCTGCTTCATTGCGTTTATGATCATGTGTCAGGCGAAAGTTGATTCACGTCCAACGGATTGAATTATTCATCAACGGCTGCAGCCTGTTCTGATTGCCAGATCTACTCTCTTCGTCTAACCCACCTGCTGTATCCTTAGGATATTTTCGATGGAATGTTCTGCTGTATCCTTAGGAATATTTTCGATGGGATGTTCAGCTGTATCCTTAGGAATATTTTCGATGGGATGTTCTGCTATATCCTTAGGAATATTTTCGATGGGATGTTCTGCTGTATCCTTAGAATATTTTCGATGGGATGTTCGGCTGTATCCTTGGAATATTTTCGATGGGATGTTCTGCTGTATCCTTAGAATATTTTCGATGGGATGTTCGGCTGTATCCTTAGAATATTTTCGATGGGATGTTCGGCTGTATCCTTAGGAATATTTTCGATGGGATGTTCGGCTGTATCCTTAGGAATATTTTCGATGGGATGTTCTGCTGTATCCTTAGAATATTTTCGATGGGATGTTCGGCTGTATCCTTGGAGTATTTTCGATGGGATGTTCGGCTGTATCCTTAGGAATATTTTCGATGGGATGTTCGGCTGTATCCTTAGAATATTTTCGATGGGATGTTCGGCTGTATCCTTGGAATATTTTCGATGGGATGTTCTGCTGTATCCTTGGAATATTTTCGATGGGATGTTCTGCTGTATCCTTAGAATATTTTCGATGGGATGTTCGGCTGTATCCTTGGAGTATTTTCGATGGGATGTTCTGCTGTATCCTTAGAATATTTTTGATGGGATGTTCGGCTGTATCCTTAGAATATTTTCGATGGGATGTTCGGCTGTATCCTTAGGATATTTTCGATGGGATGTTCTGCTGTATCCTTAGAATATTTTCGATGGGATGTTCTGCTGTATCCTCGAATATTTTCGATGGGATGTTCGGCTGTATCCTTGGAGTATTTTCGATGGGATGTTCGGCTGTATCCTTAGGAATATTTTCGATGGGATGTTCGGCTGTATCCTTAGGAATATTTTCGATGGGATGTTCGGCTGTATCCTTAGGAATATTTTCGATGGGATGTTCTGCTGTATCCTTGGAATATTTTCGATGGGATGTTCTGCTTACAGTACTTACTTACAGTTCCAGAAACGGCTGCCACGCTCAATACAAGGTTAACAGCGTAACAAATTGCCAACCAGTGCAAAGGAGTTCGTTAAGAAGTCGGTTGTATGTCGTCGGCAGCATCTGAAAGACACGACCGACAGACCGTACGGTACTACGGCGGACAAACAGAGTCGAAGTGGTACTTACAGTTCAAAATACTCTAAGTGATTTACGGTCGCTGCTTTCCACAGAATTTTTATCTCTGTCATGTATAATGCAATGCGGTGGGCCGCGCGGCCATTAATGCGAGCCACATGCCAGAAAGACATATCAAGTGAAGAGCGTCTAATGACTTTGGGAGAAGAAAGAGGAGAAGGAGAAGGAGGAGGAGGAGGAAGGAGGAAGGAGGAGGAGGAAGGAGAAAAGAAGGAGAAGGAGAAGGAGGAGGAAGAAGAAAAGGAGGAGAAGGAGAATGAGGAGGAAGATGAGGAGGAAGAAGAAAAGGAGGAGGAGAAGGAGGAGGATGAAGAAAAGAAGGAGGAGAAGGAGGAAGAAGAAGAAAAGGAGGAGGAGGAGAAGGAGAAGGAGGAGGAAGAAGAAAAGGAGGAGAAGGAGGAGAAGGAGGAAGAAGAAAAGAAGGAGGAGGAGGAGGAGAAGGAGAAGCAGAGTAGGAAGAAGAAATCAAACGTGAATGCGAATGCTAAGGGCGGCCGTCTTATAAACTATCGCTGTTGTGAGCCGTGCTATTATTACGGTGTGCACTCCGCTTATGTTATGTCCAAAATGGACACTTGCTCGCTGCGGGCGATAATCGTATTTTAGAAAATAATCGTCGCGCAATTCAGGAAATGTGTTGAGGGATTTTCTGATCACCATCATCATTTCCGTGGAGTGTCTATATAAATACTAATCATCAAAGTCGATGGAGTGATGTCTGTTTGTCCACATGTCAATCCAATGACCTCCTCTTGTTTCGTGAATTCTATACATTATTCTTGTTCACCAGAGTGCTGCTTTGCAGCTGGTTATATTAAAGAATATAACTTACTCACTTGCTTAAGTATTTGCTTGCTTGCTTACTTACTTACTTGCTTACTTATTTACTCACTTTTTTACTTACTTATTTGCCCACTTACCCACCCACTTACCTACCTACCCACCTACCTACCTACCCACATACCTACCCACCTACCTATAGTATACCCACCTACCTACCCACTTAACCAGACGTAACTGCTAGAGATAAGTATATAGATGGATATATGCAGGGCTTTAAACTGGACAGGAACTCAATGTCAGCCGTTTGCACTGAAAAGCCCCAACTGAGGGAAACGGAGACAGGGCAGAGCGGACTGGAACTGATTGGAAGCAGAGACCTGCATGACTTAACCATTGGAGTTGAAAAAAAGAAACAGGATGAATAGCCGTGCGTGTTTCATCACTACATTAGTGCTGATGTACTTATGGGTTGAAAATTATATCCAGTCGATTCTGGAAGGCCCTGGACGAGAGACTTCTACACAAAGAGGAGGATGGGAGGATGTGGAAGTGGAGGAGTAAAAGGAGCAAGAGGAGCAAGAGGAGGAGGAGGTGCAGGAGGAAAAGGGTAAGAAGAGAGGAGGAATAAAAGGCATTGGAGAACGAGGCAGAGGAGCTAGCATGAGGAATAGGAGTAAGAAGAAGAAAGAGAACGAAGTGGAAGAGGAGGAGTAAACGCAGAAGGAGGAGCAGGAGGAGGAAGAGCAGGAGGAAAAGGGTAAGAAGAGAGGAGTAAAAGGCATTGGAGAAGGAGGCAGAGGAGCATGAGGAATAGTAGTAAGAAGAAGAAGAAAGAGGATGAAGTGGAAGAGGAGGAGTAAAAGCAGGAGGAGGAGCAGGATGAAAAGGGGTGAGAAGAGAAGAGGAGGAGAGAAGGAGGATGAGGAAGAGGAGGAGAGAAGGAGGACGAGGAGAAGGAGGGGGAGAGGAGGAGATGAGGAGGCAGTGAAGGAGGAAGAATAGGAGTGGGAGAGAGAGGAAGAGAGGAAGTTTGATTGAAGCTCGAGGGTTAATAATAATGATGATGATGATGATGATGATGATGATGATGATGATGATGAGGAGGAGGAGGAGGAGGAGGAGGAGGAGGAGGAGGAATAGAACGAGGGGAGGAGGAGGCAAAGTAGATACAAAGGGAGGAGGAAAAGAAAGACGGAAGAGACCAACAAAGAGGAAAGAGGAGGAGAAGTATCTATAGCAACCTGGAAACTAAGCGGTCTCATTGACACAAAGACCTGACTCGTGCAGAGCGGATGAAAGAGGCAGCGCTCGATATACATGTATATATATAAAATATATATAATATATATAATATGTATAATATATATAATATATATATTATATATATATTATATATATATATATATATATATATATATATATATATATATATATATATATATAGTGTAGCCACCGGATGCTGCAACTGGCAACGAAAGAAGGAAACAGACTCCCACTGCATGAAAAGCGGAATCCTCCTCACCGTATATACTACTTATAGCTCATCGCCATTCAGACAAAGCATGCAGCGAGGATCATCGCCCGTGAAGCGCGCGTCTCAGCGTCTGACCATGCAGTCAGTGCACCAACCATCTAACGGGTGGTGGTATAGGCTATAGCCACCCCCCCCCCCACATGTTTGCCGTAGCACTCCTAACAGAAGGCACCCCCCCCCATATTCGGTCGGTTGGTCGGGTCGGTGGTGATGCTGACGCTGTGAACTGATTGCAAACAGATGTCGGAAATCGGAGACGATGAGCATGTAAAAAGACGGTCGGGGTGGGGTGGGGTGGGGTGGTGTGGGTGGGTGAGGGTTGGCTCTATCGGTGGTTGTGAGGTGAATGGGATGCTGCTGATGCTCTATGTATATATATATATATATAATTATGTGTATCATTGCATAATTATGTATACAATATTATATATATATATAATAATTATATATGATACTATATATAATTATATATGTGTTTATAGATAAATATGTATGCATATTTTATATATATATATATATATATATATATATATATATATATACATCTGGGAAATGAAGACTTCAAAGAGAATCTTCTGATGACTAGCTGATTTGCTCTTCTGAGCGTCTTCTTGTCAATGCCCGGAGTGTGAATGAAACGTCTAATATTGTCTGCTGATTCTGTTTTCAACTGCTTCTCTTTGTGTGTGTCTGTGTGTGTCTGTCTGTCTGTCTATGTGTGTGTTCGTGTGTGTGTGTGTGTGTGTGTGTGTGTGCGTGCGTGTGTGTGTGTACACACGTGTGCAAGTAACAACGTGTTTACGCTTCATTATGTTTGACAGAGTAGTATGCGTAAAACATTAGGGCGTTTAAATGTATAGCTCGTTGGAATTTAACTATAATGCATTACTATGTAAGAGCCTTATCGTGTAACAGAATTACTATAATAACACATTATTTTCTAGCAGACATTAGTGTGTAATGCATTACTGTCTGACATTAACCGCTTGACACGTTAGGGCCTACTATGTAACAACATTAGTGTGTAATGCATTACTGTCTGACATATTAACCGCTTGACACGTTAGGGCCTACTATGTAACAACATTAGTGTGTAATGCATTACTGTCTGACATTAACCGCTTGACACATTAGGGCCTACTATGTAACAACATTAGCGTGTAATGCATTACTGTCTGACATATTAACCGCTTGACACGTTAGGGCCTACTATGTAACAACATTAGTGTGCTAGACATTACTAAGTATTATTAGCCATGCAACATGTGATATAGGTCCCACGAATTTGTGCTGCTCACCTAAATCGCGTCTTTCATAATAGAGTCTATAGACTACTTGTTAGTCTATGATCATTGGCAATTTTGTTAGTCTATGATCATTGATCATTGGCAATTTTATGCATAGCCTGGCCTATGTAGTGTAGCCTTACCCTACCTAGCGTATATGGTGTAGTCTGAATAGTTTTGATCTGTTGGTCTAGTGTTGCCTCGACTACTCGAATCAATCTCGATACGTCTTTCATGCCATAATTACAATACCTGACGATAGATAATAAAGTCCTTTGTAATAATAATTATCTATTTCACTTTTATGTCGTCTCGTTCTGCACGTCGGACTGCGTAAATCCCTATGTAATTAATCCGGTTAGGTGCTAATTAATAAAGTGACTGATGCTGGCAGTGTGTAGCGGGTGTGGGTGGGGATGGGGTGAGCGGGGGGGGTAGGGGTGGCGCCCACCCGCGTACGCGTCGTATTCGCGGCTGACAGCAGCAGCAGCAACCCCTTGTTTATTGCCCCACGGGTGGCCAGTGACCCAACGCTGACCCCACTTCGGGAATACTGTTCAATTATTTTGAGCACACTTGCAGCGGGCCCCGCGATGCTTGACCGGCAAACATTGCCGTCGCCATGGCTACGGTACTGTTGCCTTGGTTACGGTACTGTTGCCTTGGCTACGGTGCTGTTGCCTTGGTTACGGCATTGCTGCCGTCGTTACGGCTCTACAATGTAGGTGGCGGTGGCGGCGGCGGGAAGACTGGCGATGATATGATGGCTATCTTTAGAAGCAATTAATTAAGTATAATTGCTGGCGCGGGTGCACGTCGTTCCCCTGGGGTGTGATGGACCGAGTCTGATCAATAGAGACTGTATACGGCTGCACTGGGTGTCGTAAACCCCGAGTGATCAATAGCCGATTGGCTGGAGCTGGGGCTTCATAAAGGGGTAATCTATCTGTTACGGATAGACTCCAATATTGGTGTGTGTGTGTGTGTGTGTGTGTATGTATGTGTGTGTGTGTTTGTGTGTGTGTGTTTGTGACACTTTGTGTGTGTGTGTGTGTGTGTGTGTGTGTGTGACAATATAGCTATCAACTAAAACATGGATAGCAACTGTGATATTATTATTATTATTATACTCGTTGATCAGTAGGGGATTGTTAATCTGTGGTATTGTTCATGGCAAGCAAAAAATGATTGCTTGATGGTGTGTGCATTGTTGTATTTTATTATGTGTATAAAAAAGTTATATTCAGAGACACTCTCAGTGCAAAAAACTTCGGGGAAGAAATGCCTTTAAAGAGTGAGGGATCGGTGAGAAAACAAGTCATTAGTTTAGCCCTTGGTGGCGAGGTTAGTTATAAAGGGTGGGCCATAAAAAAGACACCCCTACGGTGTTTTACCAATATCTTGGCCAAAAGAAAGAATTTTCAAATCAAACTTTACAGGCTTGTAGGCAATTCATATTTACGTACAATGGCCAAATTTCTCCAAAATATTTCAAACAGAACAAAAGTTATATCACTTTTAGTGAGCTGATCCACCGTTTTTTGATGATTCAAAAACACAACGCAGCAAAAAAGTATCAAAAAGCGTGTGTAAATATAAATTCCCTATAAGCCTACAATATTTGATTTAAAAATTCTTACTTCTGGCCAAGATATTTGGAAAACACCGTAGGGGTTGTCTTTTTTATGACCCACCCTATGTAGAATTAATGATGCATCATATCAAATTACACGCAAGCCCAGAACCATTGCCGATTTTCATATACGATACAATACTTTGCAGATTTTCTTATTACAATGCAATATTATAATACAATAGAATAGCATGTTGCTATAAAGATATTGCCAATATTTTAGACTTTTTTATGTTTTGAAGTATACATTGTAACTTGGAGGGTGCGGCCGATTCGCATCATCGATTGTGTGCTGTCATAATATTTTCATTGTTCAGCGATTTATAGTATCATTTATTTCTTGCTGTAAGCTGTTGTTGACAAGCGTTGGGAGTGTGTACTTGATGTAAGTTGTCTATAATTTGACCTTCCGGCAGTGGTAGGAGCTGTTGGTCTCTCCACCCAGTGCTTACTCCCCCCACCCACGACCCCATGTAAACATTGATTCCCTTCTCATTCCATGCTGAGCTGTGTTCCACCTTCATACTCTAGAAGCACAGACAGGCAGAGACATAGGAAGACATACATACACACACAAACAGATGCACACATGCACAGACATACTTAAGCATACAACAAGCAGACACGTACACTGACACACACAAGCAAACATGCACAAACAGACAGACTGACAGACAGACACAAACAGACAGACAGACTGACAAACAGACTGACAAACAGACATAGACAGAGACTGACAAACAGACACAAACACAGACAGACTCACAAACTGACTGTATGACTGACCAACTTGCTTGGAGTGTCTGGAATTAAGATTGACACATATCCTTTGAAGACGACAGAACTTTCATATATTTTGTCAACACCCAATTGACCTTCAAAGTTTTCTCCCGTTTTTTCCCTTGTGTTCAGTAGCGTAGCCTACACCTAGCCTAGTCACTGTATTTCGTTATCTAAAGCTAGGGTATAAATCTCTAAAGTTCTTAACTTGTTCAATTACAACAAAGCTCTGTTTCTTGTATTTTCTTCTTCTTCGTTCATAACACACGCAGATATCACAACAATAGATCAACGACGACAAACGCTTGAATTCTACGACAGCAACGCAACTATTATTATCTAAACTCCACTGTTCTCTAAAACGTCTTCTACTCTCTCTCTACTATCAACGCCTTCTTCTACTACTTCTTACACTGTCTGGGCGTACACTCTTCCCCTGGCCGCTCTGTCCTTCTCTCTGCCTCTCTCCGTGTATCTGTCCGTCTGTCTGTCTATCTCTCTCTCTCTCTCGCGCTCTCCGGCGACGGTCGGCCGAGCCGCGCTAAACTTTCCCGCCAGTCTGGCACCTGCAGGCCTAACTGTCTAGACGCTGACCTTGAGCTGGTCTAGTCGTACGCCTAAACATCAACTGACTAAATAGACTATACAAAATTAGCTCACATTACCTCCTTCCTTTCTTTTAAAGAGAGCTAATTACCTATAAAAATTAGCGAACGTACCTTAACTAAACAATGCAAATAGTCCATAACATAATACATCATAAAATATCTTATACTACAATCTAGACAGACAATCAGCTACTACATTCAATTTACCTTTCTTATAGTTCAATAGAATGTCAAAATTTTGCAATGATAAAGACCATCTGACTAATTTAGCAGATTTCGACATTGATTCAGTCAAATAAACTAAAGGGTTATGGTCCGTAAACACATTGATTTTAGAACCAATAAGAATTTCTTTCAACTTGTTTAAAGCCCATATGATCGCATAGGCTTCCTTCTCAATCGTCGCCCACCTCCTCTGGGTATCTGTCAGCTTCTGACTGATAAATGAAACGGGACGTTCTATCCCTTCCTCGTCCACCTGAGATAGGACCGCTCCCACAGCAAAATCACTGCTATCACAGTACAAATTAAATGGTTTCCCAACCTCAAACATATATAGAATCACATTTGATAAGACAATCTGCTTAAGGGAATCAAAGGCTTTCTGATGTGCATCAGTCCAAACAATGTTATCAGGTACTTTCTTGCTAGTCAAGTCTGTTAATGGTTTAGCAATTTCAGCAAAATTACAAATAAACTGTCTGTAAAATCCAAAAAATCCTAAGACTTGCTTCACTTCCTTTCTGGTTTCAGGTTTCTTCAAATTAATTAAACTGTCAATCCTGTCTGGATTCATCATCTTCTTCCCTGATCCTATGAGGTGACCGATGAACTTCACCTCACTCTTACCAAACACACATTTCTTCAAGTTCAATGTTACATTATGCAGTCTTATTTGTTTCAAAAATAATTCCAAATGTTTCAAATGAATGTCCCAATCATTCGAATGCACTGCAATGTCATCAACATAAGGTTCCGTAAACTCATTAATCGGTTGCAAAATCATATTTATCGCTTTTACAAAAGTCCGTCCTGAGTTAATCATTCCAAAAGGAACACGCGTAAATTCATACAGTCCATTATGTGTAACGAACGCAGTCTTCCATTGGTCACTCTTTTTTACAGGACAAGTCCAATATGCACTGCGACAGTCCAGAACAGAAATGAACTTGGATTTTCCAACTTTGCTCAAGACATCGTTGACGATTGGCATAGGATATCGACAATTTTCAGTAAAAGAGTTAATGTACCTGTAGTCACAAGCCAATCTCAAGGATCCATTCTTCTTTTTGACGATGACAAGTGGACTTGCCATTCTGCTTGACGATGGTTGAATAATGTTTTCTTTCAGCATCTCTTGTATTTGTTTTTCCACTTCTGCTCGGTATATTAATGGTATTCGATATGCCATGAATTCTTTTTTGCGAAAGTCTGGCCTCAGCACCACTTCGTGTTCTACCAATGTACATAATCCAGGTTTGTCTGAGAATCTGTCTGCATATCGATTCAGTACATCAAGTAATTGTTTCTGTTGTTCGCTGGTCAGATGTCCAATTTGTTCGTAATCCAATTGAAGTGACTTCTGTTTTGTCTCTGAATAGTCTTCCTTCAGTGGTATTTCTACCACTGATCCAAATTCTTCATCCTCTTCCACAATCAGACCACAAGACAATGTTCTCGTAATGAACTTCCTCATCTTGTTAGCATGAATAATCCGTCGACCGTTTTCGTTCATGTCCACCAGATACGAATATTTGGATCTTCTTTGCAGGACCTTGCATGGACCATGCCATCGTGAGATCAATTTATTGGTTGACGTAGGATACAGCACGATGACGTTCTCTCCTGGCTCGAATTCTTTATCTTTTGCTCTTTTGTTGTATTGACTGGCGTACTGTTTTTGCTTTTCTCCAGCACAACTCTCGGCGAATGTCAAGGCCTTTTCCATGTCTGCTCTTAAATTTTTCAGGTATTTTGCCGGTTGCACTCCAATGTTCGGTGGTAGATTTATTTCTTTGGTCCAGCTTTCTTTAAGGATGGTGAGTGGCCCTCTCGGTAACTTTCCATAGACCAGCAAATACGGTGCCACTCCTGTAGTTGCGTTAGGCACTTCTCTCAATGCCCATACTGTAAATGGAATAATTTTATGCCACTGTCTCGGATTTTCCACAACGACATGATGAATCATTTTCTTGAACGTTTGATTCCATCTCTCCACCAATCCTGCCGCTTCTGGATGTCCTGGCGAATCGAATCGAGGACAACATCCCATCAGTTTCAGAAATTCTCTTGTTAGACTGGCTGTAAAATTCGTCCCTCTGTCGCTCGTGATCACTGACGGAACTCCCACATCCATGAACAGCTTCATCAAAGCTTCGCATACAGCCTTAGCGGTCAATGACTTCATCAAGAATATTGTCGGCCATCTTGTACATGAGTCCACGATGCACAAACAATACTTATGCCCTGCTGCTGAAGTTGGTTCGATCGGTCCTACGACGTCCATGGTCATTCTTCTGAACGGCACATCCTCTCTTGGTATTGGTGTAATCGGCACTCGATCCATCACCAAACTTCGTGCTTTCAGCTGACACTTCTCACAGGACTTGCAGAACTTCACCACATCTCTACGCATCCTTGGCCACACAAAGGACAACTTGATACGTTCCCTTGTCTTCTCTTCTCCCAAGTGTCCGCCAAATACTGACTCATGTGCTAATTCCATCACCTGAATTCTTCTTTCCTTCGGCAACACCAACTGATACACCAACTGGTCCAACATTTGATGCTTCTTATACATCAACCCATTCACCACACTAAACTCTGATCCTTTGTCTTCAGCTATCTTCCACCACGACCTCAGTGACTCGTCATTTCTCTGCTGCTCTTCAAATTTCATTGCGTCTGCCAATTGTCTTTCATCACTCGTATTCTCGGCAAACAAATCCCTCATACTCGTGTCCATTTCACCATCACTTCCAGAATCATCATAATCATTATCACGTTCACATGCAACCATCTCTTCTTCAATTTCATTGTTTCCGGATGTTATTCCTTCTTCTTCTTGAATGCTTTGTTCATCATCGCTTTCTGTATCCTCATCTAGCAAACTTTCATTTGACTTTTCCTCTTCTCCTTCTTCCACTTCATTTCTCCGACTCTGTGCTCTTGTAGTCACATTCGCTTGCAACTCTCCTTGCAATACACTCACTGGTGGAACCTCTTTCAGTTCTGCGATTATCTCTGGATGCAGCAAGAACTTTTCTTTGTTGTCTTTGCACAAGACTGCCGGAATGCTGGCACACACTAAGTTTAAATATGGCGCGATATTTACTCCCTTGTCTTTCCAATCTCCTCCTTCGTTATGACAACTCATCCGCACTTCGATTTTCACCAACTTAGCTGGAATGGGTTCTCCAGCCACACATTGCAAATGTACTCTGCCAATTTCTTCCACTGTCGCTCCTTTCAACAATTCCTCATTGATTACTGGAATCTCAGTACCAGAGTCGATCAGCGCTCTGACTTGCACGGGATGACAACTGTCATCATTTCCACGTATCTCTACATTGACATGCTGTAGTAAAGACTTCTTCGTACGTTGACACTCATCTTTGCTTTCTGTTTCTCGACCAGCATCTTTAATTGGAGCAGAATTTACTATTTCTCTCTGTATAGCAAATTGAGGCGTGCACTTCATCACTGACTTCACTTCCGTTTCGCGGTTGTCTTGTTCTTCATACTGATTCGGTGCATTCCTTACTTGTATCTGATTTACTCTGAGATTTTCTGCACTTCGAGTAAATCTATTTCTCAGATTTGTCGTTCTTGGTGGTGCTTTGCAATCCTTTATCAGATGTCGGTCTGACTGACAATTATGGCAACGTTTCTTAATAATCCCTCTCTGTTCAGTGTTCTCCCGCCTGTAATTGTACGCTGTATTGTTTTCTCTTTGGCGTCCCATCACTGGAATTCGACTGTACATTTGTCTGTCACCCGTTGCTTCTCTTCTATCTTGACCAAACTGTCTTCCAGGAGCACCATCATTCCTCGCTTCGTTATTTCTGGCTTGGTTTCCTGTTTCTTTGTTATTACTATTCCACCTGGGTTGCTTCGAACTATTACCCCATGCTTCATATCTCGGTTTGTCTTGAAACATTAGACCAATTCGATTATTCACGTGTACGTCTGCGAGTTCTGCAACATTACTGGCTTCCAAGCATTCAGTACCCTCCTTTGCTAGTACAAACTGTAGTGGACCCGGTGGTAGACATTCTTTCAATTTATCCGCCACCAACAGATCAAATAACTTCTCGTAGCTTTTACCCACTCGCCTACTTCTGACATAATAGTTCAACAGGTTCTTTAATCTTGCCGTAAACATCGTGTATGTTTCTTCTGCCGTTTTCCTCGCATCTCCAAATCGTGATCGGTATTCTCTCGCTGTCAATTTGAATTCTTTCAGTAGATGTTCTTTCACTATGTCGTAATCGTCTAGATCATTGAAAGACAATCGGTTCAACACCGTTCTTGCTCTTGGCGTCATTAGTGGCAACAGCAATTTGACCCAAAACTGCTTTTCCACCGTAAAACTGTTGAATGCATTCTCAACTGTCTCAAAATATAATGGCACCTCCATCATATCATATGGCATCTTAGGTAATACGTGTTTCATTGCATCACCTATCTTTTTAATCTTGGACACCATTGTCTCACTTTCTCTGACCCTGGTTCGTTCTGACTCTTCACGACTTCTTCTTTCGTCTTCATTTCGTTCCCTCAGTCTATTTTGATCTTCTACCCTACGCAGTTCTTCTTGTTCTATCTTTTGCTGCAACAATTCTAACTGTCTTCTGCGTTCCTCCTTTTCTATAGCCATTTCTCGGAGCTGAGCTTCCTTAAGAGCGAGTTTCTTTTGTTCTAATTCTAATTGTTCTTCCCTTTCTCTTTCCGCTTTTTCCAAATTTTCTTTCTCCATTTTCAATTCTTCCTGTCGAATCTCTTCGGCTCTTTGTAATTCTGCCAAACGCATGGCTTCTTTGTCTTCCTCACGCATCTTTTGCTCTTCGATCTGTTGTTTTCGTATTTCTTCATCACTTTTCCTTGCCCTCTCGTATTCTATCATCAATTCCATTCTTCTTCGTTCTGCTTCGTCACGATCTTTTTTCATTTGTTCTAGCTGAAGCTGGAACTGCTGCTTCTGCATCTGTATCTCTTCTTGTCTCATCCTTTCTGCTTGTTCTGCTCTTACTTTTTCCTCTTGTCTCCGTTCTTTCTCTTCTTGTTTCCTTTGTTCCTCTTTCTCTTTCTCCTCCTGTCTCCGTTTCTCTTCTTTCTCTTTCTCCTCCTGTCTCCGTTTCTCTTCTTTCTCTTTCTCCTCCTGTCTCCGTTTCTCTTCTTTCTCTTTCTCTTCTTGTTTTTGTTCTTTCTCCTCTCGTCTCCGTTGCTCCTCTTTTTCTTTCTCTTCTTGTTTCCGTTCTTTCTCTTCTTGTCTGCGTTGCTCCTCTTTCATCATCATAAATTGCATCAACGCCTCCATAGACATAACCTGTGGTTTCTCCTCAACGCCACCTACAGCGCCTTTCTCTTCAGCTTCCTTTAGCCACACCTCTGCTAGGGCTCTCATCAAATTTTCCCTTGACATCTCTTCGACTTCTTCTACGTCGAGACCCTCTTCAATTAATAACTTTATTAATCGAGCAGACGACATCTTCTTTATACTCGCCTGCTTTTGTTCCGTGAGCTTCTCCATCTTACTTTCTTACTTCAACTGATTTGCGTGAAGAAATCGAGGGAGTGACTATGCTTTCTGCAATTAGCTGACTTTACTTCTTATGGCTTGTTTATACAAGGAGCGAGTTTTGTATACCTCTCTCTGGCGTTGTCGTAATGTTATTCGTATACCCGTTGTATCTTCTCACCAGTTGTTCGGATGCTCCGTTTCCTTCTCCCGTTTGGTCAGCTCCTCAGATTAATTCGATATTCACCTTCAATTTACGGACGGTGAATATTCCGAAAATTGACGTCGACAATGCTTCGTAAGCAAAATCCACCGAAAATATTCCTCCAATTGAAAATATTCCTCCAATTGAAAATATTCCTCCAATTGAAAATATTCCTCCAATTGAAAATATTCCTCCAATTGAAAATATTCCTCCAATTGAAAATATTCCTCCGATTGAAAATGTTGCTCCAATTGAAAATATTCCTCCGATTGAAAATATTCCTCCAAATGAAAATATTCCTTCAATTGAAAATGTTGCTCCGATTGAAAATATTCCTCCGACTGAGTTCACTATCCCAACGTCCGTTGCTTGAATTCAGTATCCCACCGTTCGTTGCCTGAACTCGATATCTCACCGCTGCCACCAAAAATGTCAACACCCAATTGACCTTCAAAGTTTTCTCCCGTTTTTTCCCTTGTGTTCAGTAGCGTAGCCTACACCTAGCCTAGTCACTGTATTTCGTTATCTAAAGCTAGGGTATAAATCTCTAAAGTTCTTAACTTGTTCAATTACAACAAAGCTCTGTTTCTTGTATTTTCTTCTTCTTCGTTCATAACACACGCAGATATCACAACAATAGATCAACGACGACAAACGCTTGAATTCTACGACAGCAACGCAACTATTATTATCTAAACTCCACTGTTCTCTAAAACGTCTTCTACTCTCTCTCTACTATCAACGCCTTCTTCTACTACTTCTTACACTGTCTGGGCGTACACTCTTCCCCTGGCCGCTCTGTCCTTCTCTCTGCCTCTCTCCGTGTATCTGTCCGTCTGTCTGTCTATCTCTCTCTCTCTCTCGCGCTCTCCGGCGACGGTCGGCCGAGCCGCGCTAAACTTTCCCGCCAGTCTGGCACCTGCAGGCCTAACTGTCTAGACGCTGACCTTGAGCTGGTCTAGTCGTACGCCTAAACATCAACTGACTAAATAGACTATACAAAATTAGCTCACATATTTCATGTCCTTTTTGCCGTGCTAGAGTCTGGAGCGCTTCTGAGTAGTCCCCTTGAAGAAGCGCTATATAAATTCTTGAATGAATGAATGAATGAATGAATGAATATTGGTTACCCCGCGGACCCCGGTATTGAAGGGCTTATATACTAGCGGGATCCTCGGTTACCCCTTTGCCAACACCCTCCTGTAAACTGATGCGTGGTGTCTGTGTCCCACCGGATCGGCAGATTGATATTGGCCTTCCCTTGAACGGGGTGGGGAGGGGGTGGGGGGTGAGGGTGGGGGGTGGGAGGAGGGGGAAATAATGATTCCTGAATGATACGACACTCCATCACCAAAGAGGTCAGTGGATCATGCAGTTGGTGGTGGTGGGGGAAGGTTCAACAGTTGTTTACTTCAGATGGTATGTTTCACTGATGTGCTGTTTGGCTAATTCTAAGATTCTTCTTCCACTCCGAGGGGGCGTGTGTTGTGTGTAGGTGTGTGGGTGGCTATATTTGTGTACTGTCGTCGGCATGTAATATAATCAATCTCTGGTTTGTTCCATGTGCGAGTTTCTGTGTGTGTCTCTCTCTGTCTGTGTGTCTGCCTGTATGTTTGTGTGTTTGATTGCCTGTATGTCTGTCAGTGTGTCTGTCTATGTGTCTGTCTGTTGTTATTTAAGGTTTCTCAGGCGGACTTTTTATATATGTCGTCTTTAAAAATAGAAGTTTTTATCCATTACATATTTTCCTCCTTTAATGGACATGTAGGCGTATGAGCTTAGTCGTCTTATAACACCATCGGCATCTTGAAGAGACATGCATGCATTATACAGTTTCATCTTTAATCTGGGGAACGGACATTTCCCCCTCGACAAACCTCCCCCGGACAAAAAAAACCCGGACAAAACCCCCTCCTGGGTAGGACAAAAAACCTGGTAGAACATATTGCATAAAAGTGGTATTCTTATAAAACGGTGGTCTTAAGTACGCAAGTAATCCCGGCTATCCATAGGTCAATTTGATTAAAACATTTCTGTAAAAAAAGTATGGAGACTTCGTGTGGAATAAAAACAAGTCCCTTTATGCTTAAATCTAAAGCTGTGTTTAACGTTCTCCATTGTGAGTATATAGATATATATATGCATATTTTTAAGTTATTCGTAGTTTGTTTGAAATGTGAGTTTTCTCTGTTTGGCACATTTCTGAGGATTTTGAGTCAAAATCAGTGCAGCACATGGGGTGGGGGGGGGGTCTGACACATACTGTTGTTCAGGTTTGCTATCTAATAGAAAGGTTTTATTTACATTGATTGTTATTCTTAGTCCAAATCTCCAAATCAATAACATGAGTCGATGGTAACAGGAAGTGGTTGTATTTTTGTATCAGTCGACTTTTTACGAAGGCCGGGAAATTTTCGAGACGAATTTCTTAGCAGCGTAGCCTATATACGTCGGCCATTTTGTCGTCGCCATCTTGTATTGTATTGCTGTCTGTTTGGCGTCCTTTTGTGTTTCGCGTGGTTCTTCATTTCTCCCCTCCATGCATGTCGTCTTGTGTGTGTGTGCGTGTGGCATAAAGATCCCACGGTGGTGACCGCTATGATTGCCCGTTTAACGATTGAATTCCAACATCGGAAGCATTCATATTGCCCGTGCAGGAACCAGATTATCAGACAGTCGCACGCTAACCGAACGGTCTGTCGGCCGGGCGGCTGGCATGCCAGAGAGATATACTCAGCGTCCGACGAAATACGGGAATTGCTATTAGCTGGTCTGCTCCGCCAGGATTCGATGGTTTACGACTCGCCAGGACCGGAGACGACGTGGTGTTATTGTTCGTCTGCAGCTCCGGGGGCATTCGTGTTTGCTGTTTTGGATTGCATCTGTAGCCGAGTAGGATATAATATACGCCAAGATGGAGAATACGGTGTTACGGTTGTATGGCGTCTTCGGCCTGTGAAACGAAAATAAATGCTCTCAGTTTTATTGTGTTTTGAAACAGATTTTTATGTTATGCTGTTCAAACATTCAAAGAAGTCTTATATATTAAGAGAATTTATTTTTGGAATGTGCAAAGTTTCGGCATCACTGCAGCTTGTTGTCTTCGATAAACGAACATTCATTTAATTTCATTCTCAGACATTTATATAGCGCCTCTTCAAGAGTACTACTCAGAAGCGCTCCAGACCCAACCACGGCTAAAGAGAACAGTCTTAGGAGCAGAGTAGAGCGTAGTCTCAAAGGCTCTAGGCATTAGACGTAGTTCCACAGGAAACCCATTCCGGTTTGCAGGGCCAACGACAGAAAAGGCACGGCGCTGCGTAATAGAAGTGCGTGACTGGGGGACAAGAAGTTCAGCCTGTTTAAAAGAGAGGGCCACGGTGCTGGACGCTTAGGGTGTAGCAACAGAACAATATTGTAGTCTACAGGCTAGTAGCTGCAGTGTAGCGTTACTGTGTGGTAATAAAGATCATTATAGCGACGCCCTCCTTTTTAGCCAGGCTTGCGACTGGCACTGACAGAGTGCAACCAGTGGCGGAGTTAGCGAATAGTGTGTTCTTATTTATTTATATACTTACCGTATGTTATTACTGCAATCTGCGTAGTTTATGGACGACTCTGAGCAGTTCTCCAGATAAGGACTGTCTCAACTCTCAACGTTTCATGTATAACTGCCTATAACGTGACACTTAAACATCTTTGGGGCTAAATTAAACCGGCAAAGCAGCAATGTTAGAGGATGTAATGCATGGTTCAATTTTTGGAGTGTATAACGTGTTAAGTATTTTTGCCTCAGTTGTGTTCGCCTTTATTATTATTATTATTATTATTATTATTATTATTATTATTATTATTATTATTATTATTATTATTATTATTATTATTATTATTATTATTATTATTATTGTGTGTGTTTGTGTGTGTCTGTGTGTGTCTGTGTGTGTGTGTTTGTGTGTGTGTGTGTGTGTGCTTTTATTATAATTGTATGTGTGTACTTTTATTTGAGTTTTTCATATTACTTTTTAACTTAGCCATTTTAATCGAAGGCAATCAAATACCATGCCACACTATAGCAGTATATCTGTTTCTTATTTTTTACAATCAACACGAAACTTACGACAGTCTCTGGTATTTTGTGAAATATGTCTATTTATATTTTACAAAGGAATTGGATGGATATATTGTGCCTTGGTTTACATGTCCCTATTGTCTACATGGATGGTTACTTAATCTGTAAATTGGTTTGGCAACAACTGAATCACAGACAATGGTAGACCCAAACATTAAGCCAGGTGCCTGCCTGCACAAAAACGTCGCGAATTATAGGAACATTTACCAATTGAGTCTGAGGTTACGCCGCTGGGGCTGCCGTGTGTTCGTCAGCTTCAATAGCCCTCGTACGTCTTGATCTTTTGGCCAAATAATCGAGAATGTTTATTCAAGCGGGTGATAAGCAGAGTACTTACTTCGACGCCATAGGGTATCACGTGAATACTTAAACCGTTCTGCAGCTCTCAGTCTACAGCCGAAGACCTCCCAGCTAATAGCCTTAACCTTACAGCACCTCAAACGGTAAATCATTCTCTCCCTATTCTCTGGGGAATGAACTTGCTTATATACCAAGAGCGACTTAACATTTTTCGACCGGTGGTGTCTAGATTAGCGGGTAGATTATTTCTTATCGATGATAATTATTGAAATTTAAGTTCATCGTATATTCTCTTTCTCTCCGCCGCCAGTCATTTCTTTGTATTTTTCACCATAAATAAATAACTTTTTAATTGTTTTGCTTCCTTAATATTTAGGGACTCTACAAATGTTTAATGATTGCTTAGTAGAGCTGTACGCTACCGAAAAGGTGATTATCACTATCCGACCGAAGCTGTAGCGTGGGGCGTGGTGGCGTAGTGGGTATGTCCATTGTCTTGCCGCCGGAGGTTTGCAGGTTCGAATTCACCTCAAGCCGGCGCGTAGGGATCTTAAGCAAGCCCTTCACTCGTTATTGCTCCGGCGCTTCGGCGTGAAACTCAGATGCAGTGTCCGCGCTGTAGTCGGGAGCGCCTCTGAGTAGTGAGCTTGAAGGGGCGCTATAGAAATGGAGAATGAAGAAAATAGTAAGGTAAGACTGGAGGTGCTGTGTGAGGTGGTTGAATCCTTCATGTTATAAGGTCATTGCTGGGATAAGAAATGGAGAAATAAATAAATAAAATTAATAAAATAATATCTTTCTACTTCCTGTTGCTTTCAAGTTGACCGATCGCGTGTCTCAGATTCAGATTTTCCGTGTCATCTTACGCGCGTTAAAACGGTTCATAGTATAGTGATACTACTACTACTACTACTGCTACTGCTACTACTATTACTACTACTAATAATAATGATTAATAATTAATAATAATAATAATTAATATTAGTAATTATAACAATCACAGGCTAATTTAGTAGTAGTAGTAGCAGTAGCAGTAACAGCAGCAGCAGCAGCAGTTACAGTAATTAATAATAGTGATAATGGACTAATGGTATAGTCTCTGAGTAGGTTTACTGAAGAGGCGCTATATAAATTCTCGAAATGAATGAAGCGAATAATAGTAGTAATAATAAAAGTAATAATAATAATTGCGGTGATCAATTTCATATCGATCGGTGTCTGGTATCAAGTAAAGGTAATTAATTGCATTTCAATTTATCTCAAGTCCTTTAGTAAACCGATCAATTACATATAATCAAGATATCTGGAGTCACCTTGCGATAATTATATGGTTAATCGCACATTAACTGCGCTGTTAGGGTGAGAGGCTGTGAGAGTCCTTGAAGTCCCTGCAGTCCTTGACAGAGTATCATCGGATATCTACATGTATATCTTTGAAGAATGTACTTGTTCTGTTTGCTCTTCGGCTAAGTGTTTGTTCTTCATGACTTTAAACATCTTTACCATAATTATAGATGGCGCCGGCGTGACGTTATTGAAGAGTGATACGTTAAGCGTCTCGATGATGTGCAGGACTGAGCCTATCTTAATGGGTGAGAATGATTTGGTGCAGGTTTCACTTGAAGTCGTTTAGGAATTCGAAAGAATTTTAAAAACTGAACCGCCCCTCCTTCTCTCCATTCCATGTCCTCTTGTACACGTTTTCTTAGCGTGCAATTCTACACAAAATGTGCAGTACTTTTAAATAGATTTGTGCTGCTGTAGAATTTTTAAAATTGAACCGCCCCTTCTCTCCATTCCTGTTATCTTGTATACGTTTTCTTAGCGTGCAATTCTACACAAAATGTGCAGTACTTCTAAATAGATTTGTGCTGCTGTAGAAGCGCTTCTCGATGAGCAGGACTGAGCCTATCTTAATGTCACATGGCCTTTTACTACATTATTCTGCGCGATAGATAGTATCGTATTCGGTACAATAAACGTGACATTATCTAGTAAACTTTTGCAAGGGGGGTTGTGGTGGTGGTGGTTGTTTGGTTGTAGAAGTTTAATTGTGCGTGCGCTTGAGGGCGGGGTCTGAGTTGCAACAGTGGAGAGGGATGAAGATGGAATTCTGAGTTCGTGTTATAGGGATGGCGTCGTAATTTCGCGGTTAAATGAAAGCAGATTAGACACCGGAATTATTGGCCGCAACGGAAGTATACGATCATCTCACCGTGTAACAGCATTAAACGCGTCATGCGTACTTGCAGCTGAAATATTGACCTAGTGGCCGCGATTGTAATGCGCGCATCAGGCGAACTGTTAGAATAGCCGGTGTCACGAAATAGAGTATCCTCCGTATTATTTGTATCCCCCAAATAAAAAAAAGGCGAAAACACCGCTTCCGCGTGTATTTTTTTGCAAATTAATTTTCATCTGCTTTGTTTTGAACAATGACGTTATAACAGGTATGTTTATTCCTACTAGATAATTTGTTTTGCCCGGTTTTTAGAGCACTTAAAACATTTAAAACACTTAAGAATACTCAGAGTCACTAAATAAATTCGAGTTGCCTTTATCTGAACATTGCTTAGGACACTTAAAACAATTAGAGTCACTTCAAATTTTGACTACAGCATACATTTTTTTATTATGCGCATTTTTCAAAAATGGGGATAGAATGGTTTATCCCCCCGGATAGTATAGACCGGTTAATTCCATCCGGGGGGATAGATTAATAAATCCACCCGGATAGCTAGGGATACTTCGTTTCGTGTCACCGGGATGCCCCAACACCATTGTACAAGAAGCGTTCCTTGCAGATTACACGTCGTGACAGTGTATATGCCATGGATGACACGCCGTTTCACTGGGATCGTCGCACTTCCCCATGTGTGTTCGGTCGGAGATTGAGAACGCAAAATGACTGATTCTCGGCTGCTGAATGACCACTGGGAGGCGCCACGTGTTTCGCTGTGTTCTGCCACCCACCCCCAACCAACCCCCACCCACCCCGTCATCGCTTCTGAAAGAAATGGAAAAGAGATTGTCGAATTAATCTCCACGGATTGCTGGACCGTGGTATGTGGACCGAAAACGTCAAATCGAATCAACGGCACCGCGTCGGGCAAAGCGCCAAATGTGCGGCGGGGCGGTGGTGGGGCGGCGGTGGTTGTATTGCGAGGATGCTTGATGTATACGTCATATGCCAGCGGATGATACAGGAAGAGGAAGAGGAACGTTTGAGGGATGTCGCTTCCGTTGCAATTCACCAGCAGCAGCATCTTCGAATAAAAACTCGATTTCGGGCAATTTGCTGAGAGGAGTTAATTTGTCAGAATCCTGTACCTACTGATTAAAGATGGAATTTGTCAGCGTCTTATTTCGACCGACGCGTTGGTGAATATATACATGCATATGCGTTTGTTTGCACATGCAGGTATGTATTTATGTTAGCGTGTGATGTGTACATGTTTCCTTTTGCGTGTGTCTGTAATAATTAACATATATTATGATGTGTGTATGTCTGTATTTGCATGTGTGTATGTGTGATGGTTCAAATGTGTATGTTGACTGTTCAATGTTCATATATTATTGTTCATGTATGATGATTTTGCATGTTATTCAGTATAGTTGGTTCAGTTGACATGCTTGCTGGAAGCAAAAGCTCTGTGCAGAGTTGAGAATTGTGGAAAAGTAACAGGGGTTGTGGTGGGGTTTAGACGTTGATTTATGTGGAGTTGATGGATTTGAGTTTAAAACTTTACTGTGGGTCATAAGAAAGACTGGGGCTTGAAGACTTGAACTCACAAACCTGTCTTTGTGTGCTTGTCTGTCTGTTTGTCTGTCAGTGTGTGTCTGTATGTGTGCCTGTCTGTGTGTCTGTCCGTCTGTCTGTGTTAGGCCGATTCACCAATGTTAGGGAAAAAAATTATTTTTCATTTCATATTGGGCTAGACCCTAGTTTGGTGCCGTTTGGGATCAGGAACATTAGTGCAAAATTATAGGCAGATGCAATGAGTTTTAGTGACACCTCAGGACATGCAAAGTTTTGTAAAATGACGAAAACGGCATTTTTACTGTTAAATAACATTTAATGTTCATTTTTATTTGAACTGGTCAAAATATTTGAGTGAAATAGTGCATAGGTCATGTCACACTACTATTCAGTGTTCACAGTAATGTAGGTAAAGATTAGAATGTGTCTTGTCAGCTCTGTACTTTTTCTTAAGTGAAGTCGTCATGAGACGTCGATCATATTCGGCTATCTGAAACACAAGCTGCCATTGAGCACAGTTGAATTCCGTTGCAATTAGACAGCATGTTCCACAGAGTCATTGATAACTTTTATGCTTGCCACCTTATGCTTGGCATCAAACTAAGCAGGGCTGGAAGGCCAAATAATTTGATCATCTGTAAGACAATGTGGATCAATTTTACCCGGTAAGTGCAGTGAACAGCTGCATAGATCTTTCAGTGACAGAATTCAATTAATCTATAATTCCTGGAATTATTCAATTGACTTTGAAAAAAACCCTTCTGACATCTGTTTTCATCTGTGGTCTCTTCAGAACAGCAATCATCACATCTTTCTTCCCTATTCCAGACACAATCAGAAACAATGCAAGACCAATCAAATCCTCCCTCATATACCACAGATGCTGTCTCATTTTCGTCAGTGTAATGTCTGCCACTTGACTGTCATCCTTGCCAAATTACTCCAAAGTATAGAGGCAACAGAGGTCATTATGTGGAACGTCTGAACTGTTTGGA
The DNA here is from genome assembly GCA_949752735.1 of Lumbricus terrestris. Classification (NCBI taxonomy): domain Eukaryota; kingdom Metazoa; phylum Annelida; class Clitellata; order Crassiclitellata; family Lumbricidae; genus Lumbricus; species Lumbricus terrestris. Next base: position 13,525,118 of record OX457050.1, on the reverse strand, counting down.
GCAGTTAACCAGGCCTTCACATTGGTGTTAATGGTGAGCAGACAAGGGTGGGTCGAGGAGCCTTTGGCTCTTGTGCTGTAGGTTTGAATTGTTCATGAACAAGTAAATTTTTGAACAGCAAATTTCCTTTGCCATCCATCTGGCACAGTGATATGCTCCTGGAGGGCTGAAATGTGCTTGATCATTACACAGTGACATTTGCACCCAGTATCTAGTTCCATTTTTATGAACTTGAGGCAATCCTGACACGGTTGAATATCTCTGCTGAGTTGAGTCTGAAGGAGGCCTATAATTGTCCTCCCTCTTCTGGTCAAGCCACCAAAACTCACCACTTGTGAAATCAGATTTGCTCCAATGGCTACAGCATACAGTGTGAACATTGTATTTGCTAACTGTCAATGAAATTCCACTATTATTTGAATCGAATAAGCTTACATATTGCTGCAATCTGTAGCCTGGAACTCTTGAAATATTGTTTGACAACTGCAGCTGAAACAAGTTCAAAGATATGATGCCGGTGTAAAGGTTTCAGATTACCCCCTCCTAAACATTACCCCCCTGCAAACTGTAAATTGCATCAATCATCGCATTTATTGCACTAAAAATATCAAAAAATTCATCCCGCTTCTTGTTTTGGTCTGAAGATTTTCATCCGTCATCCCACTTCGTGGTTTGTTATCAATATTTTCATCTGTAACTAAAATACTATTCGCCGCTGAAGTTTACATGGAGAAAATGGCTTCGAGGCTATTATTTTTTTCGGATCAAAATATTGATAGCAAACCACGAAGTGGGATGACGGATGAAAATCTTCAGACCAAAACAAGAAGCGGGATGATTTTTTTGATTTTTTTAGTGCAATAGATGCGATGATTGATGCAAATCTAGTTTCCGGGGGGGTAATCTGAAACCGGTTTCAAGTTACCGGGGGGTAATGTTTAGGAGGGGGTAATTTGAAACCTTTACACCGGCAGTGACAGTGGACATTTGTCAAATGCCTGCTGAATGACTATAATGGCACCGGTTTGAACACCAGTGTTTAAGCTGGTTGTATCTGAACAAAGACCTGCAAGCCAGTCTGGTACATCTTTCCAGTCTTGTCATGTCTGGATCACAGTGTTTTCCATAAGTTCACCAGTTCACTAGGAGTTCAGGAATGGCCAACAATTTATTAACATTCATTCCTCATAGAACAATAATTGTTCTATGAGGAATGAATGTTAATAAATTGACATCCTGTCAACCAGGTCCTTATCAGGGTCTGGTAGTAACTTTCTGTCATAATGAGCAATCAATGGTCTGCCTGGCACGTATTTGGCATGTATCTAGAATTTCCTAACTCTTTACCATGCTCTCCAGATAGAACTAGTTGACAGTGCATCTTAAATGCAAGTAAGTAAAGAAAATAAATAGTCTCTTACACCGTGTCTGATTGTCTGCCACTCACAGCACAAAATAATGTATTTTTATGTACGGAAATGAAGGTAAATTCACAATGACTGATTACAGAATACAGAACTCTGTTGAGGTGTCACTAAACAGTGGAATAATCTCATGAAAATTTAAGGAGTTATTTACAACACCAAACGGCATCACTTAAGCATCTAGCCACTTAAGTTTTCAAAAATAATTTTTTTTGAAACAGTCTAGTCTGTGTGTGTGCTTGTCTGTCTGTATGTTTGCTTGTCTGTCTGCGTGCCTGTCTGTCTGTCTGTCTCAGTGCCTGTGTGTTTGCCTGTTTGTTTGTCAGTCTGTCTGTCTGTCTATCTATCTGTCAGTCTGTCTGTGTGCCTGTCTGTGTGCCTGTCTGTGTGCCTGTCTGTATGTGTTCTGTCTATCTGTGTGCCTGTCTATCTCTCTCTGTCTGTCTGTGTGCCTGTCTGTATGTCTGTCTGTATGTCTGTCCGTCTGTCTGTCCGTCTGTCTGTCCGTCTGTCTGTGTGCCGGTCTGTCCGTCCGTCCGTCTGTCCGATGTACCAGCATGGTCGTTGTTTCTTCCGCCGACCGTAGTCCGTGTATTCATTATAAAGTGTTAACCGTGTTGCCGGAAAATAGCGGCTGTCCTCCGTCGTTGCCCTCCGATCAATCCATTTCGACACGAATGCCGCAGATGCACAACGCCTTGTGCTCTACTGCAGCCTGTATTATTGGATGAGTATTGTTGACGCTGCTGAGCGCCGACTATAGTAGCGTTCGTGGTTTTCTGTCGAGATGATACGTGTTCACTCTACCTATATAGCTTACCATGGTTGGTTTTCAATAAGAATGGAGTCCATTTGGACGTTAAATGTCAATTTACGGGGATATAAAAGAAGAATGTTCGGTAGTTGCATGTTGATGTGACGTAATTGGAGATTTATGCATGCATGGCTTCGCAAAAACCGGAAAAATGACTTTGTAATGTAATGTATGTTAAGCAATATTCTTGTAGCACTTTGGCGACCGACGAGAGTGTGTTAAAAGCGATTGTCGATCGGACATTGTAAGTCGTCATTAAACTGTTAGATGTCGGTCGCGCTGGTGTAGTGGTGGCGTCGGTACCTTGGAGCCGGAGGATTCCGGGTTCGAATCCACCTCGAGGCGCCACGTAGAGACCTTGAGCAAGTCCTTCTTCACTTGCATTATTGCGCGGACGCTTCGGCGTGAAACTCCGATGCAGTGTTCGCGCTTTTGTTTTTGGAAGCGCCTCCATGTAGGTGGCTTGAGGGGCACTATAGAAATGGATAAATAAATAATTAAATAAGTTGAAGGCCAAGGTTTCACCATCGTGATTCAACCAGATTTCAAACTTAAGCTCATTGGCCTGCAGATCTTTATTAGTCGCGCATACAAGGGTCAGTTTCTCCGGAGAATATATGATCGTGAAACCTTGGCCTTTTATTGAAACGTTACTCAGTTAGCAGAACTTGTTAAACTGTATGTTGGTGCATTATTCAAAACGCGTGTTTGCAACTCAATTCAATCCAATTCAATTTCTTTGTTGATCCAAATAAAAGACAGACAATGATACATTCTCAACAGTACACACAGTGATTAATTGTATGTATTATGTGTATATATGTGCACTTGTTATAGCGTCCCTCCAAGATTTCTACTCAGAGGCGCTCCTCGTCCAGGCCAAGAGGAAGAACAGGTTTCAACAGTTGCTGAAACTGAGAGCAGTGTGTTTATGAGAGGTGTCGTATAGTCAAGGGCTGAAGCCCCTTCCATGTTGTTGGACCACATAATAAGTAATGTAAATTCAAGGCACACTTTAACATTCGACCAGCGTCCACTTGTGGGGCGCGGTGGTGTCGTGAGTATATGTTCGTTGTATAGATTTTTTAAAGAGGCGCTATACATACTTGATCTATAATAATAGTACGCTTAAGAATTCGGTCAGTCACTGCAGTCAGTGTCGTTTATTCTCAGCGTCAAGCTGACAGGTCGCAGCTCTTCTAACAGAATACCAATCAGAATCGGTCATGTATATTACAGGAAAAATCGTCTCGGCTCTGATGTTATAGACTTTGATAAATTGGCTCAGGTTAAAAAAATTATCACAGTTCACACAGCCATATAGCTACTCAATAAATTGATGGCGATTTTTTACCCGATTTTTAAAACCTGTTCTCGTTTACTTGGTCCACCCCCCTTCACACCCCTCCCTCAACACCCCACCCCCACCCCTCGACGCGCCTCAGGCTGAAGACAAACCGCAATCCTTGGGTTTAGTCCGGCGGATTAATACATACCGTGCTGTCAGTAGACTGACAGGTAAATCACATTAGGGTTGTGTTTATCGCCCTGAGCGCTGCATACTAGTCTCTGTGGGGAGCAGGACGCATAGATAAATCATGTGCTTCGTGTGTTTTCTCTACCTTTGTCGTAATATATTGATGCAGTCAGTGTAAGCGTGTACATGTTGTTGCGTGCCATATAGATTGCATTGGATGGATGGATGGATGCAAAGAGTCGGTTATAATTATTAACGCAGACAGAGAGACAGGTAGAGAGACAGACAGACAGAGACAGACAGAGAGACAGACAGAGAGAGAGACAGACAGAGAGAGATGGTCTTTGTTAGTTGAGTTTTTGCTGAGAGATTGAGATTGTGCATGTCGTCCAAGTTTGGGATTTTTCGTCCTTTCATTTGTTAATTATTGTTATTTATTAATTATTACTTATTATTATTTATTATTATTATTATTTATTATTATTATTATTTATTATTATTTATTATTTATTTTTAATTATTATTATCTAATATTTATTAATTATTATTTATTGTTATTTATTAATTATTATTATTATTTATTTTTATTATTATTATTATTATATTATTATTATTATTTATTATTATTATTATTATTATTTATTATTATTATTTATTAATTATTGTGCAGTAATTAAGTGCCAATGTAAAACGACGTAGATCATCATTCGAGGGCACATCAAGGTCCCAGCTGCTCTCTGCTCAGGAGCCCTCTAAGCAGGAGGAGTAATATAGGCTAGAACCAAGGCGATGTCGCTCTATAACCAGTCGGCTATGCCGTGCTCCGCTTTTGCGCATGGGACGCCTGTTTTGCAATTCAAATAACTCGTTTTGCTGGTGCATGGGGCAAGTTTCATTGACCAGATGGACGAAGGTGATAAGTGCTGCTGCATCTGCCATTACTCGGCTCCGGGCTGATGGAAAAACACCGTGCTCCAGTCTGCTTCTAGTCAGTGCCGAGCCGGTGGCGGTACAGAATTGGCTGGCATTGCTCAACACTGTGCTATAAGGCCGCATGGTTTGTGGCAGTGCTAAGCTGGTTTAACTGGTGGCAGTGGTGTTGAGTTCGAGGCTCTGATAAATTGGTTGGCTATAGTGGCAGTGTTGAACTACTGGCAGTGCTGCTAAACTGGTTGGTTAGTTGAAGTTGTAAGCTGGTTAGTCATTAGCAATGCTCAATGGTTAGCCGGTGACAGTGCAGAGCTATAGAAGCAGTGTTAAAATGGTGGCAGTTCTGAGTTAGTTGCAATGCTACACTGGTTAGCTGGTGACAATGTAGAGCTATTGGCTCTGCTAGATTGGTTAAAGCTATAGTGGCAGTTTTTAGCTTTTGGCAGTGCTTAACTGGTTAACTGCTGTCAGTTTTTAGCTATTGGCAGTGCTTAACTGCTGTCAGTTTTAGCTATTGGCAGTGCTTAACTGGTTAACTGCATGCTGTCAGTTTTTAGCTATTGACAGTGCTTGACTGGTTAACTGCATGCTGTCAGTTTTGAGCTATTGATAGTGCTTGACTTGTTAACTGCATGCTGTCAGTTTTGAGCTATTGACAGTGCTAAGCCGGTTGACTAGTGGCGATATTCTCTAGTGGCAATGACAAACTGATGGCAGTAGAAAGCTGATGGCAATAAAAGAAGCTGATGGCAATATAAAGCTGATGGCAACAAAAAGCTGATGGCAATATAAAGCTGATGGCAATTCGCCACGTATCGCCAATGACTGACGATGGCCTTCTAAGGCAATTGACACCGGGCTATCGGACTTATTGATTTCCGAACACAAAAGGCCATTATTGATTAAATTGAGTGTTTCTCGCGCCGCTTGGGAGGGGGCTCAGATGCACCCGGGGGACACGAGGCGTGGGGGAAATATCCCCTCGCATGCGGTGCTCTTACTAGGCGAGAATTTGCGCTTTGGGGGGAAATCGTTGTGGCGTTTGCTTTCATCAGAAGAATTAATATTTAAGCAAATCACCGCCAAGTGGCATTAATGGGGAACTCCGCCACTGTGTACGCAGTCTGACAGTGCCAGTCCAAAGCGTGGACAAAGGAGGAGGGCGACCTAATCATCTTTGTTATACTACATTGCCGTTGAACATCATGAAACAGATGGCTTTGGGTCATGACGTTTTCTTACACGCTTACTAAGTTGGTCTATTATGGTACTTTCTTCTATGCTGTTGTTGTTCTGCATGTCTGTGTCTTTGCCTGACTGCGACCCTCTGCATGTCTGCTTGCATCTTTATCCCTGTATCTGTCCATCTATGTTTATTCTAGGTGATCCTTCTGAGCGTCTGTCTATATATTTCCTTTAGTATGGCTGTTTGTGTGTTTCTGTATGTCTGTGTCTGTCTGTCTGTCTGTTGCTTAGTCTTTTGGTCTCAGTCAGTGGGTTTGTCTTTGTTTATATATGTCTCATTGTATCTGTGTCTGTCTTTATGTTTGTCTGCTTTTCTGCATGTATCTGTCTGCTTGTAGGGGAGAGTTGGTCTTTCTATGTCTTTATGTCTCTTTCTGTCTGTCTTTTTCTGTGACGCTCTGTCTGTGTGTCCGTCTGTTGGCCTGTCTGTCTGTCTATCTGTGTGTCCGTCTGTCTGTCTATCTATGTGTCCGTCTGTCTGTCTATCTGTGTGCCCGTCTGTCTGTCTATCTGTGTGTCCGTCTGTCTGTCTATCTGTGTGTCCGTCCGTCTGTCTCTGTCTGTCTGTCTCTGTCTGTCTGTCTGTCTCTGTCTGTCTGTCTCTGTCTGTATGTCTCTGTATCCGTCTGTCTGCCTCTGTCTGTCTGTTTTCTTCTCCCATATTTGTGAGTAATCACTAAAAAATAGATGACTTATGTGATCTAATTATTCTGCTATGAAAATTTTATTGTGCTGTAAAAATTAAGGACCTTGAAGAATGGGTGTATCAATTCCTTTGTGCTATCTTTACTATCACGTAACAACAATGTGGCTGTTAAAAAGGTGTTTGTAGGCAGCTTTTGTCATTGACCCTATACCTGAACAAATGAAACAACGCCACAGTGCAAGCAGTTCGTCTGACACCGGACCTTTTCATCAGTAGAATTACTCAGGATGCCCCGTGGGTTGATGGCACCGGCATCCTGTTGTACCCTCAGTACCAGAGCACGGGGTGTCATGCCTTTAGAGTCTAGACTTTGTAAATGTCAGCAGTGTATTGGTGCCTGTAATATTATGTATATTATCTCTTTGCTATGCAGTCTATTTTTAACATCTGGAATGAATGACATGTGTTTTTTGTTATTGCTGTTGTTACTAGACTTCTTCTTCTTCTTCTTCTTCTTCTTCTTCTTCTTCTTATTATTATTATTATTATTATTATTATTATTATTATTATTATTATTATTATTATTATTATTATTATTATTATTATTTAGCATATATATTTTACCTTGAAGTTATTCATTATTATTTTTTATAATTATCATTAATATTATTGTTATTATCACGTTATTTATTTAGCACTACTTAATAACGACCAGGCATCAATCTGTGGGGCGCGGTGGTGTAGTGGGTATGTTCGTTGCCTTGCAGCCGAAGGGTTGCAGGTTCGAATCCACCTCAGGTCACTGCTTAGTGACCTTTGGCAAGTCCTTCACTCGCAATTGCTCAGCGCTTCGGTGTAAAACTCCGATGCAGTTCCGCTCTGTAGTCGGGAGCGCCTCTGAGTAGCTTTCTTGAAGAGGCGCTATAACAAGTGCACATACAAACAAACAAACAAACAACGCTGGTGCTCAAGGTCCCTACACAGCATAGCCTATCAGGGAAGGCTCTAACCTGTACTCCTCTGTCAATGGTCCTATATGGTCATTGGAAGCCTCTGCATTCTGGACGACCATTAGTGAACTGTAGACGTTTCCATAGATACCATAATTATGTGTAATTAGTCACTGATATTAAATGCCTATCACCATAGTTGTCAGAAAGTTTCTTCTTTTCTATTTCTTTCTGAAAAATCCTGGTTTTTCCCGGTTTTTTAATACATTTTTCGACACATCTTTTGCAGTTTTTATTTTTTATCTGACCTTGTTTAGGGCTATGTACACTGTGAGAATTGTGGAATAACTGGGGGGTTGGCCTATGATAAACTTGGAATTGGGGTGTGAAAAACAGAGTTTACTATGGGGCACTAAGAAAGACTTGGGGGTTGAAACCCCCAGCCCCCCCGGCAATTCTCACCCAGGCCATGTATTTACTATTTTTTATTTTATTTTCGTCTGATGTCCTTTTGTTGTCTGCACACTTTCAAGAATTCATCTAATATACACATCACTCTATTTAAGTAATGCTCCCCTCCCAGTTGAGGTCTGATTTTTGAAGTCTATAACGGATGGACCAAGGTCAACTAAGTTCATGGATATACAAGTACAATTGCTTAAAAATGACAATTAAATCCACTGGTGGATTTAATTGGTGGAAAACCAAGAACGGCATGGATAGACAACATCTTGAAATGGACTGGACTTTCGGGAAGGAGGTTAATGAACATGGCAGGAGATAGAGAACTGTGGAAAATGCTCATCCATTCGTGCAGCCAACCGTCGAAGAGCGACGATGGCGGAATGACATGACATGACCTGGTGACTCAACTGTGTGTTGACCGACTCTTCAATTGATGTGTGTATTTACTGTATGTCTGTGAATTGCTCTCGTGAAACATCCTCTGAAGGAAATTAAATGTGTAGAAACTGTGTGGGGTTGGTGGCGGAGGCAGAAGGAGCGGTGTGGCATAATTTTCTGCCGAGCGGCGGATATCAAAGCTGAACATTAACTCAATGATGCTTATCAACACTTGCCTTCGGAGGCTGTAGTTGAACGACCGAGTGATCGGAACATCTGGTGTATCTGGTTTCGATTTGAACATCACCCAGTCGGTGAAAGCATATTTCGAGATGGCCATAGTAATAATACTGGTAATATAATGTGGTAATATAATGTGGACGCCAGAACACAGCCATGCCGTGCCGCTGAAATATCACTGTAAAACAATATGTAATTCCTCCCTTCATTCGTTCCTTCATTCATTCATTTGTTCATTCGTTCGTTCATTCATTCGTTCTTTTATTCATTCGTTCGTTCTTTTATTCATTCATTCATTCATTTGTTCATTCATTCATTCGTTCTTTTATTCATTCATTCGTTCTTTTATTCATTCATGCATTCATTCATTCATATCACTGTAAAACAATATGTAATTCCTCCCATTATTCGTTCATTCATTCATTCGTTCGTTCGTTCATTCATTCATTCATTCATTCATTCATTCATTCATTCATTCATGCATTCATTCATTCATTCATTCATTCATTCATTCATTCATTGACAGTATTTATACAGCGCCTTCCTGCCGAATGGGAGGTTGAGTCGACCTTTTTTGGGAAGTTATAGCGGGAAGTGATCCTGCGTCCGTGCGTTCTTCAAGCCAGAATGCTTACCGCTACCACAGAGCAGTATGAGAATTGTAGAAAAATAACTGGGGATGAGATGTTGATTTTTGGGGTGTACATTGAGGACTTTGCTATGGAGTTTTTGGGGTTTTATGGCCTGACCGGATGCTCTTTCTAGCAGCAACCCAGCAGTATTACACTAAATAAAAAGAGAATAAAGTAACAAAGGGAATAAAGTAAGAAAAACAATTGTTACTACAAGCAATTGCTTTGTTTTTTCTTATGTAAGTGGATAAATAAGCTTTAAAAACTTTTTTCCTAGGCCAATGTGGGGGATTAACCCCGAAACCCCTTTGTCTACGCCACTGATGGATACTAAAAAAGACTAGAAGCTTAATCCCCCAAACCCTCCGGCGATTATCACCCTGCTCTAAACCCCTTCCCATTGAACGAAGATGAATTCTCAGGTTGAGTATCGTATTATCCGTTTGCGTTAAAGAAATAATTTCTTACAGCTGTGTCTGGATTGAAGCAATTTACTGTGGCTTTCTTATAGAGTAGGCTATACGTGTATTATCCAGCATATATACTGCCATGGGCAGGGACGCTTTGCTGCTAGCATGGTTCGATGGAGGCAGGCTTCCGACCCACTGTGTAGCTATGGTGAGATCCAGACAATGTCACACATCGTGAATGACTGCAAAACAACTCGCTTTCCGGGTGGTTTAACCGCCTTGCATGTGGCTGATGAGGCTGCTATTCAGTTTCTGGACGAGCTCTGCAAAAGCTAAATAATAAATAAAATATCCATGCATATAGAAATAATATCTCGTGCAGTTAAGTCTTGAATGAAACACTTTGCTGTGGCTCTCGTCTATATGTGAACGCTATCGTCCGCTTTAAGCATGCAGCTGTGCACTGCTCGGCTGCTGCTGCTGTATTAAATTACAGAAAGTACTTCTTATTCGATTTCAGGCTTTCACGAACGGCGGAACGACGACGACGACGACAGGCGGGGGTGGTGGTGGGTGCCCCCCGTCCTCCGATTCCTCTCGACCCTACAAGGGATCCGTATCATCGTCCACCGCCTCCCTCGACGATTCCGACGATGGAAACTGCTGTCTTCCCACTCCCCCCACTCCCACTCCTCCCCATCCTCCTCCTTCCCATCCAGCGGAAATTCTTCCACATCGTCCGTATTCTTCTTCGGAAATAATAATATCGACGTCGACTGTGCGTCGATCGCCGTCGTCGTTCGGTTTGGACGACGAGAAGAAGAACGAACCTCCGCTGAGAATGGCGAGACGGAGGACGCCTCTACCGCCGCCGCCGCCACCGCCGCACGCACCCTGCTCTGCCGCCGCCGCCGCCGCCGACTTCGCTGCCACTGCCTCTGTCTCTGCCTCGGCGCAGGAAACGAGTTTATGTAGCTGCAATTCAGCCGCAACGACGACGACAGGACGCCACCTATCGGCGATGACGACGACGTCTTCATTGGTTAGTCTACCGCATCATCATCATCATCATCATCATCATCATCCTTCGGAGTCGAGTAATAAGACGGCGGTGGCGGTGGCTGGGAAGCTACCGTCTTCATCGGGGTTAGCGTCGTCGGACGTCGCCACTATCGCTAGGTCTTCGCCGCCGCTGTTGCTGCTGCCACCGGTTTGTTTCAACCATCTTTCCAGGGAGAAATCGATGGTCGGATTACTACCACCACCACCTCCCTCCACCGCGGGGGTCTGCTGCCCCTCCTCATCCTCCTCGTCCTCCCTACTGTCTCTGGATTATCTGTCGTCTCCGCTTCCAGTTGGAGCGTCTCCGAGTCTCGCGACCGCCGCCTGGCTACGTAACGGCGATGACGACGACGTCCTTGTAGGCCTACCTGGTAGAAGTGGTGGTAGTGCGACGACGATGGTGGTAAACTCGTATGGTAGGAGACCAGCTGCGTCGTCGCCGGCAACCTTGAGTGGCGATGTGTTGTCTTCGTCGAGGCCAATCTCTGTGGACGATGTTGACCGCTGCGATGAGAGGTTGACTTCCGTGTTGACGTCGGGGTTGACGTCGGGGTTGACGTCGGGGTTGACTTCCATATTGACGCCGGGGTTGACGCCGGGGTTGACGTCGGGGTTGACGTCGGGGTTGACCCCAATTGTTGTTTCGAACGGGGGTTCGGTGATCGATGGTCAGTTGCGGTTGTCCCCTAAGAAGAGGATACTGGACGAGGCTGGAGAGAACCGACGGAAGGTGACGCTGCTTGACCGCGAGGAGAGACTTCGCTACTACAATCAACTGGTGGTGGATGATGATGGAGGATCATCGCTGCAGGTCGATCATACGAAGGTCAGTTGCATGGTGATTCTTCTGTTCTCTATATGTTTGCAGTTGTCTTTGTTTGCTGTTTTGAGACCCTGTTGTTTCCCATGGCTGCAGAAGGGTGGTGAAACAAGTGAGACAGGCGTTTGTTCGTCCCCATCACTGCCCATTGGCCTGCGTCAGGACTTGATGATGATGATGATGGTGGTGGTGGTGGTGGTGGTGGTGGTGGTGGTGGTGGTGGTGGTGGTGATGATGATGATGATGATGACGATGACGATGACGATGACGATGGCGATGACGGCGGCGACGGTGATGGTTACGATTATGATGATTACTTTGACGACGATGATGATGATGAATGATGATGATGGTGGTGGTGGTGGTGGTGGTGGTGGCGATGGTGATAGTGATGATGGTGGTGAATTGGTGATAGTGAATGTTGGTGATGATGGTGATGACGGCATTGCAATGGTGATGGTGATTAAATGGTTTTTCGTTTAGCTCCTGCGTTGTCTAAAATTTGGAGCCTCTTTTCAGCTGAAGAAGATCTGTACAATGTATGATGAGAATGCTGCTGTCATGAGTTGCTTATTTCGAAGTGGATGCTGTTAATTTGCCGAGTGGTCATTTAGACGGAGGGTTTCTCGTTTTCTGTTCGAATTGAAGCATTTGTGTAAATTATGTAGGCCTATGTGTAAATTGTGTATATGTAAATGTGAATGCGCTCTTTATTATGTATTATGGCCTCGACCCTGTTCATTTTTCAATGAATTTGATCGGGTGAGATCCTTCACCACCGCTCGCCCGTTTGAATGGACGCCACGACATTTAGATTCCCGTGCATGCATTGACCGTGCTATAATAGCCCGGGATTTTGAATCTCTGAAATAGCCACCTTCGGGAAGCGAACCGCGGCCCGCACTCTCTTTCACAGATTTTGCGTACTGACGCGCGGTGACCGATATACGGTAGCTAACTAGGCCTATGTGAAGACATGAAAATAACGCATTTGGAGTATAGGCCTATACGTTACAATGCGCCGAAACGTGTTTTCAAATGGTATCTGCAATTTTTAAAGCTCGAATGCAGATATGCAGACTTTTGAGTGCACTTTGAGATATCCTGCTAATTGTAATGATCATTCTGAGTAGGTTTGACCTCTAACGCTTAGTCTGTGCATGTATGAGTAAGAATTAGTTAAATTAAACAGACGTTATGAGCATTTTAATCTCTGCACTCATTTGAATTGTTTAACTCATGCTTTATATGCGTAGGAGACATTTTTGCATTGGTCTACAGATAAGACGTCATTGTTTTTGTTCTGTAAGTGACTATTAACAGAGTGAGATTAGTCATTGTTTTTGTTCTGTAAGTGACTATTAACAGAGTGAGATTAGGCGTGCTTCAGCTGAGTTGAGAGGTTTCTAAAAGTGCAGTAAAAACGTCAATATATAGATGTCGGAAACGTTAAAACAGGCTGTTAGTATATGGACGTCGTCAGTGTGTGATTGAGAAATCTTAGCAGAACAGCCCGACACTTTCAGTCCTTCAGACGTTGACAGTTCTCACGCCGTCAGTTCATTCTATTAAGTTGTCCTTTGGATATTTCACAGAAGGAAATTGAACACGTGAATGTGTCCGCTTGTAAGTGTTGGGAATAATAGTCCCGCGTACAATGCGTCCCCGCACACAAAGGCAACTTCGTGCGTCGGCGGCGGCGCGGATATAATATATTTCAATGCATTTATTCGAGCGTGTGCTAAGCGGCCCTCCGGTTTCGGGTCGTGATCTGCTTTTCCTCAGTATATAAAGGCTTAATGGGTTCACTAGGTCGGCAAACTGAGCCGTTTGACCCGCCAAACTTTGACTAGTTGGCCCAATTTAGTCGTCTATGGCCTGTTAAATATCGTTGGATTTCCTCGGCTTTCGCTGTAAACCGTCTAATCGGTTTGTGATCTGTTCCGGTGGTGTTTTTCGCCTCGGGGAATGGCTACCGCGTTGCAGCGCGCTGCTGCCTGCTGCACGCGTGGTTGTTGGGTCTCTGGAGGGGGTAACGCGATACCTGTTACGAAGTAATTGCTGAGTAAATAGTAATTCGGTCGAGACTGGTGCAGCGTCCGTTGAAGAACTGTTGATAGTTTGGTGAGATGTTCGTGATTCATTGCGTTGATTGTAATGGTGGAGGTCACTGGGTGCAGGGTTAGCTGAATCGGAGTGTCCTGTCTCGTGGTGATTAAGAAAGGTACGCGATGACCCTCTGCGGGATAGCCTGGGAACCTGGGAAGGGTGGGTTGATGCTTAGCGGAGGGGGGCGGATTTGACGCGCTGACGGGCTGACCCTCGCGTGTTGTGATAGTATTATGTTCTCGTGTGTTATTAGAACATTGGAAACTGCTGTAAAGAAAAAAGTACAGATGTCTGAGGAATTGATGAAATAATCTTGTTGGATAAGACACTTGTAGTTGTTTATTCTCAACCGCAGCACTTCAGTTTTCAGATGTCAAAAACTCCTTAAATAATTTGTGGCTGCAGGCTAGACGAAATCTTAGGAAGGCTAGGATGAGTTAAGGTAGCCTACATATGGTGATGTTCAGAGTGTGATCGTACGTTACCTATCGTAATAACGCACGCGTAATAATGGAGTGTAGGACATTTCCCCCCTGGACATTTCCCCCCCCCCGGACATTTCCCCCTGGACATTTCCCCCCTGGACGTTTCCCCCCCTGATTTCGACTAGGACATTTCCCCCCGGACATTTCCCCCCCCCTTCTGTGATTACCACCTCAAATGACCATACAAGTCCTACCCTGAATTCTAGACCTACGCCTAGGCCTGTATAATTAAATCTGAAACTTTTACAACGATTCCTTTGAAGTAAATGCTAAGGAATCCACTTAAATAGCTATGCGTTTAAAACGCACAAACATATTACTTAAATGGAAGCTGGATTGATGAAAATATTCTGGTTTAAATTGGAGCTGGATTGATGAAAATATTCTTGTTTAAATTGGAGCTGGATTGCTGAAAATATTCTTGCTTAAATTGGAACTGGATTGATGAAAATATTCTTGCTTAAATGGAAGCTGGATTGATGAAAATATTCTTGCTTAAATTGGAACTGGATTGATGAAAATATTCTTGCTTAAATGGAAGCTGGATTGATGAAAATATTCTTGCTTAAATTGGAACTGGATTGATGAAAATATTCTTGCTTAAATGGAAGCTGGATTCATGAAAAGATTCTTGCTTAAATTGGAACTGGATTGATGAAAATATTCTTGCTTAAATGGAAGCTGGATTGATGAAAATATTCTTGTTCAAATTGGAGCTGGATTGATGAAAATATTCTTGCTTAAATTGGAGCTGGATTGATGAAAATATTCTGGTTTAAATTGTTGAAGACGACAAAAGCAATGGTTTCCGCATACGGGGGGAGGGGAAATGTCCTAGGGTAGGGGGGGAAACGTCCAGGGGGGAAATGTCCGGGTGGGGAAATGTCCGGGTGGGGAAATGTCCAGGGGGGAAATGTCCGTTCCCCGTAATAATGCTACCATAGGCTGTATACGATATCGAAATGTTTAACGTGCACACGCACACGGTAGATCTATATAGCCTACTCGTGTGCTAAAATATAATTGCGCCGTATTGTTGCAGAATGAGCAAAATAGGTTTTTTTAAAGATTCGGTTTACATCAATGTAAATGATCGTCTTACTTTTGGACAATATAGAATTATAGATGATACTATAATTGTGGATTATCACTATGCAGCTGTTGAATGTAATTATGAATGTAAGCTTTAGTTGCGTTGATGCTGCTGCCTGATAGTATAGACGTGTTTCCATTGACACATTGTGTCCAATGCCAAACAGATGAGTAACTGTTGTTAGGCATTGCACGCGGTTGAATAAATTAACGTTAACGTAGGCCCTATACACCAACGTACGACATAATAGCGTACCGTACGCTATCGAAAAAAAACAAGTGCGTTCCTTAAGTACGGTCGCACCTTGGTTCTGTTAGGCTGAGAGTTGATTAGCATAGACTACACTAGCGTGCACAGGTTAGGTTCATTTGTGCTAGTATATAGTTTAGGTTAAGTTATGTTAAAACATGTTAGTGTAGTTCATGAGATGAGGCTTGATGGGGTCAGATCTGATTAGAATAGGTTAATCTAAGCTCGGTCATGTTAGGTTAATACAAGACTGTAGGTTAGATTGGGAGATATGATATGAGGGTATAGTCCTGTTATATAGGTTAGGCCTCGATGACGTTATGCTGGGATGTGTGAGATCATGTTACATTATATATATATATATATATATATATATATATATATATTTAAATTCTTGTGACAAAACTAAAATGGGTGATCGTGCCTTTCGGGTCGCTTGCTACAGACGAAGCTATACAAATTGGCTGAATTACATAACATAATTATAACCGGATAGGGATGAAATCATTATAAGGTTAAGCTGGATTAAATGTGGCTTTTAATTAAATGCGAGAGGTTACGCCGGATATAACAATTTGCAGGTGTCAGTTTGTTAATCGTGTAGGCATTCGTTGTGGGAAGAAGCATGCATGTTTATCCTGACCCCTAGCGGAGGAAGGCTGATGGGGTGGGTAGGGGGAGGCGGTATGTAGGGTTATTTAGATGGGGGGATACGTGGCCCTCGGCGGGCGTCCGTGGAGTAATTGCCATTGCAGTATGTGCACATTGGCTGTGATGATGCCCCCACCAACACCCTCCCTGGTTCCCTCTAGCGGTCGATCGTAGATCACCGTTAGCTGTCGACCGTCTAATCTACAACGGCCAACACGAGCTGTACAGGCAGTCAGCTGCTGCTGCTGGTGATGATGCTGTTGTTGCTGCTGTTGCTGCCAGTGACGGTTTACAACGGAAGGGAAGATGAGCACATCGGCTTCATCGTCATCATCCTCATAGTCGTCACCATCTTCATCGTTGGCTGTATTGTTGTCTTTTTTGGCGTAATTTGTTGACTTAATTTAACAATGCATTCCCCCAGGGGTTTCCTCTTAGGATGAGAAGGAGGAGGAGCAGGAGGAGGAGCAAGAGGAGGAGGAGGAGGAGGAGGAGCAAGAGGAGGAGGAGGAGGAGCAAGAGGAGGAGGAGTAAGTGGAGCAAGAGGAGGAGCAGGATGAGAAGGAGAAGGATTAAGCGGAGGAGGAGCAAGAGCAGGAGGAACAAGCGGATGAGCAAGAGGGGGAGCAAGAAGAGGAGGAGGCGCGGGTGGCGGAAGAGCAAGAGGAAGAGGAGGAGGAGGAGGAGGAGCAAGATAAGGAGGAGGAGAAGGAGGAGGATCAAGCGGAGGAGGAGCAAGAGTAAGAAGAGCAAGTGGAGGAGCAAGAGGGGGAGCAAGAAGAGAAGGAGGAGCAGGTGGCGGAAGAGCAAGAGGAGGAGGAGGAGCAAAATAAGGAGGAGGAGGAGGAGAAGGAGGAGGATCAAGCGGAGGAGGAACAAGAGGAGGAGGAGCAAGTGGTGTAGCATGAGGAAGAGCAGGAAGAGAACGATGAGGAAAACATGAGAAGGAATCCCTTAAGCTAGCCCTGCAGGGGACAGCCATGGGTGTATGCAGTGCTATATGGCAACTTCATTTTCTTTGTTTCCGCATATGAGTGGATGACCCGCCTTCTCTCCCTCACCGTCTCATCTTCCCACCGACAGTGTACAGTCAGTGTCCTCATTCGAGACGAGTTCGATAGTCGGCAGCACCGGTGGACCAGCAACCTCAAACCAAAATTCTATCTGCAATTAGACCGTGCACCTCTCAATAATGACAGTTTAACATGTCGACCACTGCTGTACTGTTATACTATAGGAGACGAGATATAAACTCACAAATACAAGAAATAATGTAAATTTGCTTTCAAAGCCCATCTAAAGCCTTGGGGAGGGAGCTGTCAAATCGTCTGTCTTTCCTAAGCTTCAGCTGACGGATGGTCCCTAGGGACCCACCTTGATCCCTGGGTTATATGATGGCCTGGTAAGGCCTTCATTGAGAAAAACTGTTTCTGAAATGTTTTTGCTATATACATTATACACGGTGCAATATTATTAGGCATCCTGTCACAGCTAAAGAAGTTCCTATATAGATTTTTAAATCTAGTCCGTATACAGTTCTGAATCAGCTCCTATTATAATAGCTTAAAATGATGGCCACAGTTCGGTTATTTGCAAGCCTCGATATGTGTGCAGTGAAGTTGGCAATTTGCCTTTTAAAATAATTATTTGCTTGTATCAATGACAGTCATTTGCTGAAGTTTGTTAATTTTCCAGTTGTTAACTATAATAACAATCTCCTATTTAAGACTGCACAACGCAGTATATATATGATTACAAATTTCCATAGTATATATATATATATATATATATATGAACGGGTGATGTGGGGCACGGTGGTGTAGTGGGTATGTTCGTAGCCTTGCAGCCGAAGGATTGCAGGTTCGAATCCACCTCAAGTCGCCGCGTTTGAACCTTGGGCAAGTCCTTCACTCGCAATTGCTCAGTGCTTCGGCGTGAAACTCCGATGCTGTGTCCGCTCTGCAGTCGGGAGCGCCTCTGAGTAGAGAAGCTTGAAGGGGCGCTATAACAAGTGCAAATGCAAACATGTTATTACAGGAGTCGAATGTAACTGTTGGCAATCGTGCAAGGCGTCTATTTCGTCATATACTGCTCATTCTCAATGTAGCAACGCCATATGCCGAATGGAAGGTTGAGTGCATGGACCTTTGGCTTGGCAGGATATAGCTGGAAGCGATCCCGCCACATCCGCGTGCATGCTCTTCGTGTTAGAGTGTTTACCATTGACCTAAGTCTCCCTCCCTTCGTCTGATTGATGCCGTCATGAGTCTGGCCAATCACCTCTTTATACTGGTATTAGTCAATTCTTGGCACTATAGCCTCAGAGAATATCTAATACACCAGCTGTATACATACAACACAGCTGTCATTGTCATTTTGAAGCATGCAGGTGTTATCGGTAAATATAGCATCATACATGTTAGACTCTTAAGACAATTTTTATGCAGTCTGTGTCCAACAAAACTGTGTAGCTGCATGTGTAGCTACTTTTCTAGACATATAAGTTGTCCAATAAATACGGATGATATTGTTAGTCTGGGTTAGACTCTTAAGACAATTTTTATGCAGTCTGTGTCCAGCAAAACTGTGTAGCTGCATGTGTAGCTACTTTTCTAGACATACATGTAAGTTGTCCAATAAATACGGGTGATAGGCTATTGTCAGTCTGGGTTAAAGCCATTTGTAGGATATACATGTATATCCACGCCACTTAATCTACATGTATGATATTCTTTATTGAACAATCCGGTTGACAGACTGCAACCGGTTATAACAGTGTACACTGTACAGTTACGCAACTGAAATAATTCACAAGAACGCAAACGACAGAAAACAAAAATCTTGACTATACTAACAGAACAGACAGCCTGCAATCTCCATGCTGTTCTTAACACTATAGCCAGAGTGCATGTGATGGTTTGATAAAATTCTGAATAATGGATCGTGGAGTTTTATGTTCTTAATGGAGGGAGCCTTGTTTAGAGATGTGTCACTTAAATTGTAATTTGACGAACACTGTTGCAATGCTCTGTCTCAAGTTGCTATTTGATTAGATACAAAAACCCATCTACCTCAGCACTTGAGCAATGAGACAAAAATGAATAATCTGACTTGACAGAAATGAGATAATTAATCACCCTCATTATCATTTACAAAATGTTTTTGTAAGATAAAGTTCAACACAAGCTTACATAATAAATGATATAGCCTGCTACATGTACATACATAGAGAATGATTTTGCAATCCATGTAATACAACGTCATTCATGATGCAATTAGTAACGACTGATTGTCTGTAAGCGTTCATGATTTACGATCAGTTGCTCATGTTTTATTTATTTATCAAAACATAATCATAGCCTCTTGCCGATTGTATACTCCGAACGCCTTTGCCTCTGCGTATATATCCGGGCTTCTACGGCTATCCATACTTAATGCATTTTGCGATCCACAATCATGGCCTCTTCACGATCCATATTTCATTTATCTTGCACAGCATACTCTCGGCGTCCATACACGATCAGTGCGTACTTCGTGCATTTCACGGAGTCTATACTACTCTCCACTTTTCGACGAACCACACTCTATCCATTTTGCGAGAAATACTCGAGGGTATTTTATGATCCGCTCTCGCCTCCACCGTCTCCTGGTAGTCATTCGGCAGCACTGATGGCGCAGATAATCTCGTACGGTCGCATTGCGCTGACAGCGGCGGCCATTTTGTGCGCTGCGGACGGACTATTTTGTCGTTTATCAGTGGCACATGGCGGAATTGTTTTCGAGCGCCGCAGAGATCATGATGCCGAGGCCAATAAATGCGACTGGTTGGCGTTCCGACCGGATAACAATGTTAGGAAGCGTTTGCGTTTTAGTTAATATGCAGCTGATGTCACGCGATGCGGGAACTACTTTCTATGCGGCCGAGGACGCATCGATGAATGTGCGTGAGGCGACGAATGCGTGGTTAGAGATGATGGGAAATTTAGCGCTGTTGGAGCGGGTTTGATTGGATGATTTGAAACTCTGGACCTTGTTACTGTTAAGTCTAAGTTGACCACAGTTGTTAAAAGTCAACAAACACCGGTTGACGTGTATTTTATCTTTCAGCAACCCAACTTTTATTTAAGCAAGAATTCTTTTATTCAAACCCACTTAATTGCAAGCCGTCTGTTCTTCTGTTAGTTGTCAGGATTTGTGATTTGTGAATTGTTTCATTTGCATAGCGGGCTGTCGATCGGTTTGTTCAATATAGGAAATTATTATTATTAAATTATTACTTCCATTTAATCAAGATATCTTGTAATTATCCAACTTCCTTTTTAAGCATGATTTTTTCATTAATGCAACATCTATTTAATTAATAGGTTTTTTCATTCCAGCTTCTATTTGAAGACTTCAGATTCTTTTCATCAATCCGACTTCTATTCAAACAAAATTCATTTTTATCGAATCCAAATTCTTATCACAGGTCCAATTTGCATTCAACCATGCTGAAGCCCATGTCATGGCCAAATAATGTATGGTGCTAAACTAGGCTACATGTTTGTTGTGGAGCGTGGTGGCGTAGGTAGTGGGCATGTTCGTTGCCTTGCTGCCTGATGTGGTTAGAATCCACCTGAAGCCGCCTTGTAAGGACCTTGAGCAAGTTCTTTGCTCGCAATTGCTCATGCACAATTAAGCGTGAAACTCCGATTCAGCGCCTGCGCCATAGTCGGGAGCGCTTCTGAGTAGTAATCTTGAAGGGGTGCTATTGCAAGTGCACATACATACATACATTCGGTAGATAAATACATACATGTTTACCCCAGATCCACTGCCAAACTCAATTAGCCCATGTTTTCTACTTAACATGACATAACAGATTTTTATTGCCCTCCCAAAAATACACACAACATTAAATTTTTAAGTCAGTTTTGAGTTGGATACAAATTACAAACGGAGGCAAGTTGTTACCAATGACCAGGATATTATATCATGTGATAATTTTGCCATTGGTTTGTCACACTTGCTTCTTGAATTTTAGTCTGGCTACGTCCCTGCTTAAAATGCCTATCCACCAAAATCTGCCTCTGTGACGTATACGTGCCCTCTGGATATCTAGATATTATTGACCGGATTACAGCCTTGTTTAGAGCGCCATTGGTCGAAGCCTTGTACCTTAGACACGTTACTAATTACAATCGAAGTTACTAATTACAATAGAAGTTACTAATTACAATCGAAGTTACTAATTACAATAGAAATTACTAATTACAGTAGAAGTTACTAATTACAATAGAAGTTACTAATTACAATGGAAGTTACTAATTACAATAAAAGTTACTAATTACAATAGAAGTTACTAATTATAACAGAAGTTACTAATTATAACACAAGTTAAGTAATTGCAGTGGAAGTGACTAATTATAACGGAAGTTGCTAATTACTGTAGAAGCTACTAATTGCAATAGAAGTTACTAATTACAATAGAAGTTACTAATTGCAATAGAAGTTACTAGTTACAGTAAAAGTTACTAATTACAGTAGAAGTTATTAATTACAATAGAAGTTACTAATTGCAATAGAAATGACTAATTGCAATAGAAGTTACTAATTGCAATAGAAATGACTAATAGCAACAGAATACTTTACTAATTATAATAGAAGTTGCCAATTTCAACAGGTTATTTATTACAGTAGAGGTTAGTAATTACAATATCAGTTACTAATTACAATAGAAATACATATTACAACTGCTGTAGTACTTCTACCCTGTCCTTCCGTTTAGTAGTGCTACTGCTTCTCCTGTGATATTGGATCTGCCTATATTTACTCAGTTGATCTAGCCGTTCTGCTGATAAGGTTGCTGCCCTAGCTGCTCAGATCAGTGTTTTCCTTCTGTGATTCGCGATCCTCTTACACAATTCATCGCTCTATTTTCTTCATGCGGCGAGTGATCTTATTACCTGATACGCCTTTGATAGCAGGACGCGGCTTCGTATACGAGGCTCGGCTTCATCTTGGATCTCTATCTCCACCTATAAAAGACTATAAAACGATCTGCTTGTATACATGCGATTAAAACCAAACTTTGTTCCCAGCGCAGTGTTTGTTGGATACTGTTTTTGGTGTATCAGCTTTCGAGTGTGGTATTTATTGAGGGAAACCTTTTGTGCCGTAATGGCCTCGGCAGATATAAAAGGTCGGTATAATGGCTGTAACTCTAGCTATTTGTAGCACTGGCCATAGTTGTTTTGTTTAGATCACTGAGTGTTGACAGGTGTTCTCAAGGCCGTAGCCAGGATTTGATTTCGGGGGGGGTGTTTCACTCACCAATTTTCCTTCCCCCAAAAAACTGATGACCTTTTTTAGTCATCTGGCATATTTCGGATATTTCGGGGGGTGTTTTCATGACTATATTTCATGGTTTTAACATCATGTGCTCGTAAATGCATTATATTATTTTTCACATTTTCCATTTCGGGGGGTGTTCAAACACCCAAAACACCCCCCTAGCTACGGCCTTGGGTGTTCTATTCTATGATCTTCTGGTTTTTCTTAATCTAGCTTTAATATTAATTAAGGTGATAGGCCTATGTATTATGTTTGATGGTTTGGTATATACTTTTGTTTGCATACGGGTGATAATAATTGGTAGTTATTCTCATTGTTTTAATGTGTCTTCTTATATAAGCTCATGGCTTTCTTGTTGCTGTCATCACTCTTATAGAGGGTGGGTGGGCGGGGAGTTACTTAGACTCCAGGCCTAATGTTCTGACCTGCAGGTTAGAATCCACCTGAAGCCGCCTCGTAAGGACCCTGAGCAAGTCATTTACTCGCAGTTGCTCATGCACGATTAGGCGTGAAACTCCGATTCAGCGTCTGCACTGTAGTCTGGAGCGCTTCTGAGTAGTAATCTTGAAGGGGTGCTATTGCGATGTGTAGAATTCAATGCAACAATTTCTTTGTTATGCAACGAAATTGCACGAAGAAACTAGATGGCCTGTTACCTAGATGGTTGACTAGTCAGTGTTTTACAGGCTCCATAAAACCTTGGATAGATGTCCATAAATATACGTATGCATGCATGTCCACAATATATTTATACATACCTGCCAATGGTACACACATGCACAATACATTCATACATTTCAGACGCACACCGAGCCTTCAAATGAGTACACCGGCTGGTCACCGGTTACCTTTATTCTGCATGCCCAAAAGCATGGTGATGTATTGAAGGAAATAGAATAAGCATAGCAGACCAAGGAGGCCAACACACTGGCGACATCATCCACTTGGATGCTTTTGATGCTGCTGCTGTTGCTGGGTTGCTATGGAGACATGCGGCGTTGCTAGCATCGGCTGCAGCCTAATGCGTTGATTGCATTCTGCGTTCGTAGCGTTAGAAGCCCATCAGACCCGATTACTGGAGCCGTGGTGTCTGCTTCCGTCCATATATATATATATATATATATATATATAGTCTATGTACATATATAAATATATATATATGTATATATACAGTTTTATACACATGTACATATATACATATATATGTATATATACATATATACACACACATATATATACAATATATATATATACATATATATAATATTATATAATGTATATATATGGGAGGAGGTGGAGCGGGGTGTAACTAGGAAAACGTGTCTTTTCCCTGCGGATTAGTCGCGCTTCATGCATGCAGATTCCGGTTCGCGTAAAAAGGTCAATCGCAGATGTTTGTCTCGCTGCCTGATGATCACTCTCGGCGATCGTAAAACCTGTTTTTTGAGCAGAGTAAATTACCGCCTATTATATATCCTTTGCTCGCTGGTTGAATTGCTGCTCATGTATACGGTTCGTTTTCCTATATCTGCAGTGAATTTGTAACCGATAGTAGACCTATAATTTGCTGCGGGAAAAGACTAATGATGATGATGATGATGATGATGATGATGATGATGACGATGACGATGACGACGACGACGATAGCGATGACGATAGTAGTAATAGTAGTAATAGTTGTAAGTAGTTGTTAAACAGAGAGACTAAGGCCAATCTAGGTCAAGGTAAAGGTCAAAGGTCAAGGTCAAAGGTCAAGGTGATGACGCAATGAGTTCAAGGTGATGACGTAATGAGGTCAAGGTGATGATGTAATGAGGACATGGTTCTTACATAGCTGAATCATAGGTCTTACGTAAGTAGGTCATGGTAAGTAGGCCGAGTTTGAGCTCAAGGTCACCAATCCTAACCCTAGCCCTAACCCTAACCCTAACCCTAATTCTTACCATAGCCCTAACCCTAACCCTAGTTCAAAGTACAACGGAAGTGCGGAACCGGAAGTGCGGAACCGGAAGTGCGAACCCCGCGGGGGAGGGCTGGCCACCCGCTCAGAGCACCACCTAGCGATTAATATTTTTGATGACTAAGCAATTTTGGAGAGTAAGATTGTGTTTGTGGAATTAATTGAGAGTGAGTAGATAAAACTTTGTAAAACTTTGCATGAGTAATATTTTGATGTCTAAGCACTCTGAGTGTTTTGTGAAAATAATTGAGTGTAAGTCTTTGCATGAGAATATGGGATTGATTATACCACTCCGTTCATTTGACTTTCTTCAACTTAAAACCCTAGTATGAAAGAACAACCAATTCGGTGAGTTGATATTTTTTTTCATCACAAGCGATTTCAATTGCAAACATAAGAACACAAAATCTTTTCACACTATACACTTAAGTTCTAAATACTTCATTCTTATACTGTGCACAATTTATATATTACATTAATAGAGTCTTTTCTAGCATATACATTCAGTGTCCTTTTTCGAATTTATTTAGCACCAGAGTCAACTTATACAACAAGTTTCAGCCTTTCTACAACATATTTTACAAATAACACAGGCTCCATTTGTACAGTTCATTTTCACAAATAAGAAACTTTTCTAACATATATGTGCAGAGTCCTTTCTTTCATTTTATATACAACAAATTTCAACCTTCCTCCAACATGTTTTATACAGCACATTTTACAAATAAGAGTATCTTTTCTAACATGTACGCACACATCCCTTTTTCCAATTTATATACAACAATTTTCAACCTTCCTACAACATGTTTTATACAGAACATTTTACAAATAAGAGTGTCTTTTCAATCTCTTCCTACAAATTTTACACATCACATTATATTGTAAGTGTCTTTTCTTCAATATACAATAACATTTCAAAGTATGCAGAATATTTCATAAGAATTAAACTTTCGATGGAATATTTACATGGCCGTATGCATAGGATTCGGAAGCATTCAACAAATACCGCTTGTCGTCAAATGGTGAAAGAGCGGACTTGGCAATTTCAAGGGTGTGCAAGGTGTGATTCATGCTGCGTATAAGACAGAATTTAGACGTAGTTGGCACTTCGCTAAAAATGCAATTCCTGTAATCTTCGTGCCTTATGACTTTATTTACATAGGACTTCTTAATACCTTTTGCCGTCTTTTTCTCTTTTTCATTCGGCAAGAGCAAACTATACATTTTAGCCCTTAAGCCACAGAATTCCAAGACTGCCGCACCATTACACTCATCCTTAAACTTCCCTATTACCTTTGCATTTGTTCGGCTATGCAGAAAATGGTCGGAGGGATAATCAGATGTGTCGTATTGATTCAAGTCCAATTGCATGTCAGCATAGACATCTCCAGTTGTAATGAGATAGCAAAGACTATCTGTATCAGTGAACAACAATTTGCAACTCTGACCGTACAAGGGGAGTATGTGCTGATAGTGAAAGTCATACATTTTAAGTTTCGAGATATCTAGAATGCACATTCCCGCGTACAGTGGTTTGTTCAAGTATACGTTGCTGTTTGTCAGTTTAATCACGGTCAAATCTTCGTTTATTATTCGAAAGGACTCAAAAGTGGGACGAGCTGCGAAACGTTTGGCTCGTTTCGCGTTGGTGACAAGTTTTATTTCCAAATGTTTTCTATTATTTTGCATACATTTTCCGTAAATGGAATTATTCATTAATTTGAATAAATCCTTCTCGAAGGAGGATTTGGCCACCTGCCGTTTGGATGTGTTAAAGTCGATATATTTTTTCAACCATCGACTTTGTTCGAATTCCAGAATTTTGTGTATTTTAGTCACCACCAAGCCCAATTTCACATAAAGTTGAAGATTTCGGTAATGCACAACATACTGTGTCTTTGGTAACAAATTTGGAACTAATTTCTCGACGCCGGCGCTAATTTTGGTACCGATTTTTTGCGACACAGACTTTGCATACGGCGATAACATGTCAGACGTTATCAGAAATTTTTCGGGTGCAAGCGGATAATCGTTATGTCTGTCGTGGAGATATGCTGGATAGTCCAAGTCGACTTCCAGCAAGTACCCCAAGTCGTCGTCCGTCGTCTTAGTCGTCAAGTCAAATTCGTCAATTTCGTCGCTCTCCAAGAATCTGAATCCTCCCGTCGGCAGCGGCTCGCTCATCGCATAACCATACAAGTTGTTACAATCTAAGTACATTATGTAACTGTTTGGGATGTTTTCATCATATCCTTTGGCTAGATATGGATTGTTGGCTTTCGCATATCTATTACTGATCATAGAGACGCCACCTCTCATACCCTTTTCGATAAAGAGGTAGACGTCTGGATCGGTAATAAGTTCCAGCGAAGCCTTTGTCATTCTAAGACAAGCATCAAAACTTAGACCCGGGCTGCTGTAGTAATGAACGGCATCAAGCTTGTAGAATTCCAAAGACATCTGACGGAAGGATTCAAATACATCGCTCAGCAAAATCACGTCGGTCTTTAAGTAAAGGTCGTGATAGTCTTTAAGACAAGTCATGTCGAACGTGCTCCAGATTTTCTGAGCATATTCGTAGTCAGCGTCGCTAATGTCCTCGTCCGTAAGTCGGCTGTAAAATTTGTCTTTGCTGGGCAATGCAGTTTCAGTCATTCTGTCTACGCCCGACATGTATTCGTATGGGAAAACACCCTTACGCAAAAGCATTTTGTAACGGTCCGGAAAAAGACGGCGTAAATGCGCAAATTTGGAGTCGTCCTCTTTGGACAAATTTTTCACTAACACATCCAAACCGCAGTTTAAGAATTGCAGTGAATCAATAAATCGCAGTCCGTTAATCTCAAAAGCCATGTACTTTTCCATGTTGTTGGCGATGGCGTTTATGTCAGAGGAAGCAAATTCTTTGCTGAGATATTTTAAAATGATGTGGGAATCGTATCCCTTGAGATTGTGAAAAATGATTGGAATGAGGAAATTTGCCGCCTTTTGCTCCTTAACTCTGGTTGGTTTTTTGAATTTCAATTTTAGATTACACGCCGAGCACAGTGCAGATAGAAAATTGCCTGTGATATGGCAATGGTGGCGAACCTTATTTTCCTTGTTTAGAGCGATTTCGCAAGACGGGCAATTTACACAATTTTCGTATTCATACATTTGCTGCTCAGTTAATGACTTCATTTTTAGATTCGTGGACAATATCTGATTTATTCTATTTTGTTCATTCTTGATGTGCATGAAAAAGTGGTCCATGACATCAGGTCCACTATACACGAAAGGTATTTCATCATTGTATTGTGGAAACGAAGATATCGTTAAACAGCAAAATCCACTTGGGATGTGGTTGTCTAATATGTTGGTCGCTTTGCCAGATTCATTTTCGCTCGGCTTCAAAAAGCATTCAAAGTCACTGTAAATGACAAACGGAACTTGCATTTCATGCTGTGTGTTTGAGAATTCCAAAATATTATTATCCTCACTAGGATATTTTACTTTTTGAATCCCATGTTTGGAGCATTCTGGCATATGGTCGTTTTTGCCAGCGGCTGTAGTAAAACAATGCAGGCAATAGGGGCATGGGAATATTCTTCCATTGTGTGAATTTCGACTGGATAATAGAGCTGACAAGTTGCGAATCACAATATAATGGCGTTTCTCATGTTCGCTCAGAAGAAGCAAGTTCACTGTGTGTTTTCTGTCTCTGTGTGGAGAAGCATACAAAGGAGCAAAGGAACGGTCATCAGGGTTAGAATATATCACATTTATGGCATAGTCAGGGTTGAGTTTCTCAAAGAGAGGGATTTGACCAATTTTCATTGGAAACTGAATTCCAGTCGTATCTAACTCTTTTCTGTATGTCTTATACAGACTAGCACGATGAGCATGATTTTGTTGAAAATGTGACACAGATAATACGCAATAAAGAAAGCACTCTTCGTCGTCGTTACGAATGTTCACTGTGGCATGCTTATTCGCAATATACTTTGGTGTTGGAATATAACTCGACGCATCGATCGGGTCGTACAAAGAATTGCAAATTTTTAGGTCGACAACGCTTGTGATTTTCCAACCTGACCCCTCTGTTGTAAAGGAATCCACCAAAGCGTCGAACCTCTCGATAGCTTCCTGCAATTGTTCAGGAATCTGCGATGGATGACTTAGTACGGATGGGATCGACTTGAAGTAAGCAGTCGTTGTGCTTTCCCCGTCTGGTGAATCGCGACGGAAGCCCACGTCGACCGCCAGGTACCATTTGACCGCGCTAAAAATTTCAAAAAATTTTCTAAGTCCAAATAAGTTTAAAATCTCTGCAAAATATTTTCTGAATTTTCAAGAAATTTTCTATGTCCAAATAAGTTTAAAATCTCTGCAAAATATTTTCTGAATTTTCAAGAAATTTTCTATGTCCAAATAAGTTTTAAAATCATTGCAAAATATTTTCTAAGTTTAAGAAAGATTTTATACCAATGCAAGTGAAGAAAAGGTCGAAAAGCTTATTTACCCATCATCTCGCAGAATTTCCTCCAAGTCGGTTGCAATGCAAGATTCCTGCGTCTGTAGCAATGAATGCAGGTCGGTTGCTCGATTGTCTACGTCCAACGATTTTTCCATAAAAGAATTTTGCACGGAAACTCGTACATTTGGATTGGCTTGGCGTTTCAGACATGTAATGCAGTCCGCTTGTCCGCTCCGGAAGAATCTTGGTGGTCGTCTGGTGTTGCAGGAGGGACAATTCCGCTTGTTGTAACACGAATCGCACAGGCCCTCTTCGTTCAGATTGATCCTCTTGTATGCATTGCAGGATACGCAACGACCTAAGGCACATTGTACACGTTGCTCATAGCCATAATATTCAGCGAATTATAATGCGCATGAAACTAAAATAAAACGTATTAAAGAATCCTGTACGTATGCGCATACTCACTCGTTGGTTGATTCATGGTTGAAGTTCCTTCACCAAGGTCTTCGTTTGTGACACAAGCTACAATCAAAATATATTTCACATACACAGAATAGTACTGCAGTTTAGAAATTATAAAAGACAAATAATAACACACACGGGCAATTTTTATACTATATACTATATACTTTATATGCTATATACATTATATACTATATACTTTGTATACTATATACAGTATATACTATACTCACACGTTTTCTGAGGTTGAGTGATTTCCGAATCGGCTTTGCGTTTCTTCTCTGCAAAATAAAGAAATATAAACTTGCAAGTCTTTAATTTAAAAATATATATTCTTTGTGACGTTTAAAATATGCTGTGAAATGCAAGTACATAATTTTTAAAATATGCTGTGAAATGCAAGTACATAATTATAAGAATGCATACCTAAGGCTTTTGCACGCTCCAGAATTCTTGCATCCATTCTTATTTTCTCTTCGCGTTCGATTTCCTCCATTTCCTCATCGTGAACCCTTGCTGTAAAAATAAAAATAATTTTTTTGAGTGTCTCATGATAATTTTTCAAGTAGGTCGCTTGACCTACTATGCCAAAACGTTTTCATTATGTCCTACTAGGCGAAATTCACAGGATCTACTTACCACTATTCATATCGATATGTTGCCAACTACTGATGATGTTGCGCCAAAACCGGTGCTCGTACTACTACTGACGAGTTTCTTTGAAGAATCGAATTTTGTCGATAGGAAACACCGTTGATCGTCTGCTGTTGCTCAGAGTTGAGTGTCAAATGCTGCAAAAGGCAGCTCTTTATAGGAGTTGGGAATGTAGTTGAAGAATATAATGCAAATATATATATATGCATTGTGGTAAGTCTTTATTCGTAATAAATATATAATATAAATCACAGAGTACTTGGAACAAGGACCAATAGCAACCTTTGGACGAGTCTATTATGACACTTTGGACTTGGCTATTGTGTGTTAATCCTATCTCCCGTAAAAGACTGACCTACGACCCCTTCAATTGTTCAAAATAGACGACCCTTGATTCGCTTAAAATTACTGTGTCCTGTTTATTTCTTTGAATCTTATCAGCATGGCAAGATTTGAGACTTTGCTTGGGTTTCTTAGGGCATTTCCTATAGTGCTACATAAGTTTTGCACTAGCGAATTAAGTCTATAATAATCGACAGATTTAATTTTAAATAGAATGGGCGATACATAAATGAAATAAGACCACGCGCATTAGATTTAATTTTATGTGGTATTGTATA
Organism: Lumbricus terrestris; assembly: GCA_949752735.1. NCBI lineage: Eukaryota > Metazoa > Annelida > Clitellata > Crassiclitellata > Lumbricidae > Lumbricus > Lumbricus terrestris. The sequence goes on along the minus strand of OX457050.1, from coordinate 13,494,550 downwards.
GGCCTACAGTATATATTATATATATATATATATATGCTTGTTGGATACATCTAAAGTAAGTTCTTTGTTCACAATTGCACTTTGGTGTCCGCGCTGTAGAAGGGAGCGCTTCTGAATAGTGCATATATATATATTATATATATACACATATATAATACATATATACATATACACATAAATATATATTATCTGCAAGACGGAGAGTGCTTGTTGGTAATAGGCCTATACTCTATATATATATATATATATATATATATATATATATATATATATATATATATATATATATATATATATATATATATATATATACACACACATGCACAAAGTTGCTGTCTTGCCCTTTGAAACAATGCGCTGATAAAAACAACAGACTATAGGTCTATACAGTTATTGACTTGCCCTTTGAAACAATGCACTGATAAAAACACCAGACTATTCGAGCAAAGTGCGAGGTAGAGAATTTGCAAGCACCCTATACAAGACAACGCCTAATGTATACTAACCTTTGGTATCTATTGTTTAGCATGATGCATCTCTGGAAGAAAAGGCTTATTCATAACGCAATGACTTGTTAGAACGAATGTTTCATTCAAAGTATTATTTCTGTTAACGAAAGATGTTGTAAGACAGAAGGATTGTCTACTTAGGTGGCCTATACGAGCACTATTCACGATTGCTACGTCAAGTAAGAGACGCTGTTTAAGTTAAGAAGTAGGCCTATTAGCGAGTGCTTTGCAAGTTAGAGGCGGTGTTTAATGCAAAGTAGGCCTATTAGCGGGTGCTTTTGCAAGTCAGAGGGGCTGGTTGAAGCAGCAAGTCAGGAGGGTTTTTAATGCAAAGTAGGACTATTGGCGAACGGGTGTCTACTTGGATAAAATAGAAGTTTTAATAGCAAAGCACCTATTGGATGGACTTATTTATAAATTGGAATGTAAAGTTAGTTACACAGAATTAAAAGTTCGACGTATTAAGCAGGTTGAGTGAAATTGAAGAAGCGATGGGCTGTTTGAAAAACTGGTGTAAATTGCTTTGGAGGAGTGTGAAAAATAAGTTATGTGGAGAAGTAAACGTTGAAGTAATGTTTGAATGTGCTGCGGAAGATTGCTTGGAAATTGATGTGGAAGGATGTTTGGCCTGTACATGTGAAGAATAAGCATAACGGAGGAAGATGAAAGAGTAGTATTATGACCAGCGTTACTTGCTCACTCTCAATTAATTCCACAAACACAATCTTACTCTCCAAAATTGCTTAGTCATCAAAAATATTAATCGCTAGGTGGTGCTCTGAGCGGGTGGCCAGCCCTCCCCCGCGGGGTTCGCACTTCCGGTTCCGCACTTCCGGTTCCGCACTTCCGTTGTACTTTGAACTAGGGTTAGGGTTAGGGCTATGGTAAGAATTAGGGTTAGGGTTAGGGTTAGGGCTAGGGTTAGGATTGGTGACCTTGAGCTCAAACTCGGCCTACTTACCATGACCTACTTACGTAAGACCTATGATTCAGCTATGTAAGAACCATGTCCTCATTACATCATCACCTTGACCTCATTACGTCATCACCTTGAACTCATTGCGTCATCACCTTGACCTTTGACCTTGACCTTTGACCTTTACCTTGACCTAGATTGGCCTTAGTCTCTCTGTTTAACAACTACTGTTGTAAGAGTAGTAATAGTAGTTATAGTAAAAATAGTAAAAATAATAATAATGTTTAATTTCAAATTAACACAACAAAGTATGATTACAATTCGTATGCGATACGAACTGATGACGACAAGTTTTTATACAGAAGTCGAATTTAGCTGTCGGCATAGCCAAGCAAGTTGCTCATCACGATCTACTACTCAGTTTATTTCATTTATCCATTTCTATAGCGCCACTTCAATTTACCTACTCAAAGGCGCTCCTAACTACAGCACGGACACTGCATTGGAGTTTCACGCCGAAGCTCACGGGCAATTGCAAGTGAAAGACTTGCTCAAGGTCCCTACGCGGCGGCTTGAAGGTGAATTCGAACCTGCAACCCAACGGCTCCAATTGGCACCGAACCGCTCTACTACACCACCACGCCCTAAACCAACGCCATCTAGCGAATGAAAGGTTCAGTGGATTTTTTGGAGGGTATACCGTAGCTGCAGGGAGCGTCTATGCACTCTTTGTGCCAGAGTGTTACCATTATCATAAGCCCAACATCCCCACCACCCCATCCCCAACATCCCCATCCCCAACATCCCCATCCCCAACATCCCAACCACAACATCCCCACCACCCCATCCCCACCACCCCATCCCCAACATCCCCAACATCCCAACCACAACATCCCCACCACCCCATCCCCACCACCCCATCCCCAACATCCCCATCCCCAACATCCCAACCACAACATCCCCACCACCCCATCCCCACCACCCCATCCCCAACATCCCCAGCACCCCAACATTCCCACCACTCCATCCCCGACATCCCCATCACCCCATCCCCACCACCCAATCCCCAACATTCCCACCACCCCATCCCCAACATCCCCACCACCCACCCCATCCCCAATTAAATGCATGGAGCACTCTGCTTATCATCCATTAATAATTGTTAAAAAACACTGGTGACAGGTGGTGGTGGACACTGGTGGTGGTGGTATTTGCAGTTTAACGTCACTGTGTGGTAATAAAGACCATTAGCGACGCCTTCCTCCTTTATCCGGGCTTGAGACTGGCACTGGCAGAGTGCAACCAGTTGCGGAGTTCAGGTGACATGTCTTCTGTTGCTACGCAGTGGATCTCATGACTCAGAATCATGAGTACAGCGGCTGCAGACTATTATCAGTGACGCCGGATGTGAGGGATACCACGGGGGACTGCAGGGATGAGTTTTAGTATTACGGTGCCGTTGTTGAAGTGAGTAATAAGATTAGAGTTCGTGTATTGTGTACACGAGAAACTCTTTGCCATGCTGTCTTTAGGAGCCAGTTGATGGATATGATTGCAAAATGCGCACAGAATTAGTAGCAATGTTAGGAGTAATTGCATATTGGGGTGGGGGGAGCTCGTTGAACATTAATAACCAGGCTCCAAATACTAAATAGATAAGCATTAACGTTATGAGGTTTTCTTTGAGAATCATCTGAAGTGTCACCTTGTAAAGAGATTCTCTTGTAACTGGCTATACAGGCAACCGAGAGTTTCTTTGATACTGTTTACTGAATTGTATTCTAATTATAAAAAAGCTGAGGTCTGAGGAACAGCAACGGCTGTTTATATAGCGACTTCATTTGCTCAGCCACGGCCTATCAGTCCTCTCCCTCTCCATCTCATCTTTCCACTGACATGCAGTATACGTTGCCTGTACGATCAGTGTACCATTGTACCCGTTATTGTTATAGAGCTGTGACGGCGCCAGGATTTCAGTTTTTTGGGTGGGGGGGCTGAATCCTCGCGGAGGAAATGTTCCATTTTCATCCGCCAAAATTTCTGACGACCTTTTTTCAGTCATTTGGTCGAAATCTCGTGGAAAATTTTCAATTTTCATCAATTCGGGTGACCTTTTTTAGTCATTTGTGGTCACTTGGTCGAAATCTCATGGTATGTATTTCATTTTTAGGGGGGTTAGCCCCCGGCTGGCCCCCCTAACTCCCCTGGCGCCGCCACTGTTATAGAGGGGTATGCAGCTAGAGTTGAAATCTTGACTGAAATCCTTGGTGATTTGAAGCATTAACCTCTTGATTTTCAATACAGCCAGGTATTGTTGTCATTGGATTATCAAACACCCTTCAGCTGAGACGATTACAATGATATCGTAATTGAACTGCTCTTCTGCTGCCCTTGAAAAGCGTGTAGTTAATTGCTCAGGTATGCCTGCTAAACTTAAGTATAAGGATCGTTTGTATGATTATAATTATTTATAGCCCTTGTATTATGCGGCATGTATGCGCGAGCTGACAGCGGTTGATAGTCGTATAATTGAATGACGGTCTCAACACTTTGTAGCGATTCGACTGTCAATTAAGTTGACGTATCTGGGTCAGAGTTATCGCTGCGGCGATTAGTTATTCAACTTTGAGCTGCTGTCTATGGCAAAGAGCTTCGTGTGTTTAATTAGCATGCTCGATGGCAAACTGTGAAGACCGCTGTTTAAATGACTTTGGAATAGCTGAATCTGTAAGTTCTTTTTTCTATTACATTTCAATGTGTTTTATGTACACACGTTTGATGACAACAAACAGGTTGACAAGACCGAAACTCAGTTACAATAAAGGGACACGGGTTACACGGGCGCTTGTTTGTTTGTATGAGTACTTGTAATATACCGCCCCTTCAAGCTTTCTACTCAGAGGCGCTCTCGACTACATCGCGGACACTGCATCGGAGTTTCGCGCCGAAGCGCTGAGCAATTGCGAGTGAAGGACTTGCCCAAGGTCCCTACGCGGCGACTTGTGGTGGATTCGAATCTGCAACCCTCCGGCTGCAGCGCAAGGCGACGAACATACCCACTACACTACCGCGCCCCATCGCTTGTTGAGAAGGCAATTATATAGAGCTCTTTGTACGAAGTTTTTATGTCGGTGGTAATGCAGTCATGTGGCTGTGGGCGGAAGCTGTATGGAAGCCTTTAGTGACCGGTGGGAACAAGCTCCCCAGCAGTATAGCATTAAGCGGTTTCATGATTAATCATTCATTCATTTGTTCGTTCATGTATGCACCCATTCAAGGCCTTCATATGACTTACTGAGAGAGGCACTCTCAACCCAGCCACGGCTAAATAGGACAGATTTAAGGCGCTGGTTTAAAAAATAGGGGTGCTATTCCGTGGTATAACATAGTAAGCGCAGTTTGAGCGGGATCCCATGGATTCTAGGTGGAAGGCCCAATAAAGTTGTTGATGTCGTATTGTTTCCTTGCCATTTTCTAGTCGTTAATCGACTGTCATTTTCTAAGTATTTCGTATTGTTTTAGCTCGTCTTAATGTTAATGTCTTAATGTTAATTTCTAGGTTTCAGTCACTGTTCTCATGCTTAGACCCTGTCATTTGCATTGTCATATTCTGTTGTCATTTGCATTGTCATATTCTGTTGTCATTTGCACTGTCATATTCTGTTGTCATTTGCATTGTCATATTCTGTTGTCATTTGCATTGTCATATTTTGTTGTCATTTGCATTGTCATATTCTGTTGTCATTTGCATTGTCATATTCTGTTGTCATTTGCATTGTCATATTCTGTTGTCATATGCCTTGTCATATTTCGTTGTCATTTGCATTGTCATATTCCGTTGTCATTTGCATTGTCATATTCTATAGTCATTTCTGTTGTTTTAGCTCATCTTTGTTTCAATGTCTATAATTAATTTGAGTCATATATATATATAGGCATACCAATGCTTTGCTGTCAGTTTTTAAATGTCAATTTCCGAATTCTGTCTATTGTCTGCAGTGTCTTTTTGAAGGTTAAGTTTGGGATCCAGTCCCATCATCGCTTGAGGGTCCTATTCGTAATTCAGTCCCATTGGTTTGGAGTCATTTTCGGATTCATTCTAATCATTTTCATGTCATTTTCGGGAGTCATGACTCATGACTGTTTTAAATTGTCATGCGCTGTGTTGGATATCCATTGCATATGTCAGTTCCATTCTATATAGGCCTAAGGCCCTCAGAGATACATCCCTCTATCAATTCCTTCAATGCTTCTGGCGAAACATTGTAATTTGTGTTCATCTTCTGCCACTTTCAACGTCATCAAGAATGTTTCCCGTGGCTTCTGGTGTGTAGTGTGAATACAACACAATATAATACAAAATACAAAACACTACAATACAAAATACAGCTCAATACATGAATACAATACAAAATACAGCACAATACAATACAACTGCAATAATTTGATATCGCCATTCTTTAAAAGCTCGGAAGTACCCATATAGACAAGGCTTGGAATTCTAAAAGGGCTCTAGAAATCACTGCTAGAAGCAAATCATGTAACAATTTGCTAACCGGTGTTTCTAGACTAATTTGACCCTGCTGAAAACGAAAATCGCTGTTAGCAAGCTGGATTTTTGACCGTTCAATGGGAAAACAAGATGGCGGACAAAATGGCGGTCAGTTGCTTCAAATGGCTATAAGTAAAGTATTGTATGTGACAGGAACACGATTTTAGACTCTAAATTAAGATTATAGGGTGCAAGGAATACAATGGAACCACATACACATATGTAGCACTGCAAGAAAATCAAAATGGCGGACAAAATGGCGGCCAGAATCTTAAAATGGCTGTAAGTGAAGTTATGTATGCAGTGGAATCATGATTTCAGGGTCTAAATCAACATTTTCGAGGTCAAGGAATGCAATGGAAGCAAGGTAACATATGTGGCATTGCACGGAAACCAAGATGGCGGACAAAATGGCGGACAAAATATTAAAATGGCCATAAGTGAAGACATATATGCAACTAAATCATGATTTCAGGGTCTAAATCAACATTTTCGAGGTCAAGCTCTCTGATGTGTGATGAAACCAATATGTGATGTCACATATATAGCACTGCCTGGAAACCAAAATGGCGAACAAAATGGCGGCAAGAGTTTCAAAATGGATGTTAGTGAAGTCATGCATGCAATGGGAACTTGATAAAAAAAATTCCCAGGTCTTTGCAAGATGGTATCTGAGACCTCTGCAGTTGAATTTATCTCCAATGTTCCCTTATTTGACCAGATATGATCATTCAAATTATCGCAATGCCTTCAGGAAGTCTTAAACCAAGGAGTGTTCTTCAAAAGAACACTGACAAAATTATAAAGGAAGATTTGTATATCATGCAGTGCCTTATTACATCGTATCAAGCTGACTGTCCCATGGATATGAAAACACGATTGTGCCATGGACTTTTCTCAAAACCAATGGGATTGGATTCTCTCTGCAAAAGTAACTTGTCCAGTCCGTATTTCTATAGCAGAGGCATATCATTTGTTTATTTAGAATATTTTACGTAGTGCCTCTTCAAGGTGGGCTGCCCGGAATCGCCCCCCACTTAACCACAACTAAATAGGACAGTTTTTTATTCTTAAGGAACAGAGTGAAGTGAACCATGGGCATGCAATAGACGCTGTGAAAAGGGGTTGGCCATTCCCATTCTAGATTTTAGAACCAGCTACAGAGAATGAAAGGTGATGTCAAATATCAGACCGCGAGTGAACCAGCCCAGCTTGTTGGTCCGCCAACTGAAGAGTAGATCGACGCTGGACATCCGAGGTTGAAAAACAGAGTTCTTTCAGACATAGTGGGGCTATAGCCTAGTCCATCAAGGCACTACCTAAGCAACACAGAGAGCCTGCAGGCAATCCGCTGCGGGAAAGGGAGCCAATGCAAGACATCCCGCATATTGTATGAGACATGACCAAATATTGTGATATGCACATAGGCTAAGTTGCGACACAGTTCATCCGACCTGCTGCAGACAAATTATTGTAGGACAAGCAATAGCTCAAGCAATAGGGAACCTCCAAACGCGAAGACAGTTGGTGACCTGACAGATACAGTGGATACCTGTGTACAGGTAGCCTACTTTCAATTGGCTACAAGAGGGCTAATAATTATTGCCTTCGATAGATATAGTGGACATTGCTTTTAAAATGTGAAAGCGTACAGAAAATTACAACCACTACTCTGCCACTGTGTGGAGCCTTGAAATATTCCGTTGTCGGAAAATTGGGTGAATGTTCTTGGTATGCTTGAAAGAAAGACTGATCTAGCTTCATTCCTGTACATTCAGCTCTCAGCAGCCACATTTGGAGATATGGACTAGAGCGGTTGCTGGTGGTTACGTGAAAAAAGATAAGGTGTTGTCCACTGCCGGGTCATATGTGTTTGCTTTATATTTAACGGTGTTTTGGTGATGGCAGGAACATCAGTGGAACGGAAGCTCATCCAATTCACGTAACTATGAAGAATTGAGTGGCTTTCATGCTACAACTGGATGTGATTTAACATATGTAGCAGGAATCAGCTGAAAGAATGCTTGAATAAACTACTTGAAAGTTCCCACTTACTTTCTACATTTGGAACATTCCCTTATGAGCTCATTACCAAACTGTCAGTTTGGAAAGGTCTATTTTTTTACTAGATATTGATGTTCAGATATCATCCTCATCTTCATCAGATGGAGTGTGGTGGAAGAAAGTAATCTTTACCAGTATGTGCCAAAGCCACATTATAGAGTTTGTCTATAGGCTACAGCAAATCATGTGAAGTTGACAAATGTAGCATCAGACTCTGCTGCTATCGAAGTGCGATCTTGTCAGGTGCAATTGCACTGACTGCAACAAGGCCTGAATTGACTCTACGGTACCCTATATCCGTCAAGTCATGAAAAGTTGAAACTATTGATACGTCAAGTTATGAAACATTCAAGCATGCATACTGTATATACATAAAGCCAGCAATAGTTAAACTGCATTGCAGTCATAGGCTACTAAAAATTTCCACTATAGGTATGACAATTTCACTGCATAACACTGCATGTGATTTTGTTGGAAGCATATGACCTGGAAATTACTAGTCCAGACTGAAATCTAGTCTCCATCGTATATGTTCAAGACATCACTCATAGCCAGTTGAAGTTTTTGTGTGCACCATTTTGGTTTTTGGTTTTCTGGCAGTGTCACATAATATATTCCGTGCCTTTAATTTCACTTTCCTTAAGTAATTCCGAAAATTATCATTTACATTCTGAATTGATGTATTCATTAGATACAGAAATTCACTAACAGCCAATTCAAGAATCTGGCCGCCATTTTGGCCGCCATTTTGGTGTCCAGGCAGTGCTATATATGCGACATTGGTTTCATCACATGCCTTGACCTCGAAAATTTTGATTTAGACCCTGAAATCATGATTTAGTTGCATATATGTCTTCACTTATTGCCATTTCAAGATTTTGTCCGCCATTTTGTCCGCCATCTTGGTTTCCGTGCAATGCCACATATGTTACCTTGCTTCCATTGCATTCCTTGACCTCGAAAATGTTGATTTAGACCCTGAAATCATGATTTAGTTGCATATATGTCTTCACTTATGGCCATTTTAAGATTTTGTCTGCCATTTTGTCCGCCATCTTGGTTTCCGTGCAATGCCACATATGTTACCTTGCTTCCATTGCATTCCTTGACCTCGAAAATGTTGATTTAGACCCTGAAATCATGATTCCACTGCATACATAACTTCACTTACAGCCATTTTAAGATTCTGGCCGCCATTTTGTCCGCCATTTTGATTTTCTTGCAGTGCTACATATGTGTATTTGGTTCCATTGTATTCCTTGCACCCTATAATCTTAATTTAGAGTCTAAAATCGTGTTCCTGTCACATACAATACTTTACTTATAGCCATTTGAAGCAACTGACCGCCATTTTGTCCGCCATCTTGTTTTCTCATAGAACGGCCAAAAATCCAGCTTGCTAACAGCGATTTTCGTTTTCAGCAGGGTCAAATTAGTCTAGAAACACCGGTTAGCAAATTGTTACATGATTTGCTTCTAGGAGTGCCATTTTGAGATTCCAAGCCTGGTCTAATATGCCTTGACGGCACAACAGCAATAATTACACTGGTCAACAAATTTTAACTTTTTTTTTGTTTCCGAAAAATCTTTGACTGTTTTCTATAGAAGTTGACGTGCTGAACACGGTGGTGTTCTCAGAATTTTTGTATCACGTAAGGTTTTTGAGAAAACGGGCATGCAAGATTTTAACTGAAATGCTTGTTTATTGCATATTACACTGGTGAACAAATTTAAACTTTTTTTGTTTCTGAAAAACCTTTGACTGTTTTATATAGAAGTTGACGTGCTGAACACGGTGGTGTTCTCAGAATTTTTGTATCACGTAAGGTTTTTGAGAAAACGGGCATCTAAGATTTTAACTGAAATGCTTGTTTTTTGCATATTATCCACTGGTCAACAAATTTAAACTTTTTTTGTTTCTGAAAAAACTTTGACTGTTTTCTATAGAAGTTGACGTGCTGAACACGGTGGTGTTCTCAGAATTGTTGTATCACGTAAGGTTTTTGAGAAAACAGGCTTGCAAGATTTTAACTGAAATGCTTGTTAGCCTTGTTTATTGCATATTATCCACTGGTCAACAAATTTTAACTTTTTTTGTTTCCGAAAAAACTTTGACTGGTTTCTATAGAAGTTGACGTGCTGAAAACGGTGGTGTTCTCAGAATTTTTGTATCACGTAAGGTTTTTGAGAAAACGGGCATGAAAGATTTTAACTGAAATGCTTGTTTATTGCCTATTATTTTCAATATACTATAATTTAATTTCATTGGAAAACAAATCTTTATGACAATTCTTCCTCATAATATTATGTGCTGATGATGACTGTATCACTTAGTTTCCTTTCCTATTCTTGCCCGAGAAACCAGAAACATTAGGGAGACAAACTGATCAGCCCGTCACAGTCATAATCTTTCTGCTCTCGCCAGACCATCGGGACGGCATACAGCATTGCTTTCGCAGGACCCCCGGAGTCAAACTCTAAGATCTGCTGCAGCACATCTTCCACAGCAAATGAGAGGCACGCATTCCTTGGCTTTCTCTCCAGTCTTGCAACCAAAGTACAGCTCAAAGCTTTATTGACAAGTTCAGTCACTGCGTGTCTCTGAGGATTACTCATATAGCATAGCCTACTCTCCACAACTGTATCAAAATGTGCATGTATCACATTTCATGCAACACTAGCAAGATATTTCTGCTGCCAACAACCGTCTTAAAATATATTATAATTTAAAGCTTATCTGTATATAAACTGGCTAACTTGTTATACATCTTGCATACATGTAGACCAAACTAAATTTTGGAAATACGACATCAAACTACAAACAAACTGATGTCAACTTTCTCAGTGAGATATACATGTAGGCCTATGCAGAGAAGCGGCTCTAATAGTGCTTAGAACTTTCGGAGGAAGATTCTAACCAGCATTAATGCATATGCAGGCCCAAGTTTATATTTTATTATGCAAGACAAACATATATGTAAACTGTCCTAAGTGCATGCCTGGACATACCTCAGTTACACGAAGCTTATTATAACGTTATATCTGAAAAATGGAAATAAATAGAAAAATTGAAGATTTCTCAAAAACGGTACGTGCTGGGACAATTTCAAGGTCATTTTCGTGATCAGCAGCAGAAACTGCATAAGAGACACCTGAAAGTGTTCAGGAAACAAAATCACTGTTGACCAGTGTTATTATTGGCCACCGTGACTCCCGATTACCAACTCATCCATCCATTCATTCGTCTCAAGGAGTCATTTATACAGCGCCCTTCAAGAAGCCCACTCGGAGGCGCTCCCAGTCCAGCCACGATATTTCAAATAGGTTTTAAGGTGTCTAACAAAACACTGATGAGTCGACCACATATAGTCAGAAGCGTATCTCTCCATGCAGCGGGAGGCTATTCCAAACAGATGGACAGTACATACAGCTATTGAACACTTGGAGTCATGCAGCGTGTATAAGGAAAGGTTTTTTCATTAATATTTTGGCCATTGGTTTCCGAGTTGGGCCTGAGGAATCTCTGAAGTGTACATGTATGTATGAACTTTTCCAACTTTATCAGTGTAAATACTGTAATTCTTTAAATTGCTTTTCTTGCCGCAATATGCGATGGTTAGCATGCTGACTGACCTATATATCATCAGGAGATCCTGGGTTCCAATCCCATCATGGCAGCAGTTTGGCTTGAGAATTCTGCTCCCCATGCATGTAGTCGAGCTCTAATAGGTGTACTTAACATGCACTGTTAGTGAGAAGACGAGACGGCAAGGGAGAGGACTGATAGGCCGTGGCAAGGAAAATGAAGTCACTACCCTTGGGTCTATTGCCCACCCCCAAAGTCGGTAAACAGGGTATGGGTACAAATCTGAAGCGTGAAGTGCATGCATGCAGGACTTTTCCAGCCTTCAGTTCTACGTAAAAAAAGTGCAGTTTTTCTACATGGCTTTGCGCAGCTGTAGAAGCATTTCTCGTGCAGTTAAAAAAGTTTTGAAAAGGTAATTGGGAGTAATTTACAATGGACTATGGGAGACAGGGCTTTTTTAACGTGCAGTTCTACACAAAATGTGCAGTTCTAAATGGATTCGCGCAGTTGTAGAAGCACTTCCGTGCAGTTAAGACTAGTAAAAATAGGTCATTTTCCTCAGATTGGGAGTAATTTACCATGGAGGATGAGAAAGGAGAGAAGAGGATGTGCACTGTGCAGTTCTAAAAATTCCTTAAAAACAGCCCTGATTGAAAGGGAAAGAAGATTCAAGGGGTTGTGCAGTTCTAAAAATTTCTGGAAAGAAGCCCTGCAGGTGTGAGTGAAGGACTTGTTCACGGTCCCTACAGAGTATTGGAGGGGGGTCGACCCGTACTCTCCGCAGTATAAGGGGACATGCACTCTACCCAATCGTCCATCGTGTGTGTAAACCACTGCATTTGCATTCGCAACGATACGCATCGGCTGAAATGGATGCATGAAGTTATCCTATAATTCAGGGCTTTTTTAACGTGCAGTTGTACACAAAATGTGCAGTTTTAAACGGATTTGTGTAGTTGTAGAAGCACTTCTGTACAGTTAAAACTAGCAAAAAAGGTCATTGTCCTCCGATTTGAAGTAATTTACCATGGAGGATGGGAAAGGAAAGAAGGAGTTGTGCAGTTCTAAAAATTTCTTAAAAACAGCCCTGCTATAATTATATGCGAGTCGCAGCAAATCAGTCTGAACAATGTTTCTATTTTTATTGGTGCATAATAATCCGCCGCGTGAGGTCGTCGTCGTCGTCGTTGTTATGCACGCTTTAGTCTGCCTCCTTGCCTCACGTCGATCCAAGTGCATGCGTACGACGGACCGTTGGAAGTGTTCTTTTGACGGCACAGCGCCGCGCTGCAGAGGGGGTGTTTTAACGACGTCGCTATTTCACCGGTGATGGCTTTCTATGTTGGATTTGGACCGAATATGAAGTCATTTGACGGACATCTTTGTTTGATGATTGTTGCAAGGGTCAACATCGGTCGAGTGCGTCTCTTTATTGTAGTGGGCAGGGTGATGGTTAGAACTGGTGAAATGTGGTGTAAGGGACAAAGGCTGGTTGGTTTGGTTGGTTGGTTGATTGGGTGATTGATTGAATGATTGATTGATTGAATGAATGATTGATTGCATGATTGAATGATTGGTTGATTGGTTGATTGAATGATTGGTTGATTGAATGATTGGTTGATTGATTGATTGAATGATTGATTGAATGATTGATTGAATGATTGAGTGATTGATTTAATGATTAAGTGATTGAATGATTGATTGATTGATCTGGCGATTGATTGGTTGCTTATAGCTTGTTAATTTATAGGTTGATTGATTAGTTGGTTGATTGCTTGATTGGCTGACTAATTGGTTGATTGATTGTCTTTATATTGATTCGTTTGAATGATTGATTGCTCTTCTGAATTGACTTCATTGATAGATGCATTTAATGAACACGCCATAGACGATTAGTTGTAGAGCGGTCGTGTTGTTAAGGTGTGGAGTTACGGGTTCGACCTCACTCCCTTGAGACTGCTCCAGTCAGTGGACGCTCCCTCTCGTATACTCTCAGTCACAGGTCTGGCTCTCAGTCCACTCGGCAACCATCCTCTGCAAGATTCATCTTGCGCTCAGTTGAAGTCCGAGTAGTTTAAGCCATATATTTGATATGCCTTGCAGGGTATGATTATACGCCACTGTTTGTCAGTGCCAGTCCCAAGCCTGGGAAACAGGGGATGGGCGACGCTGATGATCTTTTTTTAGCAGACTGTGACAGTGTCGTTACACAGTTACACTGAAATGTTACTAATACTATTATTGACGATATATACGTTTTCGATTTGACAAACTGGTGGATGTTTCGCTTCTATATAGTGTTCCTGTTGATGTCTATATAGTGTTCCTGTTGATGTCGGTGGATGCTGGACAGGTGCTGTTGAGGGGTAGGGTAAGGAATGGGCTGTTGAATGGTGTGGGGCCGACTCGTATACTATAGCTTGATAATGTTGTTGGATGGTGCAGGTCTCCCACCCACCTCAACATGTGAAATTATGGACTGTCCCAGAGAATTATTAATCTTGCATGAAGCGATTTTTAAGTCGATTCCGTGAAAAATGTCCGGACCGAGAAGAGCTGAAGGATGGAATGGGTGGGAGGAGTTGGAGAGACGGAAGGAGAAGGAGGAGGAGGAGGAAGGCGATAGGGAAAGGAACAAGACAAGAGGTGGAAGAGAGAAGGAAAGGAGACGGGATGAGGAGTATTGATAGGGGAAAGAGGAGGAGG
>OX457050.1:13405217-13477717 GCA_949752735.1 Lumbricus terrestris | reverse complement strand
TTGTGGTCATTTCTGTGTGGTCATTTCATTGTGGTCATTTCATTGTGGTCATTTCATTGTGGTCGTTTCATTGTGGTCGTTTTATTGTGGTCATTTCTGTGTGGTCATTTCATTGTGGTCATTTCATTGTGGTCGTTTCATTGTGGTCGTTTCATTGTGGTCGTTTCATTGTGGTCATTTCATTGTGGTCATTTCATTGTGGTCATTTCATTATGGTCATTTCTGTGTGGTCATTTCATTGTGGTCATTTCATTGTGGTCGTTTCATTGTGGTCGTTTCATTGTGGTCGTTTTATTGTAGTCATTTCTGTGTGGTCATTTCATTGTGGTCATTTCATTGTGGTCATTTCATTGTGGTCATTTCATTGTGGTCGTTTCATTGTGGTCATTTCATTGTGGTCATTTCCTTGTGGTCATTTCATTGTGGTCATTTCATTGTGGTCATTTCATTGTGGTAATTTCATTGTGGTAATTTCAAAATGGTCATCTCCTTGTGGTCGTGCTCTATTTTTCTTCTTCTGCCTGTTGTCGTGGTCTCTGAATCTGCATTTCGTTTTTGCTAGGGTCCCTGGGTCTGCATTAATTTCTTATGTCACATTCTCTTAGTCTGCATTGCCGTCTTGTCCTGTCCAACGCCAATGTCCCAACGTATACACGTCCTGCAGATGATGCTGCAGTGACACAAGTCGTTACTTGATGTTCTCGTAATTCATCAATAAAAGATTCCACTATTATTAGATTCGTCGCACGTGCACCAAAATGGCGGCTCCGCATGCGGTGACAAAACAAGTTTCCAAGATGGCCGCCGATTGGTCGAAACAGAGAAACAGACCGTGTCAGGTAGACGCAGTTGTTCATAAGGTTCATGTTCGGCACAAGTCAAGAACAGACACGAGGCCAATCACTGAATTAATGGTGACGACAGCGCGGCTGCAGTGTTACCGGATTTTG
Source organism: Lumbricus terrestris (assembly GCA_949752735.1). Taxonomy (NCBI): domain Eukaryota; kingdom Metazoa; phylum Annelida; class Clitellata; order Crassiclitellata; family Lumbricidae; genus Lumbricus; species Lumbricus terrestris. Next base: position 13,476,767 of record OX457050.1, on the reverse strand, counting down.
AGCGGGATGTGGTTTGTAGCGGTAATTACATCCAACGGGATATTGATGTGTTCCGGAGTATAACCAATGGTCGGAAACAAATGGAGGTAATTTATTTCGAACCCATCGCCATCAATTGGCTGCGATATCAGGAGGAACTGATGGATGGTCGTGGTGGTCGTAGGGGTGGTGGTGGTAGTGCCATGGTGTGATGGTGGTGGTACTGTGGTATGCGGAGGGATGATTATGGTAATGATGATGCTGGTGATGATATGTATAGGTGATTGACCAAGTCTGATCTTCTATCCCAGTGCATTGCTGAGTCAAGTATGTGGTGCCTAGTGACACCTTGCGGATGCTGCCAAGCCAATTATATGGTGCCAATAAATAGTATATAGGTACCGGTATGCGGAAACAGATCCGCCACTGGTTGTTCAGTGCCAGTCCCAAGCCTGGATAAAGGAGGAGGGCGACACTAATCATCTTTGATATGGCAGTGTTGTTAAACATGTAACAAGCGAAACAGATGTACCGTATATCATATATGTAATTTATATATTTATGTATATAATAAAATTATGTGTATTATAAATTATGCATCATATATTTTTGCAGTCGTGCAGTGTCATTGAGATTTATACTATAACCTACTTTGCAGATTTCACATTCTGCATCTGGAAATTGATTATTTTCCACAGTACTATCTGTCAAATGTTGTATATTTGTCATTGTATTGTATTGTATCTGACCATTGATAAAGCACTTCTCGCAGCAAGAGCCTTTCAGAAGTGCTCCCAGCGCGTACGACCCTGAGAGAGAAAAGTCAAGTTTTCAGATTAGATAGTCCATGCACATACTTGCGTATATATACGGATACATGCATGCAAGTACATGCATACATACATTCACATACATTTGACACATATATACACTTATACAGTCACACATAGGGACAGCATTTTGTCTGCATGCTCCTGTTGTTTGACTAAAGGAAGATACAGGCGTCTATTTAGTACCGGTATACAATGCAAGCATGCACATATGCATATATGCCAACATACACGCGCACACACACACACTTAATATAATTATATACACACGAACATATACGTGTGTGTGTGCGTGCGTGCGTGCGTGCGCTTATATACAGGCATACGCAATTACGCATAGTTGGTGTGCAGGGTTAGATGTCATTTAACAGAAGGCTTCTGTTTTCTAAGCCTTTGAACTCCTTCGCCTATATATATATATATATATATATATATATATATATATACATTTGTATATATACATGTATATATACCAGGTATAGTTCTGCATGCTAAAAGAATACCTATCTGAGATCTGACAAGTGTCTGGGTCTGTTTAGACTTGATTTGACTCGAATCGTTGACAGACCGTTTAATCAGGACTCGATCTGCCACCATTAAGACTATATACTTCTCATTTATTCCTGCGAGAGATGGATGGATCGAAGGCAAAGGGCGTCATTAACAACCCCTTGCACCACAGAAAGAATACCCCCTTGAATCGTCTTCCGGAGAAGATATCTTAACGTTTGTGATTAAACCGTATATTATATATATATATTATATATATATTATATATATATATATATATATATATATATATATACACTGCAACTCCATACAGCTTTGAATAAACCGTATACACGAGAGAGCTGTAGAAACTTGAATCGCGCCCGACTTAAAAAAAACCTTGGCACGATTCGACTTATTTGTTTGATTTAGGACAGATTAGGACGGGTTTCATAAATAATCCAGGATCTATAGTCAGAGTGTGTTATGGTCGTTAATAAAATTGAGAGTCCGTCTTTTACAATGCACAATTGATCAGATTTTACGGTTTATATAATGTAGCGTAATGACGACAATTTCTATGGCGCCATAATTAACACAGCCATGCTGCTACAGGGGCGCCTCGACAAAGCCAAACACGTACACCGACCGTTCACTGTCAGTGGGAGGATGAGACGGTGAAGGAGAGGGCTGGCCGTTTACCCCCATTTGCCAAGGCTAGGAAAATGAAGGCGCAAGCACTTCCTGGGCGTGGGTTGGGAGCGCCTCTGAGTAGAGATTTTGAAGGGGCGCTATGTAAATTTATGTGATTGATTGATTGGTTGGTTGATTGATTGATTGGTTGATTGGTTGATTGATTGATTGATCGATCGATCGATTGATTGGTTGATTGATTGATTGATTGATTGATTGATTGATTGATTGATTGATTGATTGATTGATTGATTGATTGATTGATTGATTGATTGATTCCCATGGCTGCCTAATGGCTATTGCTCATTGACCTCGTATTCCTCTTCTTTAGTAACTTGGACTTCATGCAGGTCCTATAGAGCTAAGAGTTGCTTCTCGCTTCCGGCAGTCTTGGGTTAAAGGTCTGGTTTATTTGCTGGATCGACTGATAGCTTATTATTTGGTTGTGTGTTCCACGGATAAAACTGTCGAATAAATCAGCGATAAATGAATTTCTTCGGTGAAGAGAACCATCTTGCTTGCTTCCTATACGATTCGAAGACACTCGAAGCTTGCAGAAGGAACGGAGTTATAGCAGAGTCTGATGGTGTTTTGTCTATATTGCTGAGGGTCATCATTATTTTCATCATCATTATCATCGTCGTCGTCGTTGATATCATCATCATCTATAAGTCTTGTATCATGGTCATCAGGGACTACAACATCATTAGCATGCATCTTCATCTTCCTGGTGCAAGCCGCATCGCTGCCACGGGTTCCAACAAAGGTCTCCATTGTCCGTGGTCAATTGTCTAAAATGCTTTTGTCTCATCGTTAATCCAAGTCTCATTATAATTAATTGTGTTGTCGATCCAGCAAAGTGCCTTTGTCTCTCTCTCTCTCTCTCTCTCTCTCTCTCTCTCTCTCTCTCTCTCTCTCTCTCTCTCTCTCTCTCTCTCTCCTCTCTCTCTCTCTCATATGGCTGTAGACGTGTGCTGGTCTATTTATATGTAACAGAAGGCTGGGAAACAAAGCAGCATATTGTGATTTACGACCTGGAAAACAACAGGGGGAGGGTGAATGGTTCTGGAAACAGAGTGACGGAAAGTTACCGCGAGACATTTTATTATGGACCTGTTTTCGTACAGACTGCCGAGAATTATGACATCCTGGGTAGAGCTTAAATTAAGGTAAGCTTTAGGGGTCTACACTTTTGTAAAAGGGGACAAGCAAGACATAGGTACCTATATGTTTTGCGCAGAAACTCATACCCCTCCCTGGTAAAATGTAAGGTGAAAATTTGAGGTTTTTTTACCTTTTTAAGTCATCACTTGCTATTCTTAGCTTTTTTGAGTCGTAACAAGTTCGCTGCGGTAAAAAAAAACACTAATATCCGCGAACTTCTAATATTTTCTGCTCCTAATTTGATCTTTCGCAATTTTTTTACCCGACTCTTTGTGAGGTAAGTATAGGCTACGCTTTATACCCACATATACTCTCGTTTACGGAACTAATGACACAATGCCATTTTCTTTATTTGCTACACGCTGCATACCCGCGTAACCCTGGTGGACATCCCTGCCCCTCCCGTGCAGCAGACAGGTTGCAGGTCGGATTGCACTGTTGTTGCATGTACAACCTGTTCTTTATTCATCATTCGTCAACGGCTGCTTGTTGCTATCGTGTGGTATGCCAATGTTTTCCAACTTGCCTGCATTTCTCCGATAGAATATAGTAATCACCAGCTGCCGCAGAACGCTCATTTCTCTCAGCTGCGCCCGATCTGACGGCTTTGAAGTCTGACGTCGAAAAGATATGACGCCGATCGGCCGACTCGGATTATTGGTGCCTACACTTTAGCGGCTACTATTTCAGCGCATCGAGTCGGTGAATCGGAAACCGTGTAATCTACTGTAGAGAGGTTGCTGCGGGAATGCGCTGCCGCTGCTGCGGGCGGTGATTCGGTGCCGAAAATAGCCGACATTATTATGTTGCTGCGCTTATCGTTCGTGTGGCAGTCGCATTGGTATTCGTTATGCGCGGCTGTTCACGAAAGACATTGTTAGCTGCAGTTATCAACTGTGGTAGATTTGGGCAAATTCACGTGAGAATGGTGTGGTAGGTAATTGCAGTTTAACGTCACTGTGTGGTAACAAAGACCATTAGCGACGCCGTCCTCCCTTATCCAGGCTTGGAACTGGCATTGGCAGAGTGCAACCAGTGGCGGAGTTAATGATGTGGTGATCATCGTGCTCGTTATAGGTTCGATTCCTCCTCTCTTGTTGCTGTGTAACGACATTTAATCGAAGATGACTATCGTTGCCCTCCTCTTTTATCCAGGCTTGGGACTGGCACTGTCACACTGCAAACAGTGGCGGAGTTTTCGCATTCGACTCCTCACCTGGTGGATGCGCTTTTATGTGGCGACACTGACCTGTCGGTGGAAGGTCTGGGAGGCTAAGCAGAGGACTTAACACACGCCATCACATGAACAAATTACTAAGACAGCATTTATACCAAAGTCACTATTCCTTCATACCTATATATACGCAGACTTCTTGGTTTGACATTTCCTACTATAGTCCTTCTCCTTCTTCTTGTCCTCCTCTTCCTTTTCCTCCTCCTCCTCCTCCTCTTCGTGCCGCTTCTTTTGTTCCTCCTTCTCCTCTTCCTGTAGCTTCTTTTGTGATATTGGCTTTCTATTTCTACTTCAAAGACGTTTAAGATTGGGTTGTGCGGCTAGAATTATAGCTGGCATAGATTTCTGCATGCCAGAGGCTAAAACATCTAAAGTAGACTTAGCAGTGTTTCAGATATATAGTCCCCCTGCTTGTGGGATCCAAGTTTCGAGGTGGGGTGGCGGGAGGGAGGGGGTAAAAAACGGCCGTTCGGCGGACGGGAACCACTGGGACACATAGTGCTGACCGAGTGAGGTTTTCTATTTTATTTTACATTTTATTTTATTTTATTTCTCTTAACACTTCATGTAATACCTCAACGTCGATGTGTAGTACAATATGGATGTAAACGGCAGCTGTCAAATTTTTTTAGGGGGGGGTGATAATTTTACTCGGAGAGGGGAAACTTTCCCCCGAAAATGTCTGGATTAAACACTGTAAACTTTTAAAGTAGACCCTGAAGATGTTCGGTGGCCGGTTTGATTTAATCGCTGTCGTCGTTTCTAGACAGTGTGGTATTTTTAAGACAAGCTTTGCAATCCGTCTGAACCCCTGATGGATGGATGGCTCACACGATGACCTGTGTTAATAGTCAAAACTGTGGCTGGATAACGTGCGTAGTTTGTGCTACCGTAATAAAAACTTGCGTCTGACAGTTGAATCTGTGTTACAAAGTATAGCGATGTTTAGATTGAGGTGGGACGTGGCCTGAGAATGTCACAGGAGAAGAGGAAGATAAATTATGTCTGTATAGGACTATAGGTGCACTGCATGGTGAACTTTGCACTTCAACCTCCCCATTGTTGTGAAATGTCTACGAATGTCGGCACGATCAACGCTTTCTGTTAGAATAGCAGGTTGTGACTACATGTTGTGACAGCTGGTATACGATAAATGTCGGGCTCTGTATATTGGTCTGCCATTGCGTTTCTGTTTGTTCACAATTATTATTAACTATAACAGCATCATTTAGATTTACGCATGCAGTGCCTCTGAGTAGGAATATTAAAAGGGTGCTTTATTACTTTCGTAATGAATAATTATACGAATGAATGAATGAACGAACGAACAAACGAATGAATGAATGCATGAATGAATGAATGAATGAATACATAAATGAATTAATGGATGGCTACATGTATGGGTGGATGGACGAACGAATGAACGAATAAATGAATGATTGAGTGAATTAATGGATGAATGAGTGAATTAATGAATGAATGAGTGAATGAATGAATGAGTGAATTAATGAATACATAAATGAATTAATGGATGAATGAATGAATGAATAAATATATGAATGAATGAATAGGCCTACATAAATGAATTAATGAATGTATAAATATATGAATGAATGAATGAATGAATACATAAATGAATTAATGGATGGTTGAATGGGTGGGTGGACGGACGAAGGAATGAACGAATAAATGAATGAATAAGTGAATTAATGGATGCATAAGTGAATTAAGGAATGAATGAGTGAATTAACGGATGAATGAGTGAATTACTGGATGGATGGTTGGACAATCGAATGGATGAATTTCCTGTCATCAGTTCCATGGCATTTAGAGTGGATCCATATGGACGCCATATTGGAATATGGGTTACAAAACGTTCCATGTGCATTTCTGTGGATAGCATATACTCGTATATGATCTGTGCTATATTATCTTATTGGTACCGTGACGATAAGTAAGTAATTAAATAAGTAAGTATAGCCTTTATTGCTCCAGTAGCAAGCGTACAAGGGACCTCGCAAAAATAACACAATAACACATAGAAGTAATAATAAAGTATGGTAATATAAAATTAAAAGTAATGTTAAACAAAATTTAATGTTAACAAGTGTAAGGCATTCTAGACGCAATACGGTATACGATAGGCAAAGAAGTGATAGACTATTAATTACAATTCACACTCGTTTTTGTTTGAAAGGTGAAACTTTGAGTGGCATCATAATGAATTCATTTACTGTTTTTCTACTGGAAGGCGGCCCGAACTGCAGTTCATGCGTAGCAATACGGGCCTAGATTTATGGCTTCACCTTAAAACGTTTAAAATTCAAATAATATTCACATGTGCAGATATTAGCATATTTTAAACTGTACCGTATAGGTAATGTCAGCGATAGGCAATATTATTCGTTCTAAAGCTATATATATATATATATGCACTAGGTCTACTTATTTCTTATCCTTGTGACGACTATTTTATTGCATTTTGATGCATGCAGTCTGAGAATCGCACGCCAAGGCATATTCACACCAAATGAACTTCTGCACGCATAAAATCTGTGACGGACTTGTGGGGAGGTCAGCAAAAAGAAAACGTTGACTTGCACTGTATAAGAAAGCCAGAGATGATTTATAGGTATTGAGATTTTTGAAGTTTTCATGGGTTTGAAGATTTGGATCTCTTTTATAATTTTGTTTTGCTTATTGCATAGGCCTACATTAAATTATGTAGATACAATCATGAACGACTATAGGTACGCTGGTATACACTGGCAACAGTCTATAGTTGAGAGAGGGTGAAACTATACTTGGTTCGTCCTTAAAGTATACCTTATTGTTGTTATAACACCCCTGTTCAACCGTGCGGACTATAGGATCTTTGCTGAGAGGTATACGGTTAGGGCGTACGCCAAAGTCGTGAGCAATCAATAAATCTTATTTTATTTGAAGTAATTAAGCTGACATAGACGCAACTTAAGCCGACAGACTTAAGCATTTCAGGGAATTTACGAAGACAGTCACAATGCAAAGATAAAATATCTGTAGGCTAGATGTGCTTATAATTACATCCTAAAGAATACGTGAAATTAGGTTATACTTATGGGCCTGTACGGTGACATTTTTATTAGGTATACGGATGTCTCTATAGATGCAGTATAGGTCTTGCAATTCATTCGTTTAAAGCAAGCATGCATATATATATATATATATATATATATATATATATATTTATATATGATGTGTGTGTTTTCACTTATTATGGCGCCCCTTCATGAACTACTCAGAAGCGCTCCCGACTACAGCGCGGACACTGAATCGGAGTTTTACGCCGAAGTGCTGAGCAATTACAAGCGAAGGATTTGCTCAGGGTCCCTGCGATGCGGCTTCATTCATTCATTCATTCATTCAGAGCATTTATAGCTTGAGGTGGATTCGAACCTACAAACCTCCGGCTGCAAGGCAACGAACATACCCACTACACCACCGCACCACACAAATATATAGAACACATCATATACCGGTATATAGAACACTCCTCAAGAACCTACGCAGTAACGCTCCCAGCCCAGCCACGACTGACTAGTCGAAAGACGAGCGACATGTAAACCCACTCGGGTGGCGGATGGACAACACGTATATAATAGCCTTGGTATACCGTTGACTGATTCGAAGAACAATTCACAGCTCGTTCTATGAGAGCTGGAAAAATACAGTCATTCCGTTGCAGCGATTCGCCGGAAGTGCGACACGGAATAGCGCTACAAAAGCCGTTTAATTATCGTACCGAGAAATTATATAGAGCGTTCAGTAAATCAGTTCACGGACGACGCGAGAGATTAATAATCAGCGAGCGGAACAAAAGAATGGCGTCCCAATCACCAGGAGACACCCTACAGAAGAACGTCGTATATTCGTCTTTTATGGCAGTTGAGTGATCCGAGACGCTGCTGGCTGGTTCGTGTCGAGTCTCCTTGTCGACCCAGGCGGTTAATCAAATCAATTGCTCAAGGAAATTGATATATTTAGGCAGGGCTTTGACAACGGGGAACGTCGATACGGGCCACGCACGCGGTTGCTCGCTCGTCCATGGCTCGTCCGTCCGTCCAAGATGGCGGCGCTGACTAACGCGGAATAGGTTGGTTGATTGGTTGGTTGGCCATCTCGGCCATCTGCCGGTCGTTTGCATCGATTCACCGAGCGCTATTTCGGCCTCGTCGAATGTTTGCAGATTGTAAAACGTCCGCTAAGATTTAGACGGCCGCATCGTCGTTTGCGACAGGATGAGGCACGACCGGTCGGGGGATTACGGACTGATGTGAGGATTTGTTAGAGGATTAAAAAGCCGTGAGAGGTTTGTAAAATCTACGAGAAGGTTATGCACGTGCATGGGGCGAGTATCGCGCTGTGGGGGGGGGGGTGTTCATATTGCACGGTGGTGACCCCCCATCCCTCGAGGCTGAGCAATGTGTTTAGCCAGGAACTTTCTCACGAATGGCGTTTTGCGGTTGACATTATTGGCATATTGCTTGGAAAATGTGAAGGATAATTCTGTCGTATGTGTGTGATACCGTGATAGAGGCTCTTTTGTAACAGTCTTGCTATATTATGTGTGTCGAATGCACTGCCATGCTTTCATATCACACCTCTATTAGCATACTCAAGGTGCCTATATATAAATGATTGGCCAGCTACAATGGATTAATTAACTTTAACTCTGGGTCTGAGATCCATAACCTGGGATTTGGGATTCGCCATCTGATTTCCCCCTCATAAAAGATTGCTGTAGGCTATGTACTAATGTAGCCTATGTTGTTTCCGGTGTAGTCGATGGTAATTTAATACTAACTTGCAATAATGTAAGGCTTATCGGTAGCAGTTTTCGGTTCTGATAGGCTCTTTATGTAATGACAGAAAATGCAGCATATACAGGCGAAGTCCTGCGAAGCTGTTGACTTCAAGTGAAATACCAGCATTTCCATGGGCATAATAGGTTCTGTATGAGTCACATGTTGGAATCCTACGTTCTGACCTTCTCAGAAGAAAAGGTTCATTCCTAGAATGCTTTAGAGTTATTAGGCTTAACATCTGTTTTACACTACTTTTCATTATCAATTATTATTATTATTATTATTATTATTATTATTTATTATTATTCCTTTTAATATCTTCAACAAACAACATCAGTATAACAGGAAGTACAAAAAACTATGGAAGCAGTCAGTGGCTATTGTTACATCTCCTCTAGAACCCGGTCAGCTAAAGTGCCTCGAAAGGCCACCGAGTTGAAGCGCTGAATCGTTATAGAGAGATTATTATTATTATTATTATTATTATTATTATTATTAAACTGTCATCTATAACGCACCTAAACAAAAATGAATCTTGCACGAAAGCACGTAACAGGAAAGAGTCTCGGCTAATTAGAATAAATCTTAAACAAATAATTCTTCAGGTTATTTTTCTTGAAGAGTGATAAAGAAGATGATTTGCGAAATTCAGTCGAGCCAGCAAATGCACGGTTTCCAACTTTTCTGACTGAATGTGCGACCAAAAAGTGAGAGAGAGACAGACAGACAGACAGACAGACAGAGAGATGGAGAGACCTTGAGAGGAAGATCGTATAGTTATTATCATGTATATTACCAACTGTATTATTACTGTTCATTTATATATATATATATATATATATATATATATATATAATATAGCTTTACTATACTTATATATGTGTTATATTGCGTTATTTGTCAATGTCCAATTGTGCATTTGCAAATGGGGTATAAAGGCTATACTTATCTACTTATGTACTTACTTACTTACTTGCTTGCTTACTTACTTACCTACTTACGTATTACTTACTTACTTACTTACTTACTTACTTACTTGGTTCCTTACTACCAGGGTTCTAACTTTTGAACTGCATGCTATTAATCCATGGCCATCTAGTCCTAGGCTAATTCCTCTCTGTTGTTTCTATGCCGTTGCCACACATTCGCTTGAAAGGGCAAGGAAATGATGCTGGGGCTAATTTGACAAATGACGCCCTCCATAATCAGACTGATGACGACGATGGGCACAGAGGGCAATCACTGCGGAGGGGTGGGTGGGTGAGGCCCCCGGAGGGAGGACTTTTTCGTAAATAAAGTCGCTGCATGTATTTCTGAGACGAGACTGCAGGCAGATAGCAAGAGCCACAGAGAGAAAGATATACAGATAAAGACAAAGAGAGACAGACAGACAGACAGACACAGATAGACACAGACACAGAGAGACAGAGGCAGAGAAAGAGACGGAGGGGAGAGAGGTAGAGAGAGACAAAGAGAGACAGACAGACACAGACAGCGACAGACAGAGACAGATGCAGAGAAGGAGACGGAGGGGAGAGAGGTAGAGAGAGAGACAAAGAGAGACAGACAGACACAGACAGACACAGGCGCAGAGAGACATATGCAGAAAAGGAGACGGAGGGGAGAGAGGTAGAGAGAGACAAAGAGAGACAGACAGACACCGACAGAGACAGACACAGGCACATAGAGACATAATTATGCAGAGAAGGAGACTGAGAGAAGAGAGGTAGAGAGAGACAAAGAGAGACAGACAGACACCGACAGAGACAGACACAGGCACAGAGAGACATATGCAGAGAAGGAGACTGAGAGAAGAGAGGTAGAGAGAGACAAAGAGAGACAGACAGACACCGACAGAGACAGACACAGGCACAGAGAGACATATGCAGAGAAGGAGACTGAGAGAAGAGAGGTAGAGAGAGAGAGAGACAGAGGCAGGGCTTCGTGTAATCTCTCTTCTGGCTGTAAGTATATGGTCTGTCCGGAGACTGTCCCTGTCGGCTCTCGTATACGTCCAACCCAGCCATGGTGTCATGCTTCGTCGTAAACATTCTCATATATTATGAGACGTTTCCCAACGCCAACTCCATTAAGGTCTCCTCCGAGAACAATCACCTCCGTCGCGATGCCAACTAACAGAAGTCGGTCTTTATGTCCCTATAGTGGCACAAGATCTTTATGATTATATGCTGTAGGCCCACACCCTCTCATCGCTCGCCGACAGTTGTGCAGTTGCAGCAAATGCGTTCAATTCATGACATAGATGTCACAGTTTCCGTGTCTTGCGATTTCTGCTAGCAACACATTAAAAAGATTTGATTGAAGGTAGTTCAACGTTCTTTTTTTCAGTGCGATTAGTCTATAGGCTGTTTGCCATTTTCGTAAGATTGTCTCCACTCTTGTATCATCAGCTTGATATCGATTCAACGAATTTAATCGATGCTTTGCCTAATGGATGCATTAGTCATTTTAATTTAATTTTTTAAATTTATTTTTAACTTGAACCTGTAAACGCCTAGTATCTGTATATGAGCATAGGTGTTCCTAACCAGCGGGACTCTGCAGTCCCTTCTGGGTTTCCTTTTGGAACCAAGAGTTTTCGTGTTTACTTTGACGTGATCTTGTTTGCTTCTTGGCTCAATAAAAATTGATTGATTGATTTGATTTGATTTGATTGATTGATTGGTTGATTGATTGATTGATTGATTGATTGATTGATTGATTGATTGATTGATTGATTGATTGATTGATTGATTGATTGATTGATTGCTCTAGCCGAAGAGTTCAGAACTCTGGAGTTTCAGCATGTTCGAATTTCTAAGGCATTCCGAAATCAATGGTAATTGTAATCGCTTCATCATTAAACGAGGATTAGCATATATTGCATCACCAGCTGAGACGTATATTATAGGCTACTTGAGAATTTACACACGTACATTGCAGTTCTTATAAATGTAACAGCGAACATTAGGCCTACCGTGTTTTTGGCGACCAAGCGTTTGTAGGTTATTCTACGAAGCATCTCGTGCCATCTGGTGAATAAACACGTAACACTTGTTCGCTGAGAGCACTCGTATAATGAGGACGCTAGTCAGGGTTGTTTACCAAATACATTTTCGCTAATGAGGGTGCTTAATAGTGTAATGGTTATCGGGTTTCACAGTCAGCACAAATGGCGGGGTTCGAATGGCTGCCTGGCTAGAAAGATAGCCTGTTCAGTCTTCAGTCTCCCTATAGCATGCTTTGTTTAACAAGCTTAGACCCGAGTGTTAGGCCTAACAAAGAGAGGTCCATGGGCGGAGACCTGGGCGGAGACTTGGGGGGGGGGGGGGGGACGGAAAGACGCGAGATTTTTTGACGGACGAATGGCTGAATGTCACCGAAAAATTTCCATCTTTTGCCGGTGTCACGATATAGAGTATCCCCCGTATTAATTGTATCCCCCAAAATTAAAAAAGTCGAAAAAACCGCTTCCGCGTGTAGTTTTTTTGCAAATTAATTTTCATCTGCTTTGTTTTGAACAATGACACTAACTGGTATGTTTTTTCCGACTAGATAATTTGTTTTGCCCTGTTTTTAGAGCACTTAAAACATTAAAAACACTCAGAGTCACTGAATAGATTCGAGTTGCCTTTATCTGAGCATTGCCTAGTACACTTAAAACAATTAGAGTCACTTAAAATTTTGATTACAGCATAAATATTTTTATTATACGCCTTTTTCAAAAATGGAGATAGAATGGTTTATCCCCCCGGATAGTATAGACCGGTTAATTCCATCCGGTGGGATAGACTAATTCATCCCCCCGGATAGCTTTCAGGGGGGATACTCCGTTTCATGACACCGGCCAAAATTTCTGACGACTTTTTTTAGTCATCCGGCGAAATCTCGACGAAATTTTCTATTTTAGCCACCAAAAAATTTAATGACCTTTCTTTAGTCGTGACGCTCAACGATTGGGGGGGACAAATGCATGGGCCGTCCCCCAACACCCCCGTTGGGGGGTACCGTCCTAATTATGGCGTACCCATTATAGCCTGTTTCTAACTCTGTATCCAGTAGCTTTTGATTTACAGTATAATTAAATTCTGTTCGGATCGAATAACAGTAAACCATAGCCTAACAGTTAGCAAATTGTAAATAGCAAATGTGATGTTTAACAACGAAAACAGTGGCCAACGGTATAATAAATTCTAACTGTTTAATAGATTACTCTACCTAGTTAACTTTTCTAAACGGGGGAAGCTTATTTGTACATAAGCATACGGGATCCGCAAAATATAATAGTTGCAGCAGGGGGGGGAGGGGTCGAAAACACGATTTTTCATGTACGTACTAATATGGACGGGCCCAAAGAGAGAGGGATATTAGCTAAATTGAAGGTTTAAGGCTAATACAGTTCGTAATCGATAATAGAAAAGAGCATGTTGATGTGGATTTTCACGAGGCAGGTTTAGTCAGTTTCGTTTCCTGTTATAACTCATAGGTCTGACAGGAAGATAGGCTGATATAGGCCTAATAGTAAGTTTCTAATAGGCCTACGGTAATACCGAAAGCACATAATTAAGCCAGAAAATGATGGGAATTGGAATGCCATTCTTACAGGGCTGCAGCTATAGGCCCTAGTAGGTGTCGCATGTGCGAACAAAGCTCATATCCATTCCCTTGCATTTATAATTATCTGCATCGCCTTCTCTCACGAAATAGCCTATCGTGTTTTTTAACGAAAACTCGGCCACCACATTAATAACACTGGCTGCCCCTAGGCCTATGTATAATAGCAAAACAATAACGGTAGGTCGCATATTTGATCTGCATCAGTATCGCGGTATAGTCAATGTTTTTCCAGTAAATCATTCGTTTGATGTCAGTAAAGATAGCTTTTCCTGTGCGGCGCAAACTACCGCCGTGTGTTTTTTCCACGAAACTCTGTCTGTTCGGGGGGCATTTGGTCAGGAATTCGCGTTCGATGTCTTCCATTTGAGCGGCCATTAATTTGTACCCGGTTTTTTGTGGACGCTCGAGAGGTGTGCGCCGGAGTTTACGACTCGGTCGATTATGACAATCGGCGAGCGGCTGAGTTTATCGGGCGTTTACGAGTGCCGCTGAGTGTCATAATCTTTGCGCTCTTTGTATGGATTGATTCCGAGTGTTTTTCTCCGGCTGCATGTTGAGTATATGGAGGCCGATGTTATTGCGTGTGCATCGATCAATAAAAGCAATTTATTCCACGGTATTGTGTGGCTCACCGCTCGCCGCTGCCTTGTCGTACCCGTGCTTCCTCTCCGCCTCACTATTCCCGTTCGACTTCTCCAGTGGTGGTGGGGTAGTGCGGGGCGGAGGAGGAAGCGCTGGCCGCCGCCGACCGCACGCGAACGATTTGCCAAACGAGATGTTGTCAAATGTTTACATTTAGTTAAGGTCGACGCGCTGGGCCAAGGGTCTCCGGTGGCCGGTTGCGAAGTGAGGCTCGCCATCAAACTCTGATTCACGACGCCGTTTAATTATATTTCCAGCATAATATTTATTTAGCGTTTTAGCTTTTCCGCCTTTTATAGGACAGTACTGTAACGTGGTACTTTTTAACAGTGTTAGAATTTAATGCTCAGTATTTAAATTTTCACCTTTTTGCTTGCAATCTCTTGCGTTGATCAGCACTACTCACCTGAACATTATTTTCGTCTTAGGCTATGTGTTCCAGTATTTTATACGTTTTATTTTAAATCATATTATCTTCTACTCGTAATTTATTGTTCGGCATGTAATTATTGTTAGTGCTTCATCCTCAATTAAATCAATTATTCGATTATAGCCGTGACAGAAGTGCAGAGATGGTACTGAAAAATATCAGTTTGCCATCTAGAATTTGTTTTCTTTAAATTTATAGTTGAAAGACCACCAATCACATTAGAAATTATATGCTAGGCATGTGCAAAGAATGATGTAATGTGCCTTAGCAATTAATTGTATTTTGCTCCCTCAGAGTTGTGACACGCATTACAGACAATCCTTATTTCCTACAGCGAAATGGACTGACTGATTGAATTGATTAACTACTGGGTAGAATGCCATCTGTTTATGATTGATGGTCATCCAATGGGCTTAGTAATTATTTTCTTCAAAGCGATTGTATGTGTATATAGATGCACTTATTATTTATATGCATGTATTGAGGCATTATATACATATATGAAGTAGTTTGTGCTCGTGTGTCTATGTCTTCATGTATGTATTCATGTATGTATTCATGTATGTATGTGTGTGTGTTTGTGTTTATGTAAGGGTATGTGTTTGTGTAACGGTATGTGTTTATGTATGTGGTTATGTACCAGTATGTATGCCAATGCATGATGAGTTAGTCACTGTTAGTGTGTGCTTGTATATATATATATATATATGCTATATATATATATTATATATAATATTATATATATATGCATACAGTTTGTTCCAATGCATGGCCTATATGCATGTGCACGTCTATGTACCATATACTGTTTATGGTGGGTTCTGACAGTGAGGTAGGAGATTGGTCACCTGCCTCCGTGTGCCAAGGGTGAGAAAAATTCAGCCTATGACTATTCACACCATCAGTGTTTTTCAAGGCTATCTTAACTGCGAGACTGCTCTGCCTCATCTCTTCACATGCTAAGTAAATGAGATTTTTGTACTGATATGAAAATGTTCTGAAGAAATATTTTGTTTTTTGCTTACAGGTTAAACAGTCGTTGATACCATCTCCTCTTGTCAACTGTAAGTAGAACTTGGCTGGCTATAGGTTTTACTATATTACCATCATCGTCGTCGTCATCATAGTCATCATCATCATCACCATCGTCGTTGTCGTCATCATCATCAACCATCATCATCATCATCATCATCATCATCATCATCATCAACAACAACAACCATCATAAATCCCTGATGCTAGCCATTTGGCAGCAATGGGTACAAATAAATGATCTCCATTGTCCTCCATCTTTTGTTTTTGTCATGTTCCCTGCTCCTCTTAGTGTTAATCCAAGTAATGTTATGTCCCCATTGATATTGTCAATTGTCTAGCAAGATCTGCTTTGTTTCCTCTTATTACTTTGAATCTTGCATGTCGTGCATTGTGTTACTGATATACTTAAAAACCAAATGCAGACCTGTAAGTTTTTAGACTTTTAGAGTGCCCGTAAATGTTGATAATAAGCATTGTATCCAGTTTTATATCCATATTGTTATTATTGTTATCATTGTTATTATTATTGACTTTTTACATAGCACACCCTCATGGTAATCTACTACTAAGTAACGCTACCAGTTCAACAACGGCTAAATAAGTCCGTTTTTAAGCGAGAAAGGAACATATAGTACATGTATAATATCACTTCATTGCTTACAAAATGCAAACATTTCTTTTCCTTTAGGCGACGAGACGAAACTGAAGAGCAAGAAGAGCAAATTACGAGATCTACCCGAAAGCCACCACCACACCCATCAAAGCTCACGCGTTCCGGACGAGAAAAATCTTCCTGGTGTGATAACAACTAACACCATCAACTGCACGACGGACTCTCAACCGTCAGTAACACCATGCAACATTTCGTCCCCTCAGTCCTCTCGTCTCGGTCGCAATTCTTCCGATCTGTCGTCCGGCGCTCATTGCAAGTCGGAGCACCGATCGGACACCTCGGGGAGTTGGTCATCGTCGAGGGCGAGCGCAACCCGCAGCGTCGAACTCGTGACTTCCCCGAAGCGTAGCAGCAGTCGTACGTCCACTCAGGTTAAGTCGATCAAGTCGCAGGATGATCCGGTGTCGTTTCCAGTGGTTCCGGAGCGGGAGTCGGTAATTGTGCGGGAACATTCCGGGCATCACCATCATCATCATCATCGACCGGTCGCAAGTTCGAGCGTAAAGCGGGAGTGCCATTCGCCAGTCGTCAGTTCATCGTACAGGACGTCGTCTGGAAGTCGAAACAGGTGAAGATGTTGTTGTTGTCAGATCTTATTGTTAGATCTATGGGTAACAATCAGTGGCGTATCCAAGGGATGTTTTGGGGGTTAAAACCCCCAATTGGCGTAGGAATTTTGTTTAAAGGGTATTTATCCACTTGCCATAACCAATCAGCTACTGTGTGACCCACTTGCTCTAACCAATCAGCTACTGTGACACACTTGCTCTAACCAATCAGCTACTGTGACCCACTTGCTCTAACCAATCAGCTACTGTGTGACCCACTTGCTCTAACCAATCAGTTACTGTCACCCACTTGCTCTAACCAATCAGCTACTGTGTGACCCACTTGCTCTAACCAATCAGTTACTGTCACCCACTTGCTCTAACCAATCGGCTACTGTGTGACCCACTTGCTCTAACCAATCAGTTACTGTCACCCACTTGCTCTAACCAATCAGCTACAATGACCCACATGCTCTAACCAATCAGCTACAGTGACACACTTTCTCTAACCAATCTGCTACAATGACACACTTGCTCTAACCAATCGGCTGCTATGTCCCATAGCCTATATATAACGTTGGAACATGGTTTTCTGGTAGAAATGAGCTTGCGAGTCGAGACGTGGCACCAGCTTATTACAGACTGATTTCCCACCACTTACTGCGCATGGTTTCGGTTCTACTCAGACCGGTTTGCGAACGAACGGACAAAAATGGAGGAACTGCAGTGGCAGCTCCAAATTGGATTCATTCCTGCGCTGTGCCAGAAATTGGAATGGCGAATTTGGTCGTGGGCAGATCATACATCCCTTCAGATAAATGGAGAAGATTGCCGATAAGTGGCTTACTGTCCGAATTGGAAGTCAATGTGAATTGATTCCCAGCGGAGAGAGAGGGAGAGAGAGACGCGAGCTGGAAAAAGACGGTAAAGAAAGTTATCGGGAATTTTCCATCTGCCTCGTCCCCTCGCTGGAGAAGCCACTTAACGCTGTTCGGACATTGTCGCAGAATTGGATCAACCATGAGATGATTGTATCAGCGGGCGCGCAGTCGTCCAGTTCGGTGGACAGTGTGTGGCGAGCATTCCTGACTATGGGGATGTAGTAATGGGGGAAAAGAATGGCCATAATCGGGGTTGTGATAGTAATCATGAGGATGATGGTTGGGAGGGAAAATGACGGTGACAAGAAAAAAATAGTAGTAACAACGGAACTTGTAGGCTAAGTAAGTAAGTATATTCTTTAATATAACCAGCTGCAAGACAGCACTCTGGTGAACAAGTATTACATATAAAGGTCACACAAGACATCAAAAGCTATCAAGACTAAACAAAGTAGGCTAATTAATATGTCTATGCAGTATTGTAGACATGATACCGTTAGTTACTAATTAATTTTTAAAATGAGCAACAGCAGCAATAATAGGCTAGTAGTAATAACAAGGGTGGATACAGAAATTTTCGAAGGGGGGGCCAAAATTTTCGGTGATCTTTGCCAGAAAAAATCTGATGACTTTTTTGTCGTTTCGTCGAAATGTCTGGAAAATATACAAATTTTTCCCTGCCAAAATAACTGATGACTTTTTTTAGTCATCACTGCAAGCAATGAAATAATATACTATGACCTCTCTCTAGTCTCGTCGTACCCTACTTTTCTCTCCTGCTGCATTGATTTAATGCTTATTGAAACCAAATGGGGGGGCACGTCCTATGGACTTTTGGAATGGATGGGGCCATGGTCGGATTGCCCCCCCCCTGGATCCGCCCCCAAAGTAATAATGATGTAATATGCAAGTCTCAGAGACTGTGATAAACGCATGAGTATATTATAGGCTTAATTATACAAAAGAAATATTTTGCACTGGTGACAAGAAAAATGGTTGGAAAAAGAATTGGCTCTGGTCGAGAGTGCCACTGTTGAGTTTTTTCGTATAGGTCTACAGCCTACAGGCGCTTTATAAATGTCAAATTAGAGTTACAGATTGCTCACGTGGCAGTCAGTTTGGTAATCTGAGGCTTTGAGAGCGGCTGGCAGGAGTGTAATTCAACTTAAAACCGATGATAATTCAAAACTTATGAGCGCATAGTAGCCTAGTCCCCCGCGGGATCTAACGTCATAACTGCGTCGGATAGAGAATTGCTGCTAAACCCACAGCGCAAGGTCATCCGTTGTTCTTACGCGGAAAGAGTTCACGTCTCGTGTGGGCTTTGCCGCTTCTCCGTACAACAGCTTAGGGATCTATTCATCTGTCACCCGCAGTCAGCCGAGGGATTGTATCGAAATGAAGATTTACGGCCGGAAGGACGGACGGACGGGCGGGCGGGCTGGGCAGGGGAGCGCGTGCGGCCGACCGTCCAGTCGGCAGCGGCCGAGGGGCGGCCATTTGTAAACGCCAAATTGAACTGGATTGCGTCGGCGCAAGATTGAGAGTAATTGAGCGTTGCTGCGGGAATTTTATTTGCTGACTGGGATTGGCAGAATTAGAGACTGCCAGCCGGAAACGACGGCGGCCTCGACTACGACGACGGCGTTAGGACTTGTCATGGCGGTTGATGGCTTGCGGTGGACAGCGCCACCGCCGAGGCCTGCGAGGAGGCGAGTGAGTCAGCCAGCGATCGGGCGGTGGCGGTGGGATGTAGCGGACGGGCGTGAGCTGCTTGCTGCGTGCGAGACAGTTATCGGACCAGTTGGATGTCTTTCTGGGCTGTGCTGCTGCTGTTGTGCGTTGTTGTCCGCAATTCAGTGTTCGTAGTCGTCGTCGGTTCTTCCATTGGGAGTATTTTTCCCGGATTTTCGATGTTCTTGTTCGGATAAAAGCGATCGTCAACGGTGGATGATTCGCGTTGAGCGGTTATTGATTGGGACGAGTCGCAAACAAGCGATTGGAGACGGAAGTAAGGCGAACCGCCGCAGTTGACATATACTGGAATTAAACACCGATTCCGGGATTTTTCTTTGCAAACGATTGCTTCTGTGTGCGTGTGTTTTTTTTAGCTCTTTCGTTCGTAGTGAATGAAAGAATTGAAGGGTTTATTTAGCGCAGTTTTCGGTAATTGTTCACTTTAGCGTCCGAAATTATTTATGTCAATCGCGTCATTCAATAGTTGCTATCCAACTTCTATTTAGATAACAATTATTTTTCATGAATCCTGCTCCAATTTAAGCAAGAACATTTTCATCAATCCAGCTCCAATTTAAGCAAGAACATTTTCATCAATCCCGCTCCAATGAGGCATGAATATTTTTCATCAATCCCGCTCCAATTAGGCATGATATTTTTCATCAATCCAGCTTCCATTTAAGTAAGTTTCTGCAAACATCCTTGCAGTGAACGCGTTAATTTGAAATGATAAAGCGCTGAGACCCAGGAATATATAAAATCGAATGCTACCATTGAAATCCTTCACTAAATAATTTCGGACGCTAAAGTGAACATTGCCCAGTTTTAATAAGATGCTGAGAGTCTGTCATTTATTTCGAGAGTTTGTATAGCGTCTCTTCAAGGCGCTACTAACCCCAGAACGGTCAAATAAGACTGTCTTATGATGAGCGTGGACTGCCCGATTATAATTTCTAGGAAGGGATCAAAGCATCAAGGGGAGGCCATTTTGAAGTCGAATGAATTCATATGAAGACAAGTCTTCCGAAGAGTTCCTGAATCTCGTTTAATTCCCTGATCATTGATTTGTAAATGCGAAGTTTCTATAGATCTTCAAAATTCATTTTAGTGCAATAAGATACAATAAGATAGCAGGATATCATATAGTATGCGAAACGTACTACAGGTAGGTCTATGAAATTCAGTTTATTGCCCATGTTGTACCTCTTGGTGGCTCTAATTTTAAGCTTCCACATCAATTGGCATTGGTGCCAGTTGATCATGGTATCTGAGTAAAGCAGACATGATCAGCCAAAACTGAGGCGAGTCCGGTCTTTTGCAGGCAGGGTGAAATGCTGAACAGCACAACATTGGGTTGTGGAGAATTAATTTGGAATTGATGGACATTACGCATAAATGGAAAACTGAAGAAAACACGTGGAACTGTTTTCGGTACACTTGTAGTATAACAGTTGTTTCAATTGCAGGTGTAGACGTGTAGTACTGTTTTAAGTGCTTGCCTACTTGTATTGCTCTGTGAAGTCTTCGAGACATGATAGACAATTGGTTAGAGCACTTGCTTTGTTACCTGCTGTTGAGTAGTTTCAAGCCGCACCAGATAATTATGGTTGTTGTGGGGTTATTGTGTAAGAGTCTTGTGCAATACACTCACTTACAATTGCTCAGGATCACAGATTGATACTTTGATTAAGTATAGTGACACGCAATAACATACATAATAATGATGATAATATACAATAGTATTACAATACAATATACAATACAATATACAATACAATTGCAATTTGATATTGCCCTTCTTACAAACGTTATAATTGCACACATATCTCGATGGCACAGTTGCAATTACCTGGTACCTTGCAGAGCAACTCTGTGAGTTAAGGACTTGCTGAAGGTCCTAAGGACTTGCTGAAGGTCCCTACTCAGTAACTGTCTCGGATGAGAATTGAACCCATACCATCCGCAATGCAGGCCGACTGCTCTAACCAATGTGCCAATAATGATAATAATAATATTAATAATAATGATAATAATAATAATATTAGTAATAATGATGATAATAACGATAATAATAATATTAGTAATAATGGTAGTAATATTAATTTTGATGATAATAATAATAATGATAATAATAATGATAGTAATAATATTAATAATGATAATAATAATAATAATGATTATAGTGAGCCTACACGAGACGTGAACTCTTTCCGCGTAAGAACAATAATAGTAAAAGTCTGGTGTTGTGTGTTGCAATTGCAGTAGTGAGTTACGACGAACACCTGTCAGTGCCAGCCTACCACACAACAACTCAACATCAACGAGCAGCTACCCGCTCTTTTCATCCCTCTTCAATAAGGGATTGTCGGCGAACAGTCATCCGATCTATCTTCCGGCTCCGCATCCGGCTTTTCCGTCGAACTTTTCCGCCTCCGGTCTGCCCTTCTCGCTGCCTCCTTTCCAGCGTGCTGGAATGTTTGCATCTTCTCTGGGCTTTCCACCTTCGTCTTCGCTGGTGACGTCGCCGCTGATGGGCCTCACTGGTCACTTCCACCCGGAGGCGATGCTTTCCCTGTCAGCCGCACCAAGTGAGTCGGTCGAGATGGAAATTTTACCATCTGTGTCAAAGTACATGGATTGGTATTAATATTGTAGCATGTTTATTAAACTACCATGTAATGAATGACCATGTAGACACAGGAGTTTACAATACATTGCACTTGATTTGTGGTTGGTAGATGATGATTATGATGATGATGCTTATTATTATTATTACTATTATTATCAATAATAATAATAATATGATTATTATTATTGTGATATTATAATATTACTATCTACATTAATAATATTATTTTTATTATTGTGCTTATTATTATTATTATTATTATTATTATTATTGTTCATTCCCTACCTAACACAAGATTATTTAAGCATAAACTTCGCCTTTATCTACTTAAAACACTTCCTGATATGTAATGGTTAAGGTTTCTGCTCAGTGGTCTCGCCAAGCCCTTAGTTAAGTCTTTAGTTAAGTCGTTAGTTAAGAGTTGTTTTTCTCGTTATATACAGAAATGTCGATTGCTTAATTTTTTTTCTCTCTCCCTCATCATTTTTTATTCCTACAATTGAATGCTCTGTCATGTTTTTCTTTTATATTTTACATGAATTATGGGTGGCCCTATTAGCGGGATTTTCTATCCCTTCTGGGTCTCCCCTTCTTCACCAAATTATGTTAATGTATTATTCAATGCCATAATTGTATCATGTTTGTTTGTTGTTTTGGTTGAGGAAAAAATAAATAAATAAATAAATAAATGATGCTTATAATGATGATGATATTGATGACGACGACGACAATGATGAAAATGTATTGATTTTATTTTGATGCTCCCGACTCAATACGTGACCACTGAATTTAAAATTGTATTCAGAATCTATACACATATGCAATTCGGAAACAATTCACGTTTAAGAATCAATTCAGATTTAATTCAAATTCTCTTTTTAAGAATCAATTCAAATTCTATTCAGATGTAATTCAGATTCCAAATTCCATTAGGTTTCAATTCCATATGAATTCAGATTCGGTTCAAATTTGATTTTTCATGAATCGGTTGCATGATGAGATTTTGTCTTAAATTCAGCTTTTTCTGTCATAAATCGCCCAGATAAACTTTTACGTGATTCGCCCCAATTGCGACTTACACAAAGGCCCATCTGGTTCTTGCATGCAATCTATATTTTATGATTGAACTTTTTTCCATGCTTGATGTTCATAAACGTTCATTACATAAATCATAGAGCATGACAAGCTCATGTCATAATTGAAATATATATCATCAGTGCAGGGAAGTTGCTCTTGGCTCTATATTGCACACCTGTTGTTTATCAAGTGTTTTAATTGATCATGCTCATTTGCAGGACTCTTGATATTCATCAGGTGCATTACCATAGTTCTTTTTAACCGCCTTGATGTGAAATAAATTGAGTTTTTTTGTTGGGAAGCAGAGACCGTCTGAAATTGCATAATTAAGATGTTCATGTGCTGTATAATTTTAAAATTAATTTCAATTATGTCCACCCGAATGAAAGAATCAATTAAAGGAGTTCGTATTAAATGTGGTAGGCCTATACGACATTACATGTACTTATTGGAGACCTCTTTAAATGTGGAGAGAATGGTTTCTCTTTAAATGTGGAGAGAACAGTTTCGATCCTACGACCTGAAACGCTTGCTATATATGGACCTTTAACTAGTCATTCACTCACCATTTCTCAATGCCATCAACCACTCTGATTCCACCGCTGTCCGTAGCTCTGCTAGTCCCAGGTAATGCCAGTCCAAACCTCTAGACAAGAGGAGGTCGTTGCCAACAACCTTGGTGGCAATAAAATGTTGTTCAACACTGGAAGCTATATGTTTGACCATTTGTAAACTGCTTCTCTCAACAAGAGCCTCTCAGAAGCACGCCCATTGCGAGCAACCTTGAGAGAAACCTAGGTTTAAAGATTTGAGGTGAAAGAAAGATGAAGAAGGACAGCAAGAGAGGATGGCAGAGTGAAGTGATGGAGGAAGTTCAATATATATAGTGAAGAACTTATGCAGGCCAAGGATAATAGTCTTGTCGTGCTCTTTGTTCCTTCACTCACGGCGAATTCCTCAGTCCTGCGGATGAACTGCTCTTAGACAGCACTATGCTGATGTGCTCTCTCTGTTATTGGCCCCGTGGTATGGAATGGGTTTCCACTGTCTATACGCCTTATGCCTTGTCTTTGCTCAGATGCGTTTTGTCGTGGCCTTAAAATTGTCCTTTTTTACTGATTGGGTCAGGAGTACTCCTGAGTAGTAGTCTTTAATGGGCGCTATATAACTTTCCGTAATGAATAAGCTACTATTGGCTATTATTATCATACCTATTCTTGTGATTTCTTTATGCGTTTTTGCTGGACGATTTTAATGTGGATAACAACGCTCTGTGTTGTCGTTGTGCGCTGTGCAGATCAAGAGATACTGACGCGAATTCAGCAGGAGCTGAACACACGGTTTCTCCAGGACCGTGGTATTCTTCCGATGGCACCGTTCACGCTTCACGCCGAGATGCACCAGCATCAGCACCTACACCATCATCAGCACCTGCTTCCGGGAAACTACCTTCCGCCGTCGGGAAATCCGCTCCTCTCCTCAGATGCGCTTACGTTAGGGGTGAGTGGAAAGCCTAGGTTTTGCGGTCACCGCATATAAATTGCAACAAGAAAGATGTTAGATAAATTAAAAGAGATGAGTACTTAGTCCCTTTTTGAAACTAGTCCTGAGGGGAAATGATAAACACATATGAAAAAGATTTAATTTGAATTAAATTAAATTAAAATCAAATAAATGAAATTAAAAATAGTAAACACATATGAAAAAGATTTAATTAAAATTAATTAGATTTAAATTAAATTTAAATTAATTTTAAAAAATTGTCCCGAGAGGTAATCAACCATGGTTATGTGGCATTTAATTGCCATAATTACAATTGTCTTAGACGCGGCATTTGTGTACATATGGCCCAGTCATCCACTTTGTGCTCCGAATCTCTTTTTCTTGGTTTGGCGCTGTCTTGCAGACCTGTGTGGCCTCTTGGTCTTTTTACATGAGCTCTGCTGCTTTGCCATAGGCATCCAGCATTATGTAATCTATATAAATACTTGAATGAATGAATAATGGCTCTTCGCTCTTGTAAGCAGGCTGAGCTTCTTGTCCTCTGGTTGCGCACTTCTGTTATGCAGTGCCGTGCCTTTTTTGTTGCTGACCGTGCAATCTGGAATTTGGCTTCCTGTGAAACTATGCCTAATGCCTAGACTTCATAGAGTCCTTGCAACCACGTGTTACTCTACTCCAGCGTTTCCCAAAACTTTTTTGGCCACGGAAGTGACGGAACCCTTCGCATTCATCATATTTTCTGGCGTAACCCCAATCTCAACGACATATATGCGACACAGAGCGAGTGAAAAGTAGTCTATGAACCTAATTTAACACACCTTTATTTTAGCATCTAATAGAAGACAAATTCGTTTGGAAAGGCTCAACATTTGCTGAAATGGTTTTCGGATCGAATTATCACTCGTTAGGCTATCCATTAAAATCAAAGCCTCATGTA
The DNA here is from genome assembly GCA_949752735.1 of Lumbricus terrestris. Taxonomy (NCBI): domain Eukaryota; kingdom Metazoa; phylum Annelida; class Clitellata; order Crassiclitellata; family Lumbricidae; genus Lumbricus; species Lumbricus terrestris. Next base: position 13,450,825 of record OX457050.1, on the reverse strand, counting down.
AGGTTGGAAGGCATTTTTGTGTATTTTTAAAGAAACTCTTTTGAATGTTTTATTTTAGAATATTTCTAAATGAAATAGTCTTTATTTTAACGTTTGGCGGAACCCTTGTTGACGCCTCGTGGAACCCGTGGGTTCCGCGCAACCCACTTTGGGAAACGCTGCTCTGCTCTCATGACTATGCTCTTTAACCATGTTTGGGTCGGGAGCACTTCTGAGTAGTAGTTGGACGTTTGCTCGCATTGTCTTATTATCTGGGTTGAAGGAGCTTTTTGGGTTTCCCTATCTTTGCTCACCAATTGAAGCTGATCTTTTTTCCAGAAACTGCCACCAGGTGGTGGACTACTCCAGTCTTCCCAGAATCTGTCAGAATTCCTAGAACGAGAACAACTGGCCAAGGTAAAAAAACATTCATGACATGGTAACACATTCATGACAAGGTAAACCCATTGATGATGAGTTAACACTTTCATGACAAGGTAACACTTTCATGACAAGGTAACACTTTCATGACAAGGTAGCACTTTCATGACAAGGTAACACTTTCATGGCAAGGTAACACTTTCATGACAAGGTACACCTTTCATGACAAGGTAACACTTTCATGACAAGGTAACACTTTCATGACAAGATAACACTTTCATGACAAGGTAACACTTTCATGACAAGGTAACACTTTCATGACAAGGCAACACTTTCATGACAAGGTAACACTTTCATGACAAGGTAACACTTTCATGACAAGGTGACACTTTCATGACAAGGTAACACTTTTATGAAAAGGTAACACTTTCATGACAAGGTAGCACTTTCATGACAAGGTAACACTTTCATGGCAAGGTTACACTTTCATGACAAGGTACACCTTTCATGACAAGGTAACACTTTCATGACAAGATAACACTTTCATGACAAGATAACACTTTCATGACAAGGTAGCACTTTCATGACAAGGTAACACTTTCATGGCAAGGTAACACTTTCATGACAAGGCAACACTTTCATGACAAGGTAACACTTTCATGACAAGGTAACACTTTCATGACAAGGTGACACTTTCATGACAAGGTAACACTTTTATGACAAGGTAACACTTCATGAAAAGTTAACACTTTCATGACAAGGTAGCACTTTCATGACAAGGTAACACTTTCATGGCAAGGTTACACTTTCATGACAAGGTACACCTTTCATGACAAGGTAACACTTTCATGACAAGATAACACTTTCATGACAAGATAACACTTTCATGACAAGGTAGCACTTTCATGACAAGGTAACACTTTCATGGCAAGGTAACACTTTCATGACAAGGTACACCTTTCATGACAAGGTAACACTTTCATGACAAGGTAGCACTTTCATGACAAGGTAACACTTTCATGACAAGATAACACTTTCATGACAAGGTAACACTTCATGAAAAGGTAACACTTTCATGACAAGGTGACACTTTCATGACAAGGCAGCACTTTCATGACAAGGTAACACTTTTATGACAAGGTGACACTTTCATGACAAGGTATCACTTTCATGACAAGGTAACACTTCATGAAAAGGTAACACTCTCATGACAAGGTAGCACTTTCATGACAAGGTAACACTTTCATGGCAAGGTAACACTTCATGAAAAGGTAACACTCTCATGACAAGGTAGCACTTTCATGACAAGGTAACACTTTCATGGCAAGGTTACACTTTCATGACAAGGTACACCTTTCATGACAAGGTAACACTTTCATGACAAGGTAACACTTTCATGACAAGATAACACTTTCATGACAAGGTAGCACTTTCATGACAAGGTAACACTTTCATGGCAAGGTAACACTTTCATGACAAGGTACACCTTTCATGACAAGGTAACACTTTCATGACAAGGTAACACTTTCATGACAAGATAATACTTTCATGACAAGGTAACACTCTCATGACAAGGTAGCACTTTCATGACAAGGTAACACTTTCATGGCAAGGTTACACTTTCATGACAAGGTACACCTTTCATGACAAGATAACACTTTCATGACAAGGTAGCACTTTCATGACAAGGTAACACTTTCATGGCAAGGTAACACTTTCATGACAAGGTACACCTTTCATGACAAGGTAACACTTTCATGACAAGATAACACTTTCATGACAAGGTAGCACTTTCATGAAAAGGTAATACTTTCATGACAAGGTAACACTTTCATGACAAGGTAACACTTTCATGACAAGGTACACCTTTCATGACAAGGTAACACTTTCATGACAAGGTAACACTTTCATGACAAGGTAACACTTTCATGACAAGATAACACTTTCATGAAAAGGTAATACTTTCATGACAAGGTAACACTTTCATGACAAGGTAACACTTTCATGACAAGGTAAACAACTTATGATGAGTTAAGACACATGTTCCTGGCAAGGTAACAAATTCATGAAGTGGAAACCTTGGTTCAATCATGGTTCAACCTCTGAGATGAATACTATGTAGGAACGGAGTTGTTTCCTTGAACAGGTGCTATATAAATACTTGAATGAATGAATAAATGAATGAATGAATGATTGAATGAATGAATTACACAGCACCATCAATTGATATTTGGTCATTAGATAGTAATGCTTTGTGTATATCAATCAATTAATCAATCAATCAATCGTAATTTATATAGTGCCCCTTCAAGGTACCTACTCAGAGGCGCTCCAGGTACCTACTCAGAGTCGTTCCAATGCATAATAATAATAACAATGATAATAATCATAATAGTGATAACAATAATAATAATCATAATGATGATAATAACAATAGCGATCACATTAACAATGTCAATTTTAATATCAATGATAATAGTACTAATTATAACTATTAAATGCAGTTAAGCCTAGTTTATCAGACCATGGCTTATTTTCAGAGCTCAATGCTACTAGACTTTGCAATCTAATTTACAATTTTTCCTCATTTATACAAGTCATTCAATTTTGCTAATGCAGTTGCTCATTATTCATGCATGTTTACTGGTGATTCATTATTTATGTCCGTATTATTGAGCGCATTGTCAAATTGCGGAGCTTCATTTGCTGTAATTTAGTGCTTTTACCAGGGTATTTATTTTTATTAACTTGCACTCTATAGATCTTTATGCAATGATAATAAACAATAAATTTTCATATACTAATAATAAATAATAAATCTTCATATACTAATAATAATGACACTGAACAATGCCGTTGCAAGGGTTTGTATAGCGCCGTTGTTACGGCACGGCCGTGTTACTGTGCCATATAAATGGTGTTGCCCCTCAACTAACAGCAGTGTGGACCTTGGAGAACAATTTTTCAAAAAAATTCTTGCATTTCCTATAGTGCCCTCAAGCTCTTTACTCAGAGGCGCTCCCGACTGCAGCGCGGACACTGCATCGAAGTTTCACGTCAAAGCACACGAACAATTGCAACTGTAGAACTTGCTCAAGGTCCCTACGCGATGGCTTGAGGTGGATTTTAACCTGCAATTTTCCGGCTCGAACCACCACACCACCACGCACCACAAATAAGTTGAGTTGAGTTGAGTTGAGATTTTAAGGTGTGAATAATTGAGATGGAGATGTTTATTAATAGCAATAATGTTGTATATTTTGCACTCACAGTGTTTTGATGTGTCTTGTAGGCAGCGGGATTGTCTGCCTATTCCAGTTTCCATTCTTTACCACTTGTCGGAGGTCTTCCAACAACCATGCCATTCGGCTCCGGTCTAAGTGGAGCGTTTCAACCTAAGGTAGGATGACCTGTGCTTTATTCGGCTGCACTGCACGGGAGTATGTAGCATTTGAGGTAGTAAGAAAATCTATGTCGAGCAATGAGCATGTATTTATTTATATTTATACATGTTTATTTATGTATTTATATGTATATTTATATTTACATGTATTATGATGTATATTTATTTATGTTTCATATTTATTGATTAATTTATATTTTCATACATATACTCATTTAAATTTTATTTTTTATATTTATATGTATTGTGTTTATTTTGAGTACAGTATTGTGGGACGTGGTGGTGTAGTGGGTATGTTCGTTGCATTGCAGCCAGAGGGTTGCAGGTTCGAATCCACCTTAAGGCGCCCTGTAGGGACTTTGAGCAAGTCCTTCACTCACAATTGTTTGTGTGCTTTGGCATGAAACTCTGATGCAATGTCCGCACTATAGTCGGGAGCGCCTGTGAGTAGAGAGATTGAAGGGGCGCTAGAGAAATGGAGAAATAGATAAATAAATAGACAAGCAGAGTGTACATTGAGTTCAAGTTGTTCTACAGAAGCATAGCTCAGATTGCATATCCACATGTGATAAAAGACATGGCTGATTTAAGACTGGAACATAGCACTGTCAATACTAAATAACTCTGACATTATTCGCACTTTGACAGTGCCAGTCCCAAGCCCAGATAAAAGAGGAGGGCAACACTAATGATCTTTGTTGCCACGCAGTGTTGCTAAACTGCTACAAACTTTTATTAAATATGGATATATGTGTGATATTATATATATATAATTATATATATATATGATATTATATGTGTATGTATATGTTTAATTATTTATGTATATGTATATTCATGTAATTATATGTATGCAGTTATACACACATATGTTTGCATATACGTCCCAGGCTGCAAGTGAGGCACTCCCATTGAGAGCAACCCAAGGTTTATTCAGTCCACAGCAGGGAACCAGTTTTTGTTTTTCTTGCATCTTATTCACATACACAACACATGTATAAATTTATACACCTGTATAAAAAAATTATGATAATATAGGTTGACTCGATAGGTCGAGAACGATTTTGAATGCAGACAAATTATGTTATACACAATATAATGTGGAAAGTTGTATACTGGCGGATAGGTAGTTCAAATGAGAATGTTATGCAAAAAATTAGATTCACCCTATCGAGTCACCCTATAATTTAGCACGGCAGCACATTGCTCGACTTACATTCGATTGGTTGGTATTTTTAGCCAAGGCTGTCATCCCTGAACATGTGTTTTGATTGGTTGGTATTTTTAGCCAAGACTATCATCCCTGAACTTTGCGTTTTGATTGGTTGGTATTTTTAGCCAAGACTGTCATCCCTGAACTTTGCGTTTTGATTGGTTGGTTTTTAGCCGGGGCTGTCATCCTTGAACTTGACTCCAGCCACGCAGCTTCTACTATCGTTACGTGATCGAGATCCTTTTTCTGCGCCGACAAACCAACTGCCACCAATGCCCAAAGTAAGGCATCTATAATCCATCCCTGCGGTACTTACAACACCTACAGTACTGTTATGCTCTCTGTGTGTCATGTAGGCTTCTCTGTATAATTGTATATGGGACTTTTGTTGGTATATAAAATGTAAAAATGTCTTATTAGATGTTGGTAAATCAGTCTGACCAAAGCTGAGGTGCCAACGTTTTTTCTAGTTTTTTCAATAAATCTTACTTTTATTTTGATACCTGAGCACTTTTACTATGACTTTTGTTTCACTTTGAATCCCATTTTTACTTATAAGAGCACTTGCATAGCACCCTTTAAATAGCTTGCATAGCTCACAATTCCACTTCAGCATGGCTATCTAGGAAGTATGAAACAAAAACTAATGTGTCGTACGGCGAGCAGAAAGCCCTAACAGCTGAAGGTAACTTATGCTTCAATGTGTACATGTATGTCCTCGTTGAAGCAAAGTTGTCAAAGACATGCCATGTGATACAGCATGTTAACCAGGCCACTTGTAAAAGAAAGGCTTTATGCTGGCAGTCTGTAGTTAACACTACAGTGCGGGTTTGTTGTGTCTGATGCGTGAACCAATGGGTGTGCACGGCGGTTGTGTTTATGGCATCCACGTTACCCTATTTATATAAACTCTGTAAAGAATCTGTGTAATCCTATAGTCGTCCGATGGCATTTGATTACATTTATAATTGGGACGCGGTGGTGTAGTGGTATGGTCGTTGCCTTGCAGCCAAAGGGTTGCAGGTTCGAATCCACCTCACGTCGCCACGTAGGGACCTTGGGCAAGTCCTTCACTCACAATTGCTCAGCGCTTCGGTGTGAAACTCCGATGTAGTGTCCGTGCTGTAGTCGGGAGCACCTATGAGTAGCTAGTTTGAAGGTGCACTATAACAAGTACACATACAAGCAAATAATTAGAATCTTTTCAGATCTAAATGTCGGTAAACCGTAACATTCAACAGATTGTAACCATCAAATATGATGTTTAAGAAAATATAAATAGTAGCCAACGGACAAATAAATGTTTTATCTATAGATGACTTTGGATATAATGAACATTTGTAATGGACAGAGAAACTTATTTGTACATACGCATGCATGGGGTGGGAAGGGGGGTCAACAAAACGTACGAGTTGCAACATCGGATTGGTAAAAAATACGATTTTCTTCATGCATAACATATGGAATTGCGCTTATTTATTTGATGGTGGTTGCTCTGATGTCCTTTAGAAGCGTGGTCAGTGGTGCGCGGCTCACATCCAGATTGCGTGGAAAATCTACAAGATGAAGCAGGGCCACCCGGATGATCTTCCGCCTCGCAGCCTCAACAGCCTCAAGTCGCTCGACCGTGACCGCCATCCGAACCATTCGTACCTGCTGCCACCTGGTGGCAATGGTGGATCTTTACTTGGCGACATGCGACCCAGTGCCCTCATTGACTCCGGTAAATCACCATTGCTTTATTGGGTATGGTAATGTAAGGTTACTTGTCAGCCCATGCTCATTCATAATGTTATTTACTTTGACTCTTTTGTTTACTTTGACTCTTGCTTACGGTAATTGAGAAATGAGAATCTTATATCTACTTTGATTTGTGTGTCTTCTTTTACTTTTCCTTTACTTTTAATTCTGAGTTTTCTTTGTGTTCTGTGAATTTTTCTTTGACTCGTGGTTTTACTTTGAATCTTGCTTCACTTAGAAGCCTTTGTTTTACGTTGAATCGTGCTTCTTCTTTGACTTTTGCTTTGCTTTGTTTCTGGTTTCAATTTGTACCTTTGTTTACTGTTAATCTTGCCTTTTCTTTGATAGTGAAGCTTGTGCTGTTTTGTCCTGTAGGTCTTCCACCTCCGTTTGGACGGCCACCAAATTTTGGTGGCTACGATAACTTGGACTTACAATTTGCAAGAAAACACGGTAAATGATCTGAAATCATAAACCCAATAGTTTGCTAACTCTGTAAAAAAATCGAACTAGGAAACAAGCTTATTCAGAGCCACCGAATTTATACAAAATATCCTAATGCGTTATGGAACTAGTCCTTTCCAATCTTACTGAATTTTGGCATAAAAGTGACTTTCCGGCACCCTACTTTTAACACTTAGCATATAAAAAAACTTCCCCCTCAGTTCGCTTTGTCATCCTCTCTGGTAGTCTTTTGTCGTCTTTTTCTCGTCTAAAAATCTGCCTTTTCTCTCGGGGTCGGACGCACTGGGGTCGCTTCTGAAAGGTTCGTGCTGCGAGAAGCGCTTTATAAACATTTGACCAGATACAATACAGTAAATTGTGCATTATTTCAGATTTGTTGTATTCATTAAATGTTTCTTCAGCATTTGACTCAACCTTAAACCCGAGTATCTTCCGATCATCAGGATGGAATGGCCTGGCCCCTCCTCCTCCTCCTCCTCCTCCTCCTGCTCCTCTTCCTCCGCAGCCTTCCCTGACGTCAGGTGGATGGACAAAGCCAAGCGGCGATGGCAGCCGAGAAAGCAGCGGCCAGTACGACCGACTTCTTGAACAGAAAGAACGAGCGTCATTGCTGAACCATAAAACTGACACCAGAGGGCTGGGTCGGGATTTACATAAAGACAGGTAGATAGATAGTAGACTCCATTGTCTCACCAATCTGTATAAAAATGGTGCCATATTATTGCTGTCTGTGGCGCCAAGCTCACTAGTTGGAACTGACTGATTGTTCTGAAGTGCCGCTGATTCGCAGCTTCTGTTAACATCATTACAATGCAACATTGTTTCCAAATTGAACAATGGCGATAAAGAACATTTTCGATCATGATCATTATAGTTATATTATTGTTGTTATTGTTAGTGTTTCTTTTATTTTCGCCCGAGCAAGAAATAAGCTTATTTGTACGTACAAATTAGGGTTGGTTCTGCAGAATTGACGAGTGGCACCAAGAGGTAAATGGGGTCAAAAATCCCCTATTTTTTGCATATGGAATATATGGACGGGACCTATTGTCTTGCATTGATCTTTATTAGACCTTTGTTTCTCTCTTTCCAGTGATCTTCATCTTTCTTCCCGTCCGACATCGCACTCCAACTCCGTGACGCACGACAGGAGACGTTCGCCCCCCACCAGCATTGCTCACCAGCCGCACCGAGAGAACGGCCAGTTCCGATCGCGATCTCGATCCCCACTCCAGTTCCCCACGAGCAGATCGTACGCGCCCCCAAGCAACGGACCCGCAAGACAGTCGAGAGATCCCTCCGAGGACATGCTCTGGAAGCCGGATCTAAGAGTCGACGGTTTTCCGAACTTCCGACTGCAGGATTCGATCGCGACCACGAATCACGCGTCGCTTCCTTCGATGGATCCGTATTCGATGCTCGGAAAGTCCGTCGAAACCGTTCCCCACCCGCTCGATCTTCAGCACTTGTCGGCGATGGCCAGGGAACCAGTCTTGAATCCGCTGAACGATCTTCTCGCGCGGGACCAGTTTCTCAAGGACCAGGCAGTCTTCGCCGAATTCGATCGGCGACGTCAGGCCATTCCACCGCCCCTGCGTTCGACCGACTTCTACTTCGGGCACGCTTACCGGCCGCCGCCGCCTCCGTCGGATAGACTGTATCCCCGCGATTCTCCGGTTGGTATGGGGCTGCCGCCTCCCCTCATCGGGGCGTCCTGCAGTCGACCCAGCTCCCCGATTTCCTCGCTTAACCATTGGATGGCGACGAACGGTCGGTCGAATTCCATCGCGTCGTCGTCTGCTAGTCTTATCGAAATCCCCAGCGACAGCGGTCGGATTTTGCGGTAGCGGTGGTCAAAAACGAAGTGACGTACGACGTCTCTGATCCCCAGCATGGTTTTTGTGCGTTCGTGTGTCCTGCACCGCGTTGCAATAGTCGAGACGGGGAATTTGGTTGCGTTGGAAATATGTGGATTTGTGTGGGCAGCATCGTGTTGCTGAGGTTATGTGGCTGTTGGTCTGGGAGCGGGACATGGTGTTCTGGAAGGGGACTGCATCTGTGAAACAGGAACGGTCGTCGTTCTTTGTTGGCGAGACTGACTTCTGCAAAATTAGTTTGACGACGTAATTAATTGTTATTTGTGCTTGAACTGCTGCTTTCGGTTCTGTGCGGTGGAGTGTTTGGGTTGTTTGTGAGCTCAGTTCGTTCCATGCAAGAATCACCGCCGGTATCATGTCAGCGGTATCATGTTTTTGGTTTTTGTTTAGATGTCATGGGTTGCTTCTTTGATTAGGTGCTGTGATGACCGTATGAGGAGTGATTTTCTTAATGTTAGGCACTATAAAAATTACTGATACATTGGTGCAAGGCGCTGTAGATGGTTTGCGTTTTTGACGATAATTGGAAAGGCCAAGACTTGTCTTGTGCTGTTGTGTGGTTGGTGTGGCTGCTTTGCTTTTGATCTGGTATAGGTTTATTTAACGGAGGCATTTTTGACTAGGCTGGTTCTTCTGGCATTTCAACTGATTTTACTTGTTACGCAATCTATTTTAATATGACCCTGACATTGATAGCCAGTTCTTTTTGTAACACTCGGCATAAATGCCATCCATCCATCCATCCATCCTCCCAATCTCTAATCATGTTTATTGAAATATTTGTTTTAGTGGCCACTAGTAAGTTAAAATAGATTAAAAGTGTCAAATTGTCGAAAATCCAGTTATCACTTTCCAAAATATTGAAATGCATTTTAGTTATTTAACGCTGGCAGGAGACCTTGGACAGAGAGAATTGATAAAAGTGAAATTTTTATCAAAGAGCCTTGCTGCACCAGAAATGCAATGCAGCGAGTTATCATTATTGTTTTACATGTTAGAAAATGCTGTACGTTAGAAAATGCTGTACATTTAGAAATTTACAAAATATCGTGCTGCAGTCAAAGCTGTTATAAATCTTTCTTTTGATAGCAGGTGTGCGTGCTGAAGGCTATTACTGGCAGCATTGAATTTCCCGATTAGGTAGCTCTTAACGCTTCAGTAATGAGCTGTATTGATTTCCCAGTCACTCTTAGTACACTCTTGTTGCTGAAAGGTGCTATAAGTCATTGTTTGGGTACAGTCACTGTATGGCCACACTTCTAATATGAGAATTGTAGAAAAATAACGGGGAGACATTGATTTATGTGGATTTGGGGTGTGCATTGTGCAATGAGAACTTTACAATGTCATCTTATTAAAGACTGGGAGGTTGAACCATCACAACTCCCAGCTGTTCTCACTTGCATACTTCCCACTTTGAACTCCAATTTACCTATTTTTCTTCATGTTAACCTAACGTCGATTTGGTATATATTATATTCGTCATCGGTTCTGATGAGAAATTCCTGGCCCTGGCCAATGCAGTTATGAGTCCTAAACTACCTTAAGGCTTCGCAAGAAACAATTTGTTTGAAAAAAATTGAAATGATAAATGGGCAGCTATGACCTACGATTTTATATTTACTATATATAGCCTACAATAGGATTTTATTCGGTTTTTAATTTGAGTGTCAACTGTTGTAATTAATTAATTCTCTGTAAAGTCATATTTAAAAAAGCATAAATTATAAACTTTCATGGACAGAGTTTATCTGGGGCTAGGAGGGGCTAAGCCCCCCCCGGAAAAAATTGTTCCAGGAATTTTTTTATATTTTCTATGTATTTTCGTGAGATTCTATGTATTTTCGTGAGATTTGGAACAACCAAAATTAATTAATAAAACGGTCGTCAGCTTTTTTTCCCGGAAAATGGTACATATTTTTCTCAGATTTAGAAGTCGAACCAAAGGACTTAAAAAATGTCATCAATTTTTATTTGGCTGGGAAAGAAAATGGTATACGAAAATATTGTTGGCAGCGCTCCTTTGGATTTGGACCAAGTCTCCGCGTCCCGAAACCCAACTTATTTTTACCCCTCCAAGAACTGAAACCAAACTCCGCCCTATATATATAACTGCTTAGTCCAGGTACCTAAAATTCGTCGGGCCCTGGGCATTTGCCCCCATAAACTCTCCCTTTCGGTAGCCCTGTACATCATCTGTTCTTGCTTTGTGCATTGATACCAACGCTGTGGCAGTTTCTGAATGCATTAGTTAAATGATAAAATATAATTGAACCATGCAGTGAAGTACATCAGATTCTTTTGCTTTTTACTGTTTTTAGTTTAACTTATAAAACTCAGAACATCCTGCAGGATGGAGCCAGTGTTGACTTGTAAAATTTATGTGAAGTATAATAATAGTAATCACGTACTTGTAATTGTTTTGTGAAGTATAATTAATAATAATAATCAAGTAGACACTCTTAATGGGAAATTTCTCCAAGCTGTTCATATATATATCATGCATTCGGACTGTTGCCAGTAATGCGCCAAATGTTTAAAAAGTTCCTTTACTAAGTGCATTACCTTGCCTCAATTATGTAATCATAGTCGTAAATTAATTTATATAACACTACTTAAAGAGAAACTGCTCAGAGGCAGGCGCTCATTTAGTAATGTAATGCAGGGATGTTTAGGCGTATCATTAGTTCTGTAATTTTGTTTTTCGAGTTGTGTTCGACTGTGGGCATATTATAAGAAGAGACTGTTCCTTTGGTCTTGATTGTTTCCGAATTATTGTTTCAAAAGTTTTAGCGCTTGATTTTGTTAGGGGCTCTTGTTTGGAGTAAGTTTTAATTTCACATAGACTTTGAAGCGTGGTTGTGTGTATGGCAGGTCTTGGCCATTGATCAGAAGGAGATTGACAGCTTAGCAGAACAGCACTTGAGCTGTTTCTTTTCCGGGCATGCCATTTTGTCAGGATCGATTCGGGCAGATTTTCCTGAAGTTTCCAACATGGTAGAGAATGATACCAGTGCTTCTAGAATATACCACTCTGTGTGTAGTCGTAATTGGAAATTTGTATAGCTCCTTTTTTTAACACAGATACGTGCACCTTCTTTACCTTGGCAAATCGTCTTCTTTCTCCTTCCCTGTTTTATCGTGTAACCCTGCCTATGCAGATTGCAGAGTAATCTTGCTGTTCAGATCAAATGGTAAAATTAGCGGAATAATCTTTGATGTCAAGGTTTAAGAGCTTTTCTTTACTAATTTTTTTTATTGTATTGTATTGACAACATTTCTAAGGTATTGTCGGTAGCAAGCTACTTCTAGGATGCTTTAACACACACTGTCAAGAGTCAGCATTCTTAGTAATCTTCTACCAAGTTCTAGGCTTAGTAGCTTCTGTTTAGTAATCTTTTATGACTAGGTTTAGTGGCATTTAATAACCTGTGATGATTAGGTTTAGTAGCTTTGGTTTAGTCATCTTTCTTGACTATAGCATTAGTAGTTGTGGTTTAGTAATATTTCATGACAGGATTTAGAAACTTTTGTTTGCTAATTAGTTGTATTTAAATAATCTAAAGGAGCTAATGAAGTTTCTTTTTGTGTAAATGTGTAAAAAATTGCCAACTTAAAACTGATCATTGTCTAGGAGACTAAGAGTTTCCAGTATCCTCTGCCCGCACTTTTAGGAATCACCCATGAAATTCGTCCGTAATTACAATAACTTATTTGTAATGGGTTTACCTCGAAAACTTTTTTTAAATCTTCAATTCCTTTCTTAGTTTCTCATCTGATCAAACTTGCCAATTGGTGGTGAGCCAAGTGTGCTTTTAAGTTTTCCTTTTTTCCCTACACCTATTCTGAAATTTTGGCCTAACTATAGTGTTGGGGACCTAAGGGTCGGGTTAGGCGTCGTGAGGGTTGGTTGGGGGCAGGTTAGGCGTCGTAAGGGTCGGTTGAGACTTGAGACAGGTTAGGCATCGTGGGGTTCGGTTGGGTGTCATGAGGGTCGGTTATGGACAGGTTAAGTGTTTGTGTCGATAAGTGTTTGTGTCGTCCTTCGATACTGTCAAAAGATAGTGCAAGCTTCGGTCCTCGATACTACGGTTTTGCCGAGATGTCTACAAGATAGTTTGGTGACTTGCACATTTTTTGGAACTCTGGATTGTAAAGGTGTTCAGAAACTGTAACATATATAATGGTTGAAGTGAAGGATAATGACTCGTTCTATGCTTTTCTGAGGCGAAGTGTTTTAGCAGAAATGGTATTTATGCATTTGGCGGCACGGATGTTTTTAGAAGATGTTCCATATTTTTGAATCGATGACGAATAATTGTAATGAATGCACAGACTGACATTTTGTAATAAATAACTTTCACGTTGACAACAATCTTCTATTTCCTAGTTTAAAAAAAGAAAACTTAGACGTATTTAATTAATTATACTGTGGTATTAAGTTAACAAAATATTCATAAGTATTCAACATCGCTGTGAGTTCGTGACGTTTTTGCAGGACAGAGTAGCGATCGGTTGAGTATTATTTCTGTGACGTCATCTCTTGCTTCGCTTTTTAGTTTCTCAGCGCCATCGGTTGATTCCTGGTATGGTCATTATAATAATAACGGCAATTTATATGGCGCCGTAACACGGCCAGTAGTACCGGTACAACGACGCTCCTTTAAATAGTGGCAATACATTGTACCTAGTAATATATTTTTGCTATTTTAAAAGCGCCTTTAACATTGTTTAATACTACCCATCACTCCTCATAGTGGAAGAATTTTAGGAAAATCGACTCAATAAATTATTACAAGTTAGAGACTTGGCATAGTTGTTAAGTACACCCCACTGACAAAAATACCAAAAGTCCCCATAAATCCGAGCTGTGCTTGAGCCGCCATCTTGGAAAATGGCGGCCTAAATTCGGTATTTTGACAATAACTCCGGAACCATCACAGCTACAAAGAAATGTAAAATAGCAAAATTGGTCCTCATTAAAAGACAAAGAAGTTTTATGTATAACATTTCTTTCTAGGAATACAAATAAAAATGTTACATGGGATAAACTAGTCATTATAATTGTATTTCGATGCGATGTACTAATTTTTATGGCGGGAAAAGCAAATGCTGTGCTGCGAATGATTATAATTTAAGATCAAATTTATATCAGTGTCTATGCTAGGCTGATGTAACTTAGTTCTCAGTCATCTTGTATTGTATCTGACCATTTATAAAGCGCTTCTCGCAGCAAGAGCCTTTCAGAAGCGCTCCCAGTGCGTTCAACCCAGTGAAAAAGGCAAGTTTTCAGACGAGAGAAAGACGAGAGTGAACTGATGGGGAAGCCCATTCCATAGGGAGAGACCAATGCAGGCAAATGATCTGGATTGAGTCATGGTGGTCCTGACTCGGGGGACAAAGGGGTCATGCCGATCAGAAGACCTAAGAGGACGCAGCGAAGTGGCAGAAAGGGAGCGAAGTACATGATCACACATATACATGTGCTTCGGAGCAAGACCCAATTGAGACTTAAGGACCAAAATCAGGACTTTAAATTGTATTCGGTTTACATCTGTCATCTGGTGACATCTCAACTAGGGAGTTAGCGCGGATAATTCCATGGCATCCTCTACACATCGCTGAGCACAGCATACCAGACCGTAGACACTTGCATCGCTTGGTGCAAACTAGCTTGCAGTTGCACGAAATTAGGTTGAAAAATTCTTCTGGAGCTGCTTCTTTGCTGGTAGGGATAGGTTTAAGTGATCCACCTGTCATGTACCAACCCCACTCTGTGGGGTCCAAGTCGTATTTGACATCTAGGGGTTATTCGGTTCTGCAAGCGGAAAGTTATGTAGATACTGTTTTTGTCGCAGCTGATCTAGATAAAGTCAAATAACATTTCAACGGTGATCGTTGGCCAGGACACGGATCTACTAGTAGTTGCAGCTGCACTGGCCCTGAAAGATTTTTAAGAACCTTGGTTTCTGAAGCCAGAAAATTCAAACGGTGCACCCAGCACCGTATCTTAAACATACATGTATCTTAAACATACATGTACACATGGAGAAAGTGACTAATATGTGAACTTCTACTCTTTGCTCATGCAACGACTGGTTGTGACACGACTTCAGCGCTGTACTCTAAAGGGAAAATTATGGGCCTAAAGCTTATTCAGAATCTCGAGGAGTTGAGAGATGAATTGAAAATATTTAACCAAAAGTATACGCCAGTAAAGAAGTAATCAAGTCCTGTTGAAACTGTACGGCTCTATATCATCAAGGTCCTTGGATGAGCTGAGAGACTTCTTGTACAACCGGATGGTGGCCAAAAAGAAGTTGGATACCTCATTTCAACTGGCGTCTCTACCTCCAACTATGTGTACATGTATGTGCAGATGCGGAGCAACACTCGTAAAGAGAGTCATGTACCTGCAGGTCCAGCAATGGCTGGGAAACGACTTGGATCCCAGGATGCAAGTGTCTACGGTCTGGTGTGCTGTGCGCCTCAGCGATGTGTGGAGGATGCCAAGGAATTACCCGCGCTAACTCCCTAGTTGAGATGTCACCAGGTGACAGATGTATACCGTATACAATTTAAAATCCTGATTTTGGTCCTTAAGTCTCAATTGGGTCTTGCTCCGAAGTACATGTATCTGTGTGATCATGTACTTCGCTCCCTTTCTGCCACTTCGCTGCGTCCTCTTGAGTCCTCTGATCGGCATGACCCCTTTGTCCCCCGAGTCAGGACCGCCATGGCTCAATCCAGATCATTTGCCTGCATTGTTCTCTCCCTATAGAATGGCTTCCCCCATCAGTTCGCTCTGCCATCCTCTCTGGTAGTGTATCCTCGTCTTTCTCTCGTCTGAAAACTTGCCTTTTTCACTGGGTTGAACGCACTGGGAGCGCTTCTGAAAGGCTCTTGCTGCGAGAAGCGCTTTATAAATGGTCAGATACAATACAAGATGACTGAGAACTAAGTTACATCAGCCGAGCATAGACACTGATATAAATTTGATCTTAAATTATAATCATTCGCAGCACAGCATTTGCTTTTCCCGCCATAAAAATTAGTACATCGCATCGAAATACAATTATAATGACTAGTTTATCCCATGTAACATTTTTATTTGTATTCCTAGAAAGAAATGTTATACATAAAACTTCTTTGTCTTTTAATGAGGACCAATTTTGCTATTTTACATTTCTTTGTAGCTGTGATGGTTCCGGAGTTATTGTCAAAATACCGAATTTAGGCCGCCATTTTCCAAGATGGCGGCTCAAGCACAGCTCGGATTTATGGGGACTTTTGGTATTTTCGTCAGTGGGGTGTACTTAACAACTATGCCAAGTCTCTAACTTGTAATAATTTATTGAGTCGATTGATGATTTTCCAGCTAAAATTCTTCTACTATCATGCTTTCGATTTGGCTTATCTGATCTCCCACCTTCCAATTCTCGACCTAAACGTCACACGCCACTGCAGCTACTCGGCCATCTCTGATCCTTTGGTAACCGGACTACACCCTTCTTCGGACTACTCTTTTGGACAACACTTCTGAGTCCTGACCAGACACAGCGCACGTGAATAAGTTAGTGCTATGCGCTTGTCTTTCGAGTAGAGCTGTAGAAATTTGGAGATTACGATTGCGAAACTCTGGCACAGGCTTATAATATGCAAGGCCCAGTGTTACTGTTTGTTTCGCAAGATGTCACCGCTCACAGTGGTTTTTGCCGAAACTGCAGTTGTTATAAGCTACCGCTTTGTGCTTTAATTACCACTGCGCCGTTTGAATTGAAAGATGCAGGGCTTTTTAGCGTGCATTTCTCGACAAAAATGTGCAGTTATATATGAATTTGTGCAGTTGTAGAAGCAGGAGTTGGGGGGGGGGGGACGAATGAGTGGGCGAAGGCCGATCGTGGAGGCGCGACATTTTGGGCATATGGCTGGGTACCCGACGACATTTTCATCGGCCAAATGTTCATGAAAATGGACCATTTTTCTTGCCAAAATAGCTGATGACCATTTTGTCAGTCTTTCCTTTTATCTGACCTCAATTTGCCAATATGTCCTAACATAGTAGAAATTTTCGATGATATTTAATAATTTATGAATATTTCTTAAGTGTTGGGGATATAAACATCTCCGTCCCCCCACCACAAATATTGGAGGAAACCGTCTCCCCCAGTTTCCACCTAAGTCTCCGCCCATGCATGGGGATCTCTCCCAACCATTTACCACAATACTTTGGGCTGTGAAGGGTTAACGGGGATTGTTTAGAAGTAGGGTGAGACATGCGGATGAATGGAGGGCGTCAGACCGGTCAGGTAGGCAGGGTAGTTGATGGTGTAGGGTGAATGTCGGCAGGGGGACTTCATCGGCCCCATCAGGAGCGGATCCATGCTATTGCGATGATGGTGGTACGGGGTATATGCCGCCGCAGCCGCTGCAGCCGAAGCGCTATAGGGGGTCATGGCGTCCCCGGGGTATGGGGCTACGGAACCCCTGGTCAGGTGCAGTCGCGGCGTCACCGCTGATGACGTTTGTTGTGTCGTCACGTGGCTGATGCTTGAGGCTCCGATGTTCGTTGTCAGGTGATGACATCTTGGCGTCATCAGGTCCGTGCCTGCTGTTGTTGTTGATGAGGATGATGACGATGGTGATGGCTGACCGGGTATGGAACAGAAGTTCTTTAGACTTCCTGCATTTTATCACAAGATAATCACGTAATAATAATTATAGTCCGAGTCTATGCATGATGCGCATGTTGTATGCATCAAATCATAATACAAAATTATTTGGTGACTAATCAAGGACAGAAATTTGAGCTTTGAATGGGGACCTACGGTAACACAGGAGAACATGACGGGGTCTTGCGGTTCCCGCTATGTTGGCATGGCCGTAGCCAGGATTTTCTTTCTGAAGGGGGTGTGTTAACCCGACCGTGAGCATTGTAATCACACAAGCAACCGATTCAATTGACTAATGGTTTGATGAAGCGTCGTTATAACGCTCATAATGGTTTCTGAATGGCCAATGCGTTACATAATAATAGCTCTTACATCATGTGCTAGCATATGCATTGTCCTATTTCTACGATATTTCATTTCGGAGTGTTCAAACACCCAAAACACACCCTAGCTACGGCCTTAAAACTACGGCCTTGTAGGTAGTGTCCCTGAGGTCGCATTACCGTCTCATAAACCAATAGCCTATACTAGACATATTAAAGAGCACACCTTTACTAATGACTCAACAACATACATATTAGGTTAACTGTCAACTTAGGTAAATAATTGCAATACCACAGAACATACATGTATGTAGACGTAAAATATTAAATATCATATAGTTTTTAGATGGAATGGATTTGATAGATCAATATCATTCTGCTGTTGGATCAAGTAGCCTATATTCTTGGGTGCACCAATGCCCATGCAGGTCAATTTTTAACCGATTAGCAAGTGGCGTAATCCTTTTTTGAAGAGACATAGGCTAGGTTAGTGATCTGCATGATTGATTATGCAACATATATGTCTGTGTGTGTGTGTGTGTGTGTGTGTGTGTGTGTGTGTGTGTGTGTGTGTGTGTGTGTGTATGTGCAAGTGTGTGCGTGCACGTGGGTGTGTGTCTGCGTGCGTGCGTGCGTGTACAGACAGGAACACAGAGAAGGTTATGCAGAGAAAACGACATGCAGCAGTATGAGAATGGAATTGTAATCCTACCCCCTCTGGCGAATAAAAAATTATCATACACTGGCGGAACGATGCGTACAAATGGGAACTACTTACTTTGCGGCTGCAGGTAGTGATTGTGCTGCGGATGAATCTGTCTGTAGTTCGTCAGCCCGGAAGTCGCTGGTGCGAGCAGAGAAGTTGACCAGCAGCAGTTGATATTCGTTGAAGTCGAATGATTCAATTGATTCAGAACATCAATCACGCTTCACGGGAAACAATTAATTACACACTTTACACAATGAACACAATGCGCATTGTATTCTTGAGTTGTGAGACAATCAAATCAAATCAAAGGCGTAATTGTTGGGCGCGGTGGTGAATACTGTATAGGGTTATGTTCGGTGCCTTGGCACCGGAAGGTTGCGGGTTCGAATCCACCTCAAGCCGCCGGGTATATAGACCCTATGCATGTCCTATGCGCGCAATTGCTCATGCGCTTCAGCGTGATGCTCCGATTCAGTGTTCACGCTTTATCCGGGAGCGCCTCTGAGTAGTAATCATGAAGAAGCGCTATAACAGTTGCTCATACATTTTACATACGTATATGCATACATGTATACATAGGCGCAATCACGTCCTAAAAGTTGGGGGGGACCATAATGAATCACGTCCTAAAAGTTGGAGGGGACCATAATAATAAAGCTAGGGGACCACTCAAAAGTTGGGGGGACGCGTCCCGTGGGTCCCATAGGGTGGTTGCGCCTATGCATGTATATGTATATAGCCTAGGCCTACGTACCGGTATGCATTTTTTTATGAACGAATGTTTCTATTATAGTCTGTGTATATTTTTGCATACGCATGTGCATACGCAGATAAACCTGTATAGGTAGGCCTATATATGTGAACAATAATATGTAATGTAAAGAAATGTAATTGGACATTACATAACAATTATATGGTCTGCATAAAGTACGATTCCATTTGTATCGCGCCCTTCTGGAGCCTCGCAATATTATCGCTCATGAATGACAAAGGCGCCATTCGTGGCCTTCGAGCGCTTAATGCTCGGCTCCTGAAAGGCGAGTCTAGCAACAATTCAGCAAAAAGCAAAAGCAAAAAGTATACTTTCCGTCAACGCAATTCAACGCATGGAAAATAAATCTCTTCCTTTTTCCATCATTCCAACATCCTCAACTTCTCCTATTGTCTATTTCTTGTCTTCTACTAAATGCCCTGTCAGCATCCTCCTCCTCCTCCTCCTCCTCCTCCTCCTCCTCCTCCTCCTCCTCCTCCTCCTCCTCCTCCTCCTCCTCCTACACCTCTTCCTTCTACTCTGAGTCTTTTCATGCTTGACGTCTGCGTGTAGGCCTATAATTCCCCGGCCTAGTGCCTACCTCTTGGCTTCGTCTAACTTTATCTTACTCTTCTTCTACTCCTCTTTTTGGTAGTTCCTCAGGACTCTAGTCCTAAAGCGTGTCTTCCTCCTTCTCCTTCTACTACTCATTCTTCTGCTTCTCTCCACCGCCTCCTCCTCCTCCTCTTCCATCTCCTCCTCATTATTCTCCTCATTCTCTTCCTACTCTTCCCCCTTCCTCTTTCCCCCTACTCTTCTATCTCCTCATTATTCTCCTCTTCCTTATCCATCTTAACTTCTTCCTAGGAGTTCCTCCTCCTCTTCCTCGTCTTCCTCCTCTTCCACCTAATCCTTTCGCATGTACTCCTCCTCTTTCCGTTCCTCCTGCTCAAACCTCCGTCTGCTTCCTTCTCTTTCTCCATTGTCTTAGACTTATAGCGGCGTCGGCGTTTTTATTGGGTGCGGATGGGCGAAAGATGTCGGGAGGCCACTCGGAGGCGACGCGTTGGCACCGTCTGAGCGATGAGGGAGGGAGGTGTTTGAGAGATGGAAGAGCGGGGTCCATGGAGGGAGGGGAGCGGAGGGGAATAGAGGGAGGGAGAGCGAAGAGTAGGGGGTCCGCTTACCCGCCGTCGTTTGCCTCCGAGTCGCGGAAGCCCTTGGCAAAAGGATTACTGGCAATTTTCAGCTGCGTTATCTGTAAAACAATACGAGAACGGGTTATAGGCGATCTAAATTAGCGCAACGCAAGGGAGGTCAGACAGACGGACAGATAAACACACAGACACGTAGACGGGCAGACAGACAGATGGACAGATAAACACACAGACACGTAGACGGGCAGACAGACAGACGGACAGACAAACACACAGACACGTAGACGGGCAGACAGACAGATGGACAGACAGACAGACAGACAGATGGACAGACAGACTTATTTTACCAGACATATACACAGTTACACACAGTCACATAGATAGACAGACAGGCAGATATACAGATAGAAAGACGGATAGACAGACTAACCCATAAAGATAGACCTAGTAAGACACCCATACAGACAGTGGCCCACGCGCATACGCACATGCAGACAGACGAACAGACGGAAGAACAGAGAGAAACAGAGGCATACAGACAGGGCATTGGCAGACAGACAGACGGACAGACAGACAGACAGACAGACAGATAGACAGACAGGCAGGCAGGCAGACAGACAGACAGAGTCTATGAGTGGCAAACAGGTGAATAGATAGAGACTGGAGGGTGATGGTGCGGCTGCTGCTGCGTCTGGTGCATCATGTGCGTTGTTGCATGGAAAGGTGTCTGGATGATCGTCGTTGGTTACGTTATCTCGATTGGAAGTCAAGTGTTAAGTCATCTCCGACCGACGGTGGAGAGAGTGAAAGTGGAATGGATTAAAGTGGATGGAGAAGAAGGAGGAGTGGAGAAGGAGGACGATGATGAGGACGATGAGGAGGAGAAGGGGAGGAGGAGAGGGACGAGGAGGAGGACGAGAAGGAGGAAGAGTAGGAGGAAGAGGACGAGGAGGAGGAGGAGGACGAAGACGACGACGAGAAGGAGTACAACGGTGAGGAGGAGAAGGAAGAGGACGAGGAAGAAGAAGAGGAAGAGGAGGTAGAAGCAAGAAAGGCGAGAAGGAGAAAGAGACAGGGTAGGGAGGTGCCAAGTGGACGAGGGGCAAGAAGAAGAGGAGGTCGCGAAAGAGACCGAGGAAAAGGAATAGGAGGAGGCAATGGATGTGGAGTAGGAGGGAAGGGATAAAAAGGATATGGAAAAGGCAATGGGAATGAAGTAAGAAGAGGATTTCATAGGAGGGTTACAAGGGTGACGAACTCGGTGTAAGCAAAAGGGGGGTGAGGATTAGAAGTTTGAAGATGAGCAGAGACTGCATGGGAGAAGGATAAGATACAGATTCAAGAGAAAGAGGAAGATAACTTGACGTAAAGAAGGAAGAGGAGGAGGGCTAAAGAGCGAGTGACAATTGATGACAGGATAAAAAATAGAGGGTAGAAGCGTTAGGGAAAAAGTGGTGGATGATGGAGGAAGAAGTAGCAGTTTTTCAGGAAGAACAAACTAATAATGACAGAAGACAGGGGCGGGAAATCGAGGGAAAGGAGTGTAGGAGGAAGACGAGGACGAGGAGGATGAGGAGAGGGACGACGAGGAGGAGGAGGACGAGGAGAAGAAGGAGGTTTGTGAATCATGGAAGCGATTGGAGAAGAAATAAAAAAAAGAGGTGGGAAGAGTACGACGTGGGGGAGGGGGTAGGCAAATGCCGAGTGGTGAGCGGGACGTGGAGAGAGGAGAGCCGTCAAGTATTCCACTTGTGGTAGTGGCACTCCGACGAATCGACCGTATATAATTTACAAAGTGGCCGACGACTCGGCTGGCAAAGTGGTCGACGGGTACTTGCTCGTTATAAATGACCGGCTAATTGGCCATCCATGGAGTAGATAGATCCACGTGGAAGAGGAAGAAATCATCCCCTCCCTGCACTCCATCTACTCCTTTTCCTTTTTCCTTTTCCTCTTCCTCGTATTTAACACGACCAACTGGTAGTCGCTTCAATTGATGTAGCCTACAGTGGTTCATTCGTAAAATTATAATTTATATTTATTTCTCATTCAATGTCAGAGCGTTATGTGTTACATGTAGATTAACTGGATCAATTCGTTGAAATCTATATCTGTCTGTCTATGTCTGTCTGTCTGTCTATGTCTGTCTGTGTTGGTCCGTCTGTGTCTGTTTGTCTGTACCTGTCTGTCTGTGCTGCTCTGCATGTCTCTCTGTCTGTCTGAATCTCTGTCTGTCTATCTGTCTGTCTGTGTTGTTTTGTCCCTCTGTCTATCTGTCTGAATCTCTGTCTGTCTATCTGTCCACTTGTCAGTCTGTCTGTCTGCTCTCTCTCCGTCCCTGTCTCTGTCTGTCTGTCTGTCTGTCTCTCTCTCTCTCTCTCTATATATATATATATATACACGTATATATATATAGACACATATAGACACAAGAGGGAGTTCTTCCTTCGTCACAGAAGAAGTTCATCCTTGTTCCTGTTCCGAAGCGTGAAGGACTGGACTTGTCTGATCCTGCCAACTTTAGGCCCATTGCGAACGTTTCGTTTCTGTCTAAAGTAATTGAGAAGATTGTTGCTTCTCAATTAACAGCTTATCTTGATGTGAACAATTTACTGCCGATTTTTCAATCTGGTTTTCGTAAGGGTCACTCCACGGAAACCCTGTTGGTTCGCCTCCTTTCTGATATCTATGGGGCAATTGATCGATCGCAGGTCACCCTTTTAGCACTATTTGATGTGAGTGCGGCTTTCGATACTGTTGATCATGATATCCTTCATAGGCGCCTATCAACCTCGTTCGGTCTTTCTGGGAACTTTCTCGACTGGCTTGGTTCCTTCCTCCACGACCGTTCCTTTTCTGTGGTCTACGGGTCCACCAGGACTCCATGGGTTCCTGCCCCGTTTGGCCTGCCTCAGGGTTCTGTCCTGGGCCCACTCTTATATATTATTTATACTGCCGATCTTGGTTCTCTCCTGGCCGCTTCTTCTGTCCTGAGCCAATCCTACGCGGATGACCTGCAAGCGTATTTGCACTGTTCTGCGCCAGCAGCCATTTCTACTGTCAGGGTCATGAGCCGGGCAATGGAGACCTTGGAGGCCTGGATGTCCTCCAATCGCCTGCGGCTAAACTCATCCAAAACCCAATTTATATGGTTTGGCACGCGCCAACAGCTCGCCAAAATTGACCTGAAGGTTCTTGCTCAAGAATTCCCTCAGTTTACCTTCTCTTCCTCTGTCCGGGACCTTGGAGTCACTCTGGACCAAGAACTTACTTTTACGCGGCATATCAACCTGCTATGCCGCAGTTGCTATTACCAATTGCGTCAGCTTAGAGTGGTGCTCCGCTCTTTGACCTTCAATGCTGCCTTAACGCTAGTCCACTCTTTTGTCGTCTCTCGTCTGGACTACTGCAGCGCCCTCTATGTGGGTCTTCCGGTGACTCGGGTTGGGTGCTTGGATCGGGTCTTGCGCTCTGCGGCGCGCCTTGTTGGTCGCATCCCAAGATTCGGCCATGTCAGTGACTATATGCGGGACGTCTTGCATTGGCTCCCTTTCTCACAAAGGATCACTTACCGGATATCCTCCTTGGTTTGGCGCTGTCTCGCGGGTGTGGCCCCTGTCTATTTACAGGAACTCTGTTGCTCCACCCTAAACATCCAGCGCCGTGGCTCTCTCCGCTCTTCTAAACAGGCTGAGCTTCTTGTCCCCCTGGCACGCACTTCTATTACGCAGCGCCGTGCCTTTTCTGTCGTTGGCCCTACAACCTGGAATGGGCTTCCTGTGGAATTACGTCTAGTGCCTAGAGCCTTTGAGACTACGTTCTACTCTGCTCTTAAGACTGTTCTCTTTAGCCGTGGTTGGGTCGGGAGCGCTTCTGAGTAGATACTCTTGAAGAAGCGCTATATAAATGCCTTAAATGAATGAATGAATGAATGAATATATATATACGGTCTTCTTTACGTTGAGTACCAATTCGACCCTGTTAATTTCTTAATAGATTAATAGTATAGATTCTTTGCCGCTGACCATTTGAATGGTGCCTTCACGGTTTAAAGTGTGGCTGGGTGGTCACGGATGGCGTCCTGACACTTATTTTCAAATCTCCACGCCGTCCTGCCAGTTATGGACAGTATAAAGCCTGGAGAAGTGACGAGCGTCAAGGCACTTCTTCTACACTTTAAGCACTGGACTTGTATGCCTTGCCACGTGGATGTCATGTCATGTCAAACACCGACGTCGCCGCGCGACGGTTGGTCACATGCATGGACTAGGCTCTCCACTGACGCCTATTGCGTGCGGCAGCAAGAGGATAGGATCCAGAAACTGGCAGAAAGGTGGGACCAGGAAAGAATGCTGTCTATCCAGTTGATACACGGTCTTCCACGGTGTCGATAACCCTCGACGTGACCCAGCATGATGGCATTTTCCAAGGAATCCTGAGGGAGCCTGATGATATGTCCGAAATAAGAGAGTTTGCGAGCCTTGATGGAACCCAAGAGTACGGGGGAAGTTCTAGCAAGCCAATAAACTTGCTCTGTTATAAGCCTGAGCGTCCAGGATATGCGCAAAAGCTTTCGAATACATTTGTTTTCAAAAAGTTGAATTTGCTTTTCCTCAGCTTTTTTGAGCGTCCATGATTCGCAACCATAAGTTGCGACTGACGTGGATAGGGCAACTCATAATAATTTGTCCCGTGCCACTCCGTGCTATAGTCAAGATCAAAGCCTCCATCATCTCCGAAATAAGCCACCGTTGGGGGCGAAGATGGATGCACATGAGCATGTCATCTATAGTTGCATGGGTTGTAGTTGTACGCATCAACCAATGTAGCAACGCAGCTATAGTTAGGCCTGCTTCATTCCGCCAGATGGCAGAATGAACTATTGTTATTACGTCACAAAATACATGCATACTGCACAGTGCAGCATAAACCTATAAACAGAGTCAAACGGGGGGCGGGGTGAGCAGGGCGGAGTGGGACCGGGGTGAGGCGTCAAGGAGCGAAAAACCGAAATTTCCCGGGCAACGCCGTCTATTTCATGCTATAGTTTCCTATAAAGTACAATTATGCAATGATTGCAATCGCCTCAACCATCTGTCTTAATCTGTATTTATCTGTATTTTTATGTATTTAGCTATACGTCCTATTCGTAAGTCTATAATAATTATTTATTAGTAAGCACTAAGCAGTGTATCTTCCTTTAAGGCACAAAATCAAACAGTGATGCGTATACGTGCACGTTGGCAATACACTATTATGTAGACGCGGGAGAGTTAAATTATTGAGTGTGGTCCAACCATTAAACAGGTGTCGAAGCATAAGTTTATTATAAACCATTAATTAATGATTAATGGTTTCTATTTTTTTATTGTCATTCTTTATAATCACTGCTCGGAATAGTCCGAGCTCTAAGCGGTCGAAAACATCGTTATTATGCATTTTGGTGCTGCAAGAAAAAGAATGTTTCTTTAGTACAGGAAGAAATTCTAAGAAAAATGTGATATAATGCCAGTTGAAAAAATGGGAATAATTTTTCCAGTTTTTCCCATTGGATTCTTTCAAGGAACATTAAATCAAAATGTTGAAATATCTCATATAACAAGCTAAAATTTTCAGGATAGGTGTAGGAATATTAGTAGGCCTAGAATGCTATACGAAAAGTACCAAATGATCCTTCAAGAGCTCTTTCCAAAATCCAAGATGGTGTCCACAATAGCCGTCATTTACCAAGGTCATTAGTCATCACTTGGAAAAAGCTCGTAATAAGCTGAAATATTCAGGATAGGTGAAAGAATATGAGTAGAATAACATACCAACAGTGTCAAACAATCCATCAGAAGGTCTCTCGGAAAACCAAGATGGCGCTCCCAATGACCGCCATTTTCCATTATTATTATTATAGTTTTGCAACCAGAGAAGCTATAGAATCACAATGGAAGTGACACCTACCCAGGCTCGGTGGACGAACATTAATCCCTGCACATTATCCCTCCTTCCATTTTGTGTAGAAAATTTTCAGGTGCCCATGCATGGTAGGGATGCCAACCGTCCCGGAATCGCCGGGACATTCTCGGAATCGGCCCTGTGCGTCCCGTATTCCGGATTGATCTCAAATTGTCCTTGAATTTGTGGTAGAGATGCACTTGACAAAAAAATGTTGCTATTTTGCACACTAAACTCGGCAAGTTAATTGTGTGATGATTTTGCGTTCTACATGGGTTCTATTTAACCTACCGTTGTTAACACATATACGGTATCCTGAAAATTTCAACTTGTTATGAGCCATTTCAACATTTTGACTTAACGTTCCTGGAAAAAATCCAATGGGCAAAAACTGGAAAAAATTTCTCATCTTTCAACTGGCACTATATCACATTTTTCTTAGAATTTCTTCCTGAACTAAAAAATATCTTTCTTTTGCTTGTGGCACCAAAACGCAAAATTTTTCGCTAACATTCCGGAGAAAGAGAAGATTACGCGAAATCAAGCGACTAAAAAGTTATATATTCAGCCTCATGAACCTGTTTTAAAGGTGTCGAAAATGACTCTGAAACTGAACAGAATAATTCAGTTTCATTTGTTTGTATATATTATGTGCACTTCACTACAACCAGGTCAAATGAAATCTGAGGTATATATACACTGCAGGCCCAGACTCCGTATGAATGGACGGTATACATAAATAACGATAGATTTTATTCAATATATTTTATTTAAGCACTTAAAATGGTAGAATTAGATTTAAACAATTATAGATGTTTTTGCTGAGCATTTTCTGTTAACTGATCTCTTCTATTATAGTCGAAAAAGTTCTCGGAACATATATATTACTGGAACGCAGCGCCTGAATATAATTATATACATATATATTATAATATATACATATGCAGTATATATACATATATACACGTATGAACGTTGGCCTATGCAAGTAAGTAAAGTAAGTGAGTAAGTGTGGGAAGTAGGCATGTGTATGTATGTATGTATGTATGCTTACGCATGTACGAATGTATGTACGCATGTATACATGTATGTATGCGAGTACATATGCATGTATATGTGACTATGTGTGTATGTAGACCTGCATATATGCATGTATGCGCGTACATATGCATGTATATGTGACTATGTGTGTATGTAGACCTGCATATATGTATGTATGCGCGTACATATGCATGTATATGTGACTATGTGTGTATGACTGTATGTATATAGTCTTATACGCATACATGCATGTATGCATGTACGAGTGTATGTACGAATGTATGTAAGTATGTATTATGTATGTATGTATGTATGTATGTATGTATGTATGTATGTATGTATGTATGTATGTATGCATGCATGTATGTATGTATGTATGTAATGCAACTATGCATGCATGCGTGAAATGTTGCATATAATATTCTGCTGCTCACGCGGTGGTTCTGATAAGCGGTTACGGCTGTGAACTTCGTCTCTGGGAAGATGAAGGTCCGGAAGTTCTCCGTCTGAGTGACGTCATCGTTCGGTCCGGTGACGTAGACGACGTGAAAACGAGGCTGGTACTTGTGCATTGAGTTCAATATCAACTAAAACACAATCGAACAACATGCACTGACTGCACCATTGGCACTATATATAAGCGGGTGGCATGGTGACAGATTGGACTAAGAATTCGCCTATATAATTATGTATACAACATACAGCGCATGGTGCATTGTTCTGTATTCACTGTTATTCATGGTGAGAATTGCGGTGGAAATAGTGGGGGGTTCAACCCACTAGTCTTTCTTAAGGTCCATTCGCAGTCTTCTTTTCACACTCCTCGATCATTTTCTACAATTATTATTCTTAAATAGGTCTACATAATTATAGTGTCAATGCTGCATTGACAGGTAATGAACTTAGTAAATGTTTGCCTGGAGACTCGCTGCTGTCTTGGGCCCCGCAAACCCTAGGGCCGGGCCTGCGAATCCAAAACTGAAACCGAAACTGAAACCGCAGCTGAAACCGAAACTAATTTCCGAAACTGAAACCGAAACTGAAACCGGAGCTGAAACCGAAACTGAAACTAAACCTGCATAGTATTGTGCTTACGTGGCCGGATTCGTCAAGAAGGTGATTGGTCAGCTTCAGCTTATCGAAGGAGACGACTTGCTTCATCCACTGGATTCCTCTCGCTGGAGAATCCGGATGAACGTGGATGCGTCCTGGCATCTGTGGGTCCGCCTTTCCAGCGACGACCCAGCTGGAGTTGTGGAAGCTGTATCGATATCGCTTGTCGTCACATGCCACGAAGTCGATCATCAGCATGTAGTCGGATAGCGGATCGAGACCAAAGATGCGGACTTGGAAGATGGGGAACATCCGTCTGCAGCAGCATCAGCGGCAGTAGCAACAACAATAACAACAATGACAACAATGGCAACAATAACAGCAATAATAACAATGACAACAATAACAATAACAACAATAGCAGCAATAACAACAATAACAACAATGTTAACAATAGTATAGGTATACTCGCACATCCTTCGATTCATATCATTGCAACATGTTTGTTTTCAACCTAAACGTTATGAGGCTTGTGTGGGCCCGGAGGTGTAGGGGTATGTTCGGTGTCTTGGAGCCGGTGACACGAAACGGAGTATCCCCCCTGAAAGCTATCCGGGGGGATGAATTAATCTATCCCCCCCCCGGATGGAATTAACCGGTCTATACTATCCGGAGCGATAAACCATTCTATCCCCTTTTTTGAAAAATGCGCACAATAAACAAATTTATGCTGTAATCAAAATTTAAAGTGACTAATTGTTTTAAGTGTCCTAAGCAATGCTCAGATAAAGGCAACTCGAATTTATTTAGTGACTCTTTTTAAGTGTTTTAAATGTTTTAAGTGCTATAAAAACAGGGCAAAACAAATTATCTAGTAGGAATAAACATACCTGTTAGTGTCATTGTTGAAAGCAAAGCAGATGAAAATCAATTTGCAAAGAAAAATACACACGGAAGCGGTTGTTTCGACTTTTTTTTAATTTGGGGGGATACAATTAATACGGGGGATACTCTATTTCGTGACACCGGAAATCAAACCCAGGCCGCCGCCGCAAGTCTTGAGCAAGTCTTTCACTTAGATGTCGCGAGATAACGATTACGATTACGAAGTTCGAAAGTCGAATAGGATTTACCTTCTGCGGTTGAATTAATCACAGAAATAAATCTATATAAATAAATGAAGCACATAATATATTATAGCCAGGCTGCAGGTATATAATCAAGTCATATATATATATATATATATATATATATGTGTGTGTGTGTGTGTATATAATATATATATATATATATATATATATATATATATAACACGAGGTCAGGTTTGAGGTCGGTATCGAGTTCAAAGTTCAGGCTGCAGGTGGACAGACAGACAGACAGACAGACAGACGGCTGCAGAAGATGAAGAATTGAAGGTGGAGGATGGAGGAGGATGATCTGGAGGATGCGAGGATGTTGTCTGGAGTTGGAGCGACGCGTGAGGAACGATAAACAGAACACGACTGATGACAAAGGTATATATATATATATATATATATATATATATATATATATATATATATATATATATATATATACAGCTATTCATCTTAGAATAATCATCCAACTCATCTTCTTCTCCGCCTCTCGTCTTATGATTATAAAAAATTATATACAATATAATTATATGACACGACACTGATAAGTTATATAAAGCTGAGTAAGAGGTATAATTGTTGTTTAAATTCGTGAATTGTTTTTGTTTAAGGGAATGTGTTCTCGTATTGCGGTTAATTAATTAATCCTTTAGATCTGATCAGTTATTCCAATCATCAGAGGCATGGGCGGAGTTTATCAAGGGCTAAGGGGGCTAAGCCCTCCCCAAGAAGACCCAGAGTCATTTTGCAAACGGTATCGTGTTCGGGCTTAGCCTCCCCGCGTGAAACTTACGAATGACTAAAAAAGGCCGTCAGCTGTTTTTGGTCGGAAAAATTTGTAATTTTCGGTGAGATTTCGGCCCGAGGACAAAAATAGTCACCAACTTTTTGGGCCGGGAAAATATTTCTCGGCGCCGCTCGTTTTCTGGACCGAGTCTCAGACCCAACAAATTTAGCCCCCCCCAAGAACGGAAGCCAAACTCCGACCATGATCAGAGGGAGGTGGGTGTATACGCGTGTGGACACTGTGGAATCATACCTGCCGGCCTTAGTGACGATCATTTCTGTTCCCAGAGAGTCGAACTCCTGCCAGAGTGGCTTCATCTCCAGCTGTGCTCTCGCGTGAACCAACTTAGCGTTCAGCGGCTTCACAACACGAGGCGGCGACTCCTGCATTTCTGTTCTCTCATGTGATGGACGATTCGCCTCATGCCTCCTTTGCGACTCATGCCGGTGAGGGTGTCCACTCGTGATGAACACCCCCGAGTCGTGCTGCTCATGATGACCCATCGTTTTCCCGTTCTTCCAGTTTTCCTCCTCCTTCTCCGCCCCGTCTCCATCTCCTGTTTCATGTACCGCTGTCTTGTGGAGTTGCCTCATCTCCATTTTCGAGCGAGTGGAGGACATTGGAGGTGAATCTACCGCAGCGGATGAGGAGGGATCCTGAGGCCGAGGGCGGCTGTCCAGGTGGATACCTCCAGATGCTGGTAGATGGAAGGGGACTGGAAATTCCAGGCCGTGCCTCTGACGGTCTTCCAGGTTGTCGACGGTGTGTCCCGGTCCCAGATGAATCGATCCTTTGGCATCGGAGCCCGCGTATGAACTTGACACTAAAATAATGCAAGCGGAGGTCTGTGTATGATACGTAAATTTAGACATGCACTCAGACACGCTCACACATACACACACAAACATACACATATTATTATGCTAATATGTAATTATGTGAACTTGCATATGTGCCAAGCAAACAGCATCATCATCATCGTCGTCGTCGTCATCATCGTCGTCCTCGTCATGTATGCGCACTTGTTATTGCGTCCCTTCAAGCTCCCTACTCAGAGGCGCTCCCGACTACAGAGCGGACACTGCGTTGGAGTTTCACGCCGAAGCGCTGAGCAATTGCGAGTGAAGGACTTGCCCAAAGTCCCTACACGGCGACTTGAGGTGGATTCATCATCATCATCAGCAGCAGCAGCAGCAGCAGCAGCAGCATCAGCATCACAAGGCCCCGATAAAGCCATTTGGTTGCCATGGTTACGAACAGATGATCTACATTATTCTCGATCAGTAATCAAATCCATTGCCACTCTTAGTTTTAGTCCAATTGATTAAACACCCTCGTTTATATATTATTTCTTCAAATATATATAAATACGGCTTTTTGGCATTGCTTAGAAGCATGCGTACAAACTGCAAGATATGTTATCATAGAATTCAGTGGTCCCCAACCTGTTTTGACTGTATGGCCACTTTTGTATGTTGTATTACTATGGGGTATTGTTGCATAATTATGGTATTGCTGCACG
This sequence comes from Lumbricus terrestris, assembly GCA_949752735.1. NCBI lineage: Eukaryota > Metazoa > Annelida > Clitellata > Crassiclitellata > Lumbricidae > Lumbricus > Lumbricus terrestris. The sequence continues at coordinate 13,418,673 of OX457050.1, read as the reverse complement.
TGGTATTGCTGCACGTGGTATTGCTGCGCGCGGTGTTGTTGTATGTGATATTATTGCATGTGCAATGCTGTTTGTGACATTGTTGTATGTGGTATGGACATGACACAGTTATTTTTTATATCGTTGCACGTGTTGTTATTGTATGTGGTATCGTTGTATGTGGTATTGTTATACGTGGCATTATTCTATGTGGCATTGTTGTATGTGGTGCTGTTGCTACTGTTGCCGTTGATAATGGTGAGCGAGTGTGTGGGTGATGTCGATGGTGATATAACATTGCTGTTGGTGATGGTGTTTATTGATTCATAGAATTGATTGTGGTGTTGTTTGTGGTTGATGGTGATGGTGAAGCTGATGACGGCGATGATGATGATAATGATGACGGAGACGACGACAACGATGATGATGATGGCAATGACGACGACGACGACGATGATGATGATAACGACGACGACGACGATGATGATGTTCCAATGGCAAAGTTTCAAGGTTCTATCGCATGCAGGTTCAGCAACAGTGCAATTGCTGACGATATCTATACCGGCATGCAGCATACGAGAATTACTATATATAGGAATAACTGGTGGTCAGAATATAGTATCCACATGGAGTCAGGGGCTTCTATCCCTCCTAAGCAACCGGGCGCAATCCATTTTCTTCCCCCCCTCTTTTCTGGACCGGCCTTCCTCTATGTATGCAATATAATGCAATCTAGAGCATGCCCTCCTCTAGTGTGGAAATGAAGGTTTGTTTGGAGTGGACAAACGAGCATCCAGCAGACGATCGCCGAAGCATGTGTAGCGCCGAGAAGGGACCTGGTATGGGGAGGGAATGTGCCCCTCCCCATAAGAAATTTTTGCGATTTCCGCATTGCAATTTCAGTATTTTAAGCTGTCCTCTTAGCAAAATTACTCTACTGTTTCAGTGGAGGAATTGCTGCCAAAATTGTACAGCCATATGTTTTGTGCCTCTGATCAGTGTGCACTCGAGAGGCGTTACATACATTTTTAGAGCACAATGCAATACAATAAAATACAATGTAGGTCCTGCATTGTAAGCCCACGTAATAATGATGTTGCTTTACTAAGTGCTCAAGGACCAAATTTGACTGTCTGAAATTTGAAAGATAACATTGGAGAGAAGCCATTTAGTTGTGCAAAATAGTATTTGTATTAACATTATGTTTTTCAATTATAAAATGATTGTATTATTTATTAAAATAGTAAAAACATAATTATAATCATGTAATAGGATTTTTTTAGTATATTATAGCTGTTATAGCAGTTCAAGTAATTCAAAAATGCCGAGAGTAGCTATAACTAAAAACTCAAAGTGTATAAAGTGTATACATGAATACGTGAATAAGCCGGTGCCCCGTGCTTGGCTTTCCAGTGGCGCTTTATAATTTAGGAGATTACGATTACGATACATTTTGCTAAAAACTATTAGGGCTACCATTTTGTCCAAATTTATATGGAGGGGAAGTTTTTTTCTGGGGGGATCTTCCTTTACTATCTTTCTTTAGTGATGTCTAGATTGAACGATGCCCTCCATGTCCGACCTTCCCCCCCACCCGACGTGAATTTTGGCTGTCTTTTGATTCCCCCCCTATTTTTCACTGGGCGCAAGCTGCGCCCGCCATGTATAGGGATAGAAGCCCCTGCATGGAGTTGGGTGTTAGTGAGAAAAAAAAGACTCAACAACGAGGTCCTATAAGAAAGAACAGTCAGTTTGAACCCCTCAACCATCACTGAAATATTCTCACCATGGCTACCGGGCTCAACCGGAAATGATGCGCTGGTGACGTCATCAACGTCCTCGGTCGAATAGCTGAGGTCCGAGGATGACCAGAGGAAACCAGGTCTCGATCGCTGACCCCCGCCTGCTCCCCCTCCGCCTTCTCCACCCAATCCTCTCAGCGATGGACCTCTACATTGTGATGGATAGTTGATGTAACCTCCTCCACCTTCTGCTGGTCCTCTTCCACTTCTCCCTCCTCCGCCTTCCATGTCTCCTCCTCCGCCTCCAGTTTCTTCTCCAACTACGAACTGGTCGGTCGCTTCGCCTGCGTCGCAAACAGATGTCTTTGAATTGCTCATCATTGCTACAGAATAATAATAATACTAATTTTTATTACCAACAGAGTTACCAACATAATTATAATATACTTATAGGTTAAACTTAGACAGCCTCCAATAAGAAATTCATTAATAAAAATGAATAATGACCTGCAAAAAGATAATAAGATGGAATTTTTTGTTAGATTACAACAGATAGATTAGATTACAATAGATTAGACCAGGATAGATTAGACCAGGATAGATTGGATCAGAATAGACTGGGTCAGATTAGATTGGGTCAGAATAGATTGGATCATAATAGATTTGGGTCAGAATAGATTGGGCCAGAATAGATTGGGTCAGAATAGATCAGGTCAGAATAGATTGGATCAGGATAGATTAGGTCAGGACAGATTGGGTCAGGATAGATTTGATCAGAATAGATTGGGTCAAAATAGATTGGGTCAGAATAGATTGGGTCAGAATAGATTGGGTCAGAATAGATTAGGTCAGAATAGATTGGGTCAGAATAGATTGGGTCAGAATAGATTGGGTCAGGATAGATCGATCGGGTCAGAATAGATTGTGTCAGAATAGATTGGGTCAGAAATTCAGAATAGATTGGGTCAGAATAGATTGGGTCAGAATAGATTGGGTCATGATAGATCAGATCAAAATCTATTAGATTAGATGGGTATCACAAATCGAGTCTCACCTGTTTCAGTTCTCTGGTTCCTCGTTCATTTCTCTCTTCAGTCTAATTGTTCCTGTTCCTGTTCTTGTTCCTTTTACTTCTACCACTCCATAAGCTGTCGTTCAGCGGTGACCAAAGTTTCCTCTGTCTGCTTCACTGATTCTCGTTCGCCTTCACTGACTTCCGCATCCTCATCCTTATCCCCATCATCATCAGAATCTACTTTTAAGCCCCGCCCACCCCGGCCCCGTAGCCCCGCCCACTTCCGCCCGGCCCATCGCCATTGGTCGGAAGTGGAACGCGGTCTGGTCTAAGTCAAGGACCTGCTGGATATAATGTGAAAGATGAACAGCGCCCTGTGTCTCGATCTTGTAATACGGGTTTTATCTGGCGCGATCCGACCACCGGTGTAAATCGCTCAGTCAGGGCTGGAGGTGCGGACAGGGTTATGGCCGAGAGATGCCACTCCTTCTGGCCGAAGATCTCCTCTCGGCTCCGGCGGATAGGTGGCGCTAGGTGGTCTCTCTCTCTCTCTCTCAGTCTACGGAAGACCAAAGGGGATCATCTGTTCAACGCATTGCAACACTCATCCGGTGTAATTAGCAGAGGGAGACCACTATAGTGTGCGGTGCTGGACGGACAGACGATAATAGCAATAATTATTAAGACGATTTGGTTAGCGTCGTGGATGAGCCGAGGCCGAGTAAAATGGCGATGGATAATTATGAGTTCAAAGACTCGACTTGTGTGTGGATGCTAAGCAGAGTTCCAGATATGAACACAATGATGATGATCAGCTGATTTTCGGATCAACGAATTGAAAACTGTTGCTGGTGGTTGCGGTGATGGTGATGATGACGACGACGATGATGATGAAGAAGAAGAAGATGATGATGACGACGATGATGTTGTTGATGATGCTGCCGCCGCTGCTCATGATGTTGATGATGATGATGATGATGATGATGATGATGATGATGAAGAAGAAGATGATGATGATGATGATGATGATGATGATGATGATGATGATGATGATGATGATGATGATGATGATGATGATGATGATGATGAAGAAGATAATGATGATGATGATGACGATGATGATGATGACGACTATGATGACGACGATGATGATGATGATGTTGATGATGATGATTATGATGATGATGATAATGATGACGACGACGATGATGATAATGACGATGATGATGACGATGATGACGACGACGATGATGATGATGATGATGATGAAACTCTTCGTTGGTGCTATTCTCAATGACGTCGGTGCAGACAATTTATCGTTGGAGGTGATGATATATCCACAACGCATTTGAGACGCAAAATAAATGCGCTATATAACGTGTCCTCAGTGCTTTATAGTGTCTGGATATTTTTTTACAGTCACGCATTGTTTAATGATTTTCAGACATGGTCTCGAAGGCCATACCCTGATTTGGAAACGTCCGCCTAGCTCTGCAATCAAGCTGAAACTGTATACTGTACTGTAGTGTTACTGTAGTTAAGACAATTTATATAGCATCGTCGATATATATAGCGAGTTACTTCCAGGATGCATTACACGCATTAATATTATTGTCAACAGACTGTCAGCATTGATTTGAAAGGCATACATACATACATTACATACATAAAGATAATACTCGGCTGTCTAACTAACATCCGCTTTTATATTTCGGTTAAATCAGCGATCCTGCGCATAATGCAGCGTTATCGTTAGACACCTTTAAAACGGAGATATCTGACTCTACATTTTTCGGCTTATTTTATCTTTTGGTAAGTCATCGTTGGCTCTGCAATTGTCGTCGTTTGTCATCATCGTAGTTGTTATTGGCTTGTTGCAGTCGTCGTCGTCGTTATTGTTATCGTCGTTGTCGTTTGCGTTGTTGTTATCGTCGTCTTTGGTATACATGTATAGTCATGTTTGCTGTCGTCGTCGTTATCGTCGTTTTTGTTATCGTCATCATCTGCTATCGTCATATTTGATATCACCATATTTTATATATCTTCATATATTTGCTGTCGTCATATTTGCTATCGTCATATTTGCTGTAGTCATATTTTCTATCTTGATATATTTGCTATCTTGATATTTTCTATCTTCATATATTTGCTACCGTCATATTTGCTATCGTCATATTTTAAATCTTCATATATTTGCTATCTTCATATTTTCTATCTTCATATATTTGCTACCGTCATATTTGCTACCGACATATTTGCCATCGTCATATTTTCTATCTTCATATATTTGCTATCGTCATATTTTCTATCTTCATCTATTTTTGCTATCGTCATATTTTCTATCTTCATATATTTGCTATCGTCATATTCGCTATCGCCATATTTTCTATCTTCGTATAATTATTTGTATCGTCATATTTCCTATCGTCATATTTGCTATCTTCATATATTTTTGCTATCGTCATATTTTCTATCTTCATATATTTGCTATCTTCATATTTTCTATCTTCATATATTTGCTATCTTCATATTTTCTATCTTCATATATTTGCTATCTTCATATTTTCTATCTTCATATATTTGCTATCTTCATATTTTCTATCTTCATATATTTGCTATCTTCATATTTTCTATCTTCATTATTTGCTATCGTCATATTTTCTATCTTCATATATTTGCTATCGTCATATTCGCACGGTTCTATACGATTGATTGGCCGTGAAGAGATGTAGAGATAAAGTATATAATGTTGACAGTTGGCCTCTTACAGAAACATCTTGATTCTTGAAGTGTTGCATCAGACTCTACGTAAAAAGTTCGGAATTCAATTCCATTTCCTTGCATGGACTTTTATACAGCTATGTATCACAAAAGATGATTATAAGCGTCGACCTCCCCCTTCCTTTATTTTGGGGCTAGCACTTCCGTTCACCGAGGGGTGGTGGAGTCCAGAGTATTCAGTACATTTTCCACTGTTTGACGCTTGTTTTATTTGTTTGTTTGTATGTGCACTTGCTATATATAGAGCCCCATCAAGGTCACTACTCTGAGGCACTCCAGACTGCATGCAGCGCGGACACTGCATCGGAGTTTTACGCCGAAGCGCTGAGCAATTGCGAGTGAAGGACTTGCCAAGGTTCTGTGTACTCGGCGACTTGAGGTGGATTCGAACCTGCAACCCTCTGGCTGACTTGAGGGCAGAGAACGTGAAGAAGAAGACGTTATTAGCGGTCTAATTAATGACAGTGTGCAAACATGCAGGCGAATATCAGCGCTCCTTTTTTCATAAAATTGTCCTATGACGTTGAAAATCAGCATTACGTTTTAAGTCTGATAAATATAAATTGTCTGACGAGCTATTTCAAGGTGTCTAATGACTATTGACGTGAATTGTGACAACGATTATGGGCGCCCTAGATATTTCTGCAGAAGGGACAAAACATAATGACTTTACTCCAGGGTCCTATAAGAGAGACTGCATGGAGTTGAACCCAAAGCCTTGTTTAGGGGTGTTTTTGGTGTTTGAACACCCTCCCCCAAAACGAAATAATGTAAAAATGAAATTGTGCATTTACTAACACATAATGTAAGAACTAAGAGGGATTTAATTTTGAAGCGCTTATTTTTATGTAAAATTTTGCAATGGATCAGATCACGAAGATAATCTAATCATGATGATGATTTAATCATGATGATGATCTAATCATGATGGTGATGATCTAATCATGACGATGATCTAATCATGATGATGGTCTAATCATGATGATGAGCTAATCATGATGATGATCTAATCATGATGATAATCTAATCATGATGATGATCTTATCATGATGATGATCTAATCATGATGATAATCTATTCATGATGATGATCTAATCATGATGATAATCTAATCATGATGACGATCTAATCATGATGATGATGTGGAAGCTGCTGAAGTTCGGAGGAATTGTGCTGGGTAAACACCGCCGCTCCCCCTCAAAAAAATCCTGGCTGAGGCTTTGGTTGAACCCCTCAATCCTGCGGCAATTCTCGCCCTGTTACACCCTAAACTTAACTAGAAATCTGTTTTTTTGTTGACTTGAATCAATTAATTTCACTGTGCACATATGTATCATTAGCGTATACGCCCATCGTTAATGCTATAGCGCGAATAAATAATTATGGTTAAAAACTAAAATGCACTAATGCAGTATATAAGCTATATGCTCATGTTAAAAAATTAGGCTATGTGTCAATTTTTCAAGTTATGGTTATTAGACACCTTGAAATAGCTTTTCACACAATCTATATTTTTCAGCGTTTAGAAGCAATACTGACTTTTAACCACTGACATTTAACCAAATTAAAATAAGTAAAGTGCATTTGATCTGGATTCCTAGTCATGTTAATATATTAGGTAATGAAAAGGCTGATGCCTTAGCCAAACAATCCCTGAGTATGCCAATTGTGAATGCAACAAACTATCTGGAACTGCAAGAAGTCTTTTCAATTGTAAAATTGTATGTAGTTGAAAAGTGGCAGAACTACTATGATAGTGAATCTAAGGGTTATCACTATAAATATATATGCCCAGTAGTGAACACAAGTCTGAAATTTACTGACCTTAATAGAAAGAAGGAGGTCCAAATGTCAAGACTAAGGTTAGGAAAAGTAAACCTAAATGAAAGACTTTATCTTATGAAGAAGCATGACAGTGGTCTTTGTAATTCATGTAATGTTACAGAGAACATAGATCATTTATTGTTAACTTGTAAAAAAGAAAATATATCTGACGTACTAAGAAATGCATGTGCTGCTTTTAAGTTAGACTTCAATACTAAGAATTTACTTGATGACGGTTATATGCAAAGTGTAGTTTATAGGCTGATAAACCAAATAACTAAAGGAAAAATTGTGTAAATACTGTCGTTTATAAGCCCATGTAAGAAATTGTACATGGTGCATGACCAACTTACCAAAAGATGCATATCTCGTGTGCCTGCAGCTCTGCTTTGCTTCTGAGTTTATTTCTTCTCTAAATATTTGTTGTTGTTGATTCTTGTCAAGTACATGTGTCTAATTAAAATTTTCATATGATGGTTGACTTCAAGGATATGGTGAATCAATAGATTAAATTGTGAAGTACAATTGTTTAGTATAACAAAATAAGATATAAAAAAAAATTCTTTGATGTGACAATGCATTGAGAAACTGATCGTAAATGTGCTTTGTTGTTGTTGTTGTTGTTGTTGTTGTTGTTGTTAATATTGTATGTCATGCCATTGTAACATGATTGTGTTGGATATTGTTAGTCGTCTTTGCTCTTGTTAGAGCAAAATTATATCTCATATTAACCTGTTTAAGAATTTCTTTTACTGAAATGTAGAAGCTAAGAATCAAACTTGTTTTAAGAATGGTAATCAAGAAAAGTTTGTGAAATAGCTTGCATGTGACAATTATTGCAACATATTAATGAATGTACCCAAGCAAAATATTTGGCATCAATTGTAAGCTTATTAACTGTTAACCATTCTGCTACTAAACAATGAACGCTATAAGACGACGTACAATAATATTATGTTAAGACTTGATGAACAATGATATTGTTATGACAATGTTATAATTATGGTAAATTTGGACGGACATCATAAATTCATTGTTACTACACTGTATAAGCTGTAAATTGTCGTCAACGGCCTTTGATGTCATACGACGACGTTAAACTTTGGTTAAAAAAAACAAAAAAAACAATACTGACTCGTTAATGTAACTTATTTAAGGACGCCGTTATTTGGGGCTTCCTAAGGTTCGCTTGTCATCTGAGCAATCTGTCCTAAATTCTGCTGCCAGACTTAAACGCACGACTTCCTCGAAACTCGCACATCACCACATACATGACTCATGACCTTCACTGGCTTCCGATCTTTGCCCGAATCAGATAGAAGGTCTTGCTCCTAGTTACTAAGCCCATGCAGGGCTTAGCACCTAAATACCTCTGCGACTTAATGTGTATCTATCAATCAATCAGCTTTTTTAAATTCTGCAACCAAAGTATACATGACAGGTTTACACAGCTTGCTAATTGGTTACAAAGGGGAGGTACTAAAGTGATAAAATAATCCCGCTATCTAGGGACACCAACTAAGGTGTAAGCCTGTTTCTGCAAGATCTTCACGCCCTCTTCGTTCTGCTGGCCGTTTGTTCTGTTTCTACTTAGATCACGAACCTTATTAACCCAACATCGGGCTTTTGCTATTGTTGGACCCTTAATAGACAAGGCTTGGAATTCTAAAAGGGCTCTAGAAATCACTGTTAGAAGCAAATCATGTAACAATTTGCTAACCGGTGTTTCTAGACTAATTTGACCCTGCTGAAAACGAAAATCGCTGTTAGCAAGCTGGATTTTTGGCCGTTCAATGGGAAAACAAGATGGCGGACAAAATGGCGGTCAGTTGCTTCAAATGGCTATAAGTAAAGTATTGTATGTGACAGGAACACGATTTTAGACTCTAAATTAAGATTATAGGGTGCAAGGAATACAATGGAACCAAATACACATATGCAGCACTGCAAGAAAATCAAAATGGCGGACAAAATGGCGACCAGAATCTTAAAATGGCTGTAAATGAAGTTATGTATGCAGTGGAATCATGATTTCAGGGTCTAAATCAACATTTTTGGGGTCAAGGAATGCAATGGAAGCAAGGTAACATATGTGGTAGTGCACGGAAACCAAGATGGCGGACAAAATGGCGGACAAAATCTTAAAATGGCTATAAGTGAAGTTATGTATGCAATGGAATCATGATTTCAGGGTCTAAATCAACATTTTCGGGGCCAAGGAATGTAATGGAAGCAAGGTAACATATGTGGCATTGCACGGAAACCAAGATGGCGGACAAAATGGCGGACAAAATCTTAAAATGGTCATAAGTGAAGACATATATGCAACTAAATCATGATTTCAGGGTTTAAATCAACATTTTTGGGGTCAAGGAATGCAATGGAAGCAAGGTAACATATGTAGCATTTTAAGGAAACCAGGATGGCGGACAAAATGGCGGACAAAATCTTAAAATGGCGATAAGTGAAGTTATGTATGCAATGTAATCATGATTTCAGGGTCTAAATCAACATTTTCAAGGTCAAGGCATGTGATGAAACCAATGTCACATATATAGCACTGCCTGGACACCAAAATGGCGGCCAAAATGGCGGCCAGATTCTTGAATTGGCTGTTAGTGAATTTCTGTATCTAATGAATACATCAATTCAGAATGTAAATGAGAATTTTCGGAATTAAGGAAAGTCATGAAATTAAAAGCACGGAATATATTATGTGACACTGCCAGAAAACCAAAAACCAAAATGGTGGACAAAAACTTCAACTGGCTATGAGTGATGTCTTGAACATATGCGATGGAGACTTGATTTCAGTCTGAAGTAGTCATTTCCAGGTCATATGCTTCCAACAAAATCACATGCAATGTTATGCAGTGAAATTGTCATACCTATAGTCAAAATTTTTTAGTAGCACTAGCCTATGACTGCACTGCAGTTTAACTATTGCTGGCTTTATGTATATACAGGATGCATGCTTCAATGTTTCATAACTTGACCTATCAATAGTTTCAACTTTTCATGACTTGACGGATATAGCGTAGGCCTATGCCGTAGAGTCAATTCAGGCTTCGCGGCTGTCAATGCAATTGCACCTGAGTGCACATAACAAGATCGCACTTCGATAGCAGCAGGGCCTGATGCTACGTTTGTCAACTTCACATGATTTGCTGTAGACAAACTCTATAATGTGGCTTTGGCGCACACTGGTAAAGATTACTTTCTTCCACCACACTCCATCCGATGAAGATGAGGATGATATCTGAACATCAATATCTAGACAAATGGGCCTTTCCAAACTTACAGCCTGGTAATGAGCTCATAATGGAATGTTCCAAATGTAGAAAGTAAGTGGCAACATTCAAGTAGTTTATTCATGCATTCTTTCAGCTGACTGCTGCTAAATATGTCATATCACATCCAGTTGTTGCATGAAGGACATTCAATTCTTCATAGTTACGTGATTTGGATGAGCTTCCGTTCCGCTGATGTTCCTGCCATCACCAAAACACCGTTAAATATAAAGCAAACACATATGACCCGGCAGTGGACAACACCTTATCTTTTTTCACGTAACCACCAGCAACCGCTCTAGTCCATATCTCCAAATGTGGCTGTTGAGAGCATAGGCGCAACCACCCTATGGGACCCACGGGATGCGTCCCCCAACCTTTGAGTGGTCCCCTTGCTTTATTATTATGGTCCCCCAACTTTTAGGACGTGATTCATTATGGTCCCCCCAACTTTTAGGACGTGATAGCACCTATGGTTGAGAGCTGAATATATAGACAGGAATGTTCAAAGCTAGATCAGTCTTTCTTTAAAGCATAGAGCCTACCAAGAACATTCACCCAATTTTCTGACATCGAAGTATTTCAGGGCTCCACACAGTGACAGAGTTGTGGTGGTAATTTACTGTACGATTTCACTTTTTAAAAGCAATGTCCACTATATATTTCGAAGGCAATAATTATTAACCCTCTTGTAGTCAATCGAAAGTAGACTACCTGTACACAGGTATCCACTGTATCTGTCAGGTCACCAAATGTCTTCGCGTTTGGAGGTTCCCTATAATTGCTTGAACCAATGCTTGTCCATCAATAATTTGTCTGCAACAGGTTGGATGAACTGCGTCGCGACTTATGGGCATATCACAATATTTGGTCATGTCCCATACAATATGCGGGATGTCTTGCATTGGCCCCCTTTACCGCAGCGGATTGCCTGCAGGGTCTGTGGGTTGCTTAGGTAGTGCCTTGATGGACTATAGCCCCATAGCCCCCATTATGTCTGAAAGAACTCTTTTTTTCAACCTCGGATGTCCAGCGTCGATCTACTCTTCGGTTGGCGGACCAAGCTGAGCTGGTTCACTCGCGGTCTGCCATTGGACATCACCTTTCATTCTCTGTAGTGGGTTCTAAAATCTGGAATGGGAATGGCCAACCCCTCTTCACAGCGCTTATTGCTTGCCCATGGGTCACTCCACCTTGTTCCTTAAGAATCTAAAAACTGTCCTATTTAGTACTGTTGTAGTTAAGTCGGGAGCGATTCCGGACAGCCCACCTTGAAGAGACACTACGTAAAATATTCTAAATAAACAAATGCTATGACTCTGCTATAGAAATGCGGACTGGACAAGTTACTTTTGCAGAGAGAATCCAATCCCATTGGTTTTGAGAAAAGTCCATGGCACAATCGTGTTTCCAGATCCATGGGACAGTCAGCTTGATACGATCTAATAAGGCACTGCATGATATACCAAACTTCCTTTGCAATTTTTTCAGTGTTCTTTTGAAGAACACTCCTTGGTTTAAGACTTGCTGAAGGCATTTCGATAATTTGAATGATCATATCTGGTCAAATAAGGGAACATTGTAGATAAAGAAGAAACATTGGGGGGGGGCCCGGTAGAGTAGTGGTTAACACGCTGGCCAAGAGAGCGAGAGGTAGTGAGTTCGAGCCCCCGTTGGGCGGATTTGCTTTGTAGGCTGCTATTAGCGCCGTGTAATTACAAAGCTGTCTGTTCAGTTGGTATAGTTAAGATTTGTGTATTCTGTGATCTTCGTTCTTGTGAATTGTTTAAATTGCATAAGTGTACATTGTAACCGGTTGCGGTGTGTCAACCGGATTGTTAATAAACAGAATATTATTATTATTATAAATTCCACTGTGCAGGTTTCAGATACCATCTTGCAAAGACCTGGCAACAAATTTGAATCAAGTTCCCATTGCATGCATGACTTCACTAACATCCATTTTGAAATTCTTGCCGCCATTTTGTTCGCCATTTTGGTGTCCAGGCAGTGCTATGTATGTCACATTGGTTTCATCACATGCCTTGGCCTCGAAAATGTTGATTTAAACCCTGAAATCATGATTTAGTTGCATATATGTCTTCACTTATGACCATTTTAAGATTTTGTCCGCCATTTTGTCCGCCATCTTGGTTTCCGTGCAATGCCACATATGTTACCTTGCTTCCATTACATTCCTTGACCCCGAAAATGTTGACTTAGACCCTGAAATCATGATTCCATTGCATACATAACTTCACTTATAGCCATTTTAAGATTTTGTCCGCCATTTTGTCCGCCATCTTGGTTTCCGTGCACTACCACATATGTTACCTTGCTTTCATTGCATTCCTTGACCCCGAAAATGTTGATTTAGACCCTGAAATCATGATTCCACTGCATACATAACTTCACTTACAGCCATTTTAAGATTCTGGTCGCCATTTTGTCCGCCATTTTGATTTTCTTGCAGTGCTGCATATGTGTATTTGGTTCCATTGTATTCCTTGCACCCTATAATCTTAATTTAGAGTCTAAAATCGTGTTCCTGTCACATACAATACTTTACTTATAGCCATTTGAAGCAACTGACCGCCATTTTGTCCGCCATCTTGTTTTCCCATTGAACGGCCAAAAATCCAGCTTGCTAACAGCGATTTTCGTTTTCAGCAGGGTCAAATTAGTCTAGAAACACCGGTTAGCAAATTGTTACATGATTTGCTTCTAGAAGTGCCATTTTGAGATTCCAAGCCTGGTCTATAATTTGGAATCACTTCCTTCTGAAATTCGTGGCAGGATTCTTGTAGGAAATTCACCTGCATATT